>LPNX010608932.1:362895-428109 GCA_001517045.1 Pseudotsuga menziesii
TGTTATGACACACCTAACAATCAATACATATGCATATCAAGAGGAATTGAAGAGCAAGAAAACTATAGTCCATTGTTGTCGTAGCTTGCTTATACTTGAGTCTGCATCCCTTTGTCCCTTGGAGAACTTTGTGTTCTTCCCAAGATTTCCTTTTTCTTGTAAGCTTTCTATCAGGAGATAGAGGATTAAGTTGGTGGAGGCCTAGGTAGAGGACTCAGTTTATCCGGTTCACAGACGTGTCGACAAAGGTTGTCACTTATGTAATATCTGATTTACTGAATAGAAATATATTTTCCTGTCCAATGATGTGCATTTAAATGAGTATTGAATTTATGGATGTGTTTAATTTCTTATGTATCATTGGTTATATATTATAGAGTAGGCCTAACACTATATCATATAGAATGCTTTCCTTGTTTTACTGTTGTTGAGAGTAAATTGCCAAAGCAAGCAGAATTGGAAAAAGCTCAACGGGGATCTACTACAACCATCCAGAATAAGGTATGTGTCGAGATCCTTTAGTGTTAGGTGTTATATTTATCTTTCATATTGGGAAGGGATTGATTTCTCCTATTTCTCTATCTGTTGTGGTACACCCCAAGCAATAGGAAGTTTTCTCCGTAACAGAATTTTCCACACCTAACAATCAATGCAAATGCACCGTGTCAAATGAAAAACAGGGTATGCTACTACGTGAAGTGAAAAAATTTTCATTCAAATGTATATGCAATCATTCCTATATTAAAATATGACTAATATTCACCATTCAAACCTAATGCAAGTACCATGCTAATGCAAAATGCAAAGGATTCATAACTATGCAAAAAAAAAAGTGTTTTGTATTTTTTAATTAAATGAGATAAAAAGCAAAAAGATGCCTCTAATACCCTCAGAATCTGCAACCACTCATAGACAGCAACCAAACAAAGTACTAAGGAAAAGAAGACCTAATGCACTAATCTCAAAACAAAAAATAAAAAATGAAAGGACAAGAACATTTTCAAAAAACAAATAAAAAAGGGTCTCTGGTCAGACAAACTGAGACACAATTTACTTCTACATGATACCACTAGGTAATCATGCCCCCATACCCGACACATAAACAGAGAAAGCAGAGCAATACGAGCACATTGAATGCTGAAAATACCCCCCAAAAAAAACTACGAACCTCCTGAGTCTGGTTGCCAATTCTATTACGAAGAAAACTTCATATGGCTTGGGGTGTACCACAATAGGTAGATAAAACACAAAAATCAATCCCTTCCTAATATGCAAGAGAAATACAACATCTAACACTAAAGGATCTCGACACATACCTTATTCTAGACGGTTGTAGTAGATCCCCGTTGAGCTTTTTCCAATCCCACTTGCTTTGGCAATTTACTCTCAACAACAGTAAAATAAGGAAAGAATTCTATATGATATAGTGTTAGGCCTAATATAGCATATATAATCAATGATACATAAGCAATTAAACACATCCATGGATTCAATATTCATTTAAATGCACATCATTGGATAGGAAAATATATTTCTGTTAAGTAAATCAAAGATTACACAAGCGACAACCTCTATCAGCACGTCTGCAAACCGAATAAATTGAGTCCTCCACCTCGGCCTCTACCACCTCAATCCTCCATATCTTGATAGCAATCTCACAAGAAAAATCAAGCTTGGGAGGAACACAAAGTGCTCTAGGGGACAAAGGGATGTAGACTCAAGTATAAGCAAGCTACAGCAACAATGGACTATATTTTTCTTACTCTTCAATTCCTCTCCTTCAATGTATCCAAAGGGTTCTTTATATAGTGCTTCAATGGGGTAATGAAGGGTCAAATCCAAGCGATCTCAAGGAATATGGAAGGCCAAGAGACAAGTGACTCAGATCCACATCAAGGAAAACTCCAAAAATATTTCTCCTTTTGCACACATCCCGATGTACGTAGGTTTAAGGGTAATATCTACGTATATACGCGAGAAATGGATTAAAATTAGCATACATCAGATCATATGTGTTTTTAGGGATGATATTGGAAACATCAAAGGTACAAAAATAGTCCATGGGGTCCAAAGAGTATGTAGAGGGATAGGGAAGGCCATAAAAGTGTGATCAACCATGTGTGGTAAAATCAGCTGTAACAACAAATATTTTCATTATTCCATAGAATCATAAAAAAATTGTTCTCAATTTGAATTATTACGATAGGTGGTTATAATGCAAGCACTCAAAATAATAAACAATTAAAATCGTACTAGTCATCTTTATCTAGTAATCCACCATAGATACAAACAAAGCAGGAAGTAAGCAATGGTAATCATAGAGCTAATCTTGGAGTAGTGGGATAAAAATTTTGATTTGTTTTGTATTAAATACATGGAAATTATAGGTACACTGATTAGTAATATACATACATACCATAATAATATACATGTTATAATAAAATAGAGTATAGGAAGCAACGACAGAATTTAATTCCAAACAAAGAGATGTTGCACTATGTCCATTTGGACAGAATTCATGCACTCTGTCCACATGGACAAAGTTCATGCACTCTGTCCATGTCGGCAAAGTTCATGCACTCTATCCAAACATTAACTGTCGAATGATAAATGTGGGTAATAGTACATACCTTGAAGAAAAAACAAGTAAAAGCATTACTACTTCCGCTTCCTCTAAATTTTATGTGTAGGTATTAGTCGTAGAGTAATTGGAGTTATAGACTTGAGAAATCATATCTATAACTCCAAATACTCTGTGACCCATATCTACAAATAAATATAAATGACCCTTCTTTATATAAATGACTCTACGACCCATATCTACAAATAAACTCGATCAACTAAGGAAGCAAAACAAACCAACCACCGAAAAAATGAACAATACCTGCCAACAATGTACAAAAAGTTATAGCATGAAAGGTGTAATCATCAGCATTTGCATATTAGTTCATATTAATACAGGTTGTAATTAACTCAACTTAGAGCTTAGGTGTAAGTAGTTTACCTTATATATATTATTTCTATAACCCTTTGTATATGTTAAAGCTTAACCACAAACAAATCTTACTTTTATGAATGCATAGTTGATCTATTGCTATTTATGGGCTTAATACTCAGATCAATGAGTACAATTTCTTAATATAATGGTAAGTATAAACTATAACTAATAAGCATTATACAGGTTATTTGTGGTTATTTTATGACATAGATTAATGGGACTGATACCAACCTCAGTGTAATAATAAATGTTATTTGTAATATTTGGTATTTTGTAGTAGAAATACATAAATCAAACGGATTGGAAATCATAATTACAGGTTAAATTACCTTGTTATGTGCATTATAATAATACATTCCACTGTTTTAATGATTATGGATATCATGTACTTGTGACATAACATGAAACACGTAAAACTATAAGTAGCTACACGCACATAAAACAAATTAAACTAAGTTGTAATTATTTTTTAACCCCTACGGAACTCTAATGAATGAGCTTCTGAATATCTCTTCTAAGGTTAATTTATTGTAGTAATTGAATGCCTAGCTTGTGTAGCCTTACAGAACGAGCCTCCAATGGAAGACTACTAAGCTCATACAAGGACAGAGTTCATGAACTCTGTCCACATGGACATAGTTCATCAACTCTGTCCACGTGGACAGAGTTCATGAACTCTGTGCATGAAGAAGGTGATGATGTCACATATGTTTTTTTTGTTACCCTAAGTGACTCTTCATTATGGAAAAAATATCGAAGGACCAAAAAAGACATGAATATATTTAAATCCACATCTATGCATCCACTTTCCTTCATTCCAACTTGTACCTTATTAAAGACAAAGCAAAAATATAACTATAATTGTAACTTTGATATACAAATACTAAAATTTCATATTTTGACTATAATATCCAAATATTATAATATTATTAGGTCCATCAAATATCAATACTTGGCACGGGGACTTCACTTAGTGAACCTCTTACATAGCACGTGCGATTGTGGGATGTTAAGAATACACTTAATTTCAAGAGATATTGACCCAAAATCTTTTTGTTGAAACCCCCTCCCAATACTTAAAACCTCCTCCCCACCCCTTTTGATACCTCAATCCTTATAAACCACCCTACCCACCCCCACCTTAAACCCCTCATCCCCCCAATACCTACAATATATTGGTTCGATTTTTTATAATTTTAAAACCCACAATATGAACTAACATGATAGGATATTGGTGAACAAGTGAAGCCCCCGTGATACTTGGATTTTTTTTCTTTATGATTTATATAAAAAGAACTTAAAACCCTTATGCTAAGTAAAGACAAAGCCAAAATATAACTATAATTGTAACTTTGATATGCAAATACTAAAATTTCATATTTTCACTTTGATATGCAAATATTATAATATTATTAGGTCCAACAAATCTCAATACTTAGATTTTTTGTTTATGATTCATTTTAAAAAAACTAAAATTCCTTATGCTAAGTAAGATATTCATTCATGAACTCTGTCCATGCAGATTTGATGAACTCTGTCCATGCAGAGTTCATGAACTCTGTCCATGGACAGAGTTCATAAATGAATATCTTCCTCATAATACCTATAAACTAAAATTAAAATTAAAAGATAAAAAACTTTAAGATAAAAAAAACTATAAGATCAGAAAAACTAAGATGAATAGGAAATTTAAGCCATTGGCTACAACAAGCCATGAATCTCTTTGTTCAACGTTCGGATTATTAAAAGAGTTGCAGAAAAAAATACATGACAAGAAGAGGATAGACCACGAATAGACTACGAACATACCTCCACGAACAGATCTCAACATACAGACCTCCATGCCGAGAAGATGCTAGAAAGGTGGTGCTGTAGCGTGGTTGCGGACGTACACGTCCACGCATAACAAGTGGGACTACAGGTGGGGACAGGGATGACAGGAAACAAAGCGGGTGGCAAGACGGGTACAACAGGTGACCAAGGAGGTGGTGGGACAGGCACAATTGGCAACACTGCAGGTGGTGAAATACGGGAGATGACTGTAAGCAGAAAACATGAAAATGGGGCCGCAGTCGACCTTTTATCTAGAACAATTATTTGGCCAAATAATTGTTCGACCGAATGATTATTTGGTCGAATAAACGTAGAACCACCAGTCAAAATTACCGATCGGCTATCCGTTCCGTCAAATTAAACGGTTCATCGTTAAAAGGTATTCGGCCAGATAAAGAATCAGTTATTCGATCGAATAACTATAGTTATTCGATCGAATAAAAACCTTATTCAACTGAATAAATGTAGTTATTCGGCCGAATAATGTCCGCTATGTTGCTCAGGCACCCGATTCTCACAGAAGTGTTACCCAACTTTGTGTTTTCACCCTAGTACTATAATAAAGGGATCATGGGAAATGATCCTAAGGAGAATGACCTCACACAACCATTATGGTCATCGTGTGCACATTGAGATTTAAAGATCCATTGAACAATGTGAGAGAAACAACAATGATTGACAAAAGACTATGATGGATGATCTAAAAACATAGGATATTTGGAGGAAGGATTGAGAAACTAATAATGGAAGGGAAATAAAAGTAAAATATAAGCAAAAAATATTGATTAAGTATTATATAGAAATACACAAAAAAAAAAATTACCATGCAACTTGCTGATTATGGAATTTAGAAAGAAAAACTTGAGGAGAATGTAGAAAATGTTAAGGAATTTGAAGAATGTGTTCTTTAAAACTATAGTTGAAACAAGGACCTAGATTTGAAGCACTCAAGAACATGGTCTCTTATGAAGCATCAGTTGGGTCAGGAAGTGTAGAAAAAATGGAAGAAGAAATCAGTGAAAACTCCCCATAATAAAACAAACAACAAGAACTCTCTATCATGGTGATGAGGTAAGGAAGGGCCAACACTCATTGACAAGTTTAGTTTACAAACTATTTTTGATATTTTCCAAATATCTTTTTTGTTCCACAATAATTTATATGATTGTATACTATACATTATTTGAATGCTTTTAAGGATTCACTTACTTCGAGAAATAATAGCAATAGTTTTGGGCATTATCCTACTTTCATAATTATTTAAGAAAACGTTTTAGTAACCCCAAATTATCAAATAGTTGTATGGTTATGCCACAACCCCTCATCTTTTTCTAATACAAACATCAACCATCCATGTAAAAAAACACAAATTTGAAAAGCCTATTAAATTTGTGTAAAATAATAATAATATCATAATTTAAAATAAAATAAAATATTATACATGTACACAAATATGATAGTTATCAATGACTAGTTATCAATGACTAGTAAGACAAACTTTGATCTATCAAATATTTAATAAGGTAAGGATCTCATGGCATTTTAGTAATTTTCTAGACTCCACTCCCATGTTTCAATATCTATATAATTTGGGATTTGTATTATTTAACAATGTTAAGTTTCTTTCTTACATTAGTTAACAAATAGATCTTTATATCTTTTACATTATGGATCTTCACTTCTTTATAATATATTAAATTTCTCTTATATTTTAATTATTTATTTGACAACAACTTCAGCTTAAGTTTAGATGTAATAATAGTTTTAATATTATCACTATTATATACAGTGACCTTTTCCTTGTTTCCCGAATGATTTAGCCAAGACATGTCATATTTATGCCAACCTTCCTTGAGAGGAAAGTGGTTTTGATTACATTATGAAGAATTCTTAGGAAGCCTATTCTCTTCCATTTTGTTTATCTTGTTCTTATACATTAGGTACTTAGAAATAGCCATGCTATAAATAGGGGAAACAATTTCTTCTTTGAGGACGAAAGTATAATAATGGTGTATGCCTTTAATTTTGAGGTTATATGTTATAAAAGATTTTGCGAATTCTCTATCCTTCTTTGCGATTATTTAGATATGTTGCAACCACAAACTTCACATCCATATAACATTTAACAAAAGTGACCATCAACTAAAAACCTTGAATAAGAATTCGACGAGATTATGGAGGATAATGCCCGCACTAGGGAGACTCGTCATATGAATAATATGGGGATTCAGTGGATTGTTAAGGATTTAATTCCCATGGCCATGGACTAATGTATGCAGGGACAGCTGAAGCAGAAGGATGATGAGATCTCCCTAGCGTACCACCTATCCAATGTGGAACCCACCTTGGTGGATCTTACTCGGTTCCAATGGATGAGATGGCATGGGTGGACGCAAATATTGACGCTAACCTCTCAATGGAAAAACATTTACTAGGCCTCCTCCAGGTTTTGCGGGAAACACTAAGCTCATGTTTAGGTAGTTTCCATCGTCAACCATTGGAGAAATGAAAAGTGAAACACTAGGTGCTGACACATTCCTGACTCTCCATTTTTAAATGTCATCTAGTTGGTCAGGTATTTGGGATAGTTTCAAAAGTCTTATAGTTATCAATTTTTGTAACACTAGGGCCATAATCTTCAGCCTATGGGGGATTAGTTGCAATATCTTCTTTACGGAGCACTTTAGTTATCAAGATATAGTTAGCATGGAGTATAGGTTTAGAGTAATACATTATCTAATTTTTTTTTGAAACTCTGATTGGCTGCAAACTTTCTCTGGTTTGTTTGGGACTTTTCTATCATTGAATTTTAGTCCTTGGGTGACTTGGATATATATATATATATATAATTAATGCTTTTCCAACCTTACAAAAAATAAAAATAATTAAATTGAATAAAATTTACAATTTAAAGTTTTCAGTTTTTATACTTATATTAATACTAAGTATAAGAATTATAAAAATCTATAACCATAGAAAGATTTTGAAAACATGAAATAGTCAACTTTAAACAATAGGAATGGTATGTACAAAGGTACACAGATCATATTCCTGAAATGGTATGTTCTTTTCTTTTGTAATAATTTATATGGTATAGAAAGCATTTTGCAATTAAAATGATTAAACGTGTTTTTAATATAAATACCAAGAATAATTTAGAAAAAAATGAACATAATTAAGAAAATGTTATAATGAATTTCTATATTTTATTTTTCTAATTAGTAAAATTTAAGATAATAATATGAATTTTTTTTAAGTATTGGAATTTCTATCTTAAAAATATTTACTAATCCCTCTATGTCATAGATAACATTGCAACCCTCCTTTAAACGGAGGAATTGTTCTCATATGAAGATATTGATTTTGGGTTTAAGCGTCTAACAAAAAGAAAAGATAAGGACATTGAAAGATACCAATCCTAAATCTTCAAAATTGAAGGGCATGTTCTCATTCCTCACATATGCAAATTCTTGAATCTAGCAATCAAGAATGGTTTCCCTCATCCTTGGACACATAGTGTCATTATTTCTATATTTAAAAGTGGTGATAAAAATAACCCCTCTAATTATCCACGGGGGATTCACGTTGTTGAGTAATATCTTATCACGGTTATTAATAAAGGGGGGTTTTAATTGTGAAAAGTAAGATCAATATATTGTAGGTATTGGGGGGAGGGGAGTAGGGTATCAGGGGGTTTATAGGTATTGGGGGTATAAAAAGGGATTTCTAGTAAAAATAAGGAATATATTGTAAAAATAGGGGTTTTTTAATTGGAAATATGTATTCAGAGGGGGATCAACAAAATGGATTTTGTAAGTAATTATCAATATCTAGTGAAATTAGGGGTATTCTTTAATATCCCATGAACAAAGGAAATATGACATAGTTTCACTAAGTGAAGGATCCATGTAATTAAAGTACCATTATGATTAGCCAGGTCTTATCCAATATTTATGATATCATTTTCGAAAAGAAAACAAGTATATGGCTAGAATGTAGAGGTAGGAAGGCTAAACATCAGGAATGATTTAGAAGGAATCATTCTACTACAAACCACCTTGTCACACTTAGGATCATTATAGAGGAATGTCATAATAGTAAATACAATCTCATCTTATACATAGTGAACTATAGTAAATATTTCAATACAGTTCCTAGAAATAAGTTGATGAATATATTAGAAGAGCTAAAGGTTCATCTGAAGTTGAGAATTATTGTGATAAGGTTGTAAGAGAGTGCCATTGCCAAATTTAAGTGCACTGAAGGGTGGTTGAAAGATAATAATTGTAATATTGGAGCTAAGCAAGGTTTCCCCCTCTCCCATACCCTTTTTGACATATACATCGATAAGCTAGAATATTGTTTCAAAGAGGCAACTTGTGTTGGCATGGCCTTTGTTAACATAGTTGTCATTCTCCTCCTCTATGGTGATGATATTTTTCTTATGGAAAGAATCCCCTTTGATATTGATAAGAAATTAATAATTCTCAAGGATTTATTTCCTAATATGGGCACGACTGTTAACACAATCAAATCAAAGGCTATGGTTATCAAGTCCAAGAACATCACTTGTTATGGTTATCACAGTCTCTATTGGAACTAGAAGGTTGAGAAAATAATTAATGAAAGTTGGAAATATTATTTTGGTCTTGAAAACAATTACAAATCAACAAACTGTTTGATGTTGGATAAACAAAAGTCCCGTTTTGAAACTCTTGATGCTTCCATTATCTTGTACAGCTATGAATTTTGGGTTGCAACATCTCTAAAGAGTCCTGGAGAATGATTGTGGAAATATATAATTTTTTTTCTATAATATTGATCCACCCTATGATATTCACTACACATAAATGGGTCTTCCCCACCATTGAGACCATCGCTATGACTAGGTAGTTATTGTACAAATACATGATAGTCAACATGGAATGCTAGAGGCTTCCCAAAATTTCTTTACAATATAGTAAGGACCACCTTTCTCCCAAGAGAGTCTGTTATAAATATGCCATGATTTGGCTAAACCATTGGGAGTTTGAAAAAAATGTCACTATGAAAAATATCAATAATAATGAAAATATTATCACATCTAAGTTTAAAGAGAAAATGTTGGGCAATAAAGAATCAAAGGTTAAATTAAAATTATAATACAATAAAGAGGTCGTGAACCCTAATCTAAAAGATCAAAAGAATTTCTCTATTTTACCTAGTTCAAAGAAGAAAATTTTAATATAGCCAAGATAGGAATGAACTCGCATGAGCTTCATAGTGAAACATGATTCTTGACAATGCCTAGAACATTGTGCAAGGAAAGGATTTTCTATCTATGTGAGGCTATGAGCGTTGAGAATGAAAGTCACTTTTTGTTAGAATGTCCTACATACAACCACATTAAACTGAGTTTAGTAATCTTTGTTACAATACAAACCTCCGTAACCTTCTAATGTCAAAACTATGGATACTTAGAAACACTTCTTTCCAAGTTATTTTAAGCATATGAATACAAGAATGCAAGCAATTTCTTTCTTTTTTCTTAAATTATGATACACCAAAATTGATTTGAATGGATGTTAGACATAGGCATCATCATTATCATTAAATAAAATTATTATCAAAAAAATTATACCAATAATAAATAATTACAACTATATTAATATTTACTTAAAATATGTTCTTTCTTCGGCCATATTTTATTCTAATGAAAAAAACTACAATGACAAAAATACAAACTTTTTTAACATTAATATCTTTTATTTGTGAATTATTTAAATATTTTTCAATACAATGACATTTTTAAATAGTTTTATTTCTGAGATTAAGATACATTTAAAATTATGAATTACTTTTTTACATATTCATATAAGTAATATATTTATGAATTATGTATTTTTTTCCTAAATCAATATAATTATAGCTTAAATAATTAATTAAATCAGAATAAAAAAGTTTTATAATATGATTATGTTGTATTCTAAATATTTATATTTTCATTTTTTTTCAAAATATATTTTTCTTGTTTTATGTTCAGTAATACAAGAATTTTCTTGAAATTATACAATGAAATATATTAGATATAAAAATTGTATAATTTAAATGTCATAAAAATATTTAAGAATAATTTATTTATAAATTAAAAATAAAATTTAAACATTTCAAAATTTAGATTTAAAAAAAAATCCATACCTAATTAGTAAAATCTAAACCCAATTAGTAAAATCCAAAACCTAAATAACTTGACCTTAGCGCACTTTATTTGAAAATGTCGAAATTAAGTTCTTCGGGCAACTCAAATGAAAGAAAAATCTTATTGTCGAGGAAAATCATTTTTTTCTCACAACTTTGAATCTTGGTTTGATAGGAACACCGTGTTTAGGAGATGACTTTAGCTCATGGAGTTGTCATACTTTTCGCAGAATAAATGGACCATAGACTTTAGCTTCAAACAATGCATCAGCGGGTAAAACTTAACTTACAATAATTAGAGAAACCAAGGAGGAAAGCAGATGAGCACGAAGGCTCACTCATGCATACAGGAGGAGAAACACTCAAGTCAATTGTATTCAAGAATAAAGATTACATTTATAGAAAGTTGTTAAACTAAACTAGATCCAACAAATGTGGATCAGATTTGCTAGCATAGGAACTGTTTGAACAAGAACCCTAGATATAGAAAACATACAAATATTTCTGCATTATATTTAACAGGCTCCCTTAATGAAGAAATGGATTATTGACAACACTTAATTTCTTCCTAAGATCCTAAAAATGGATCCTTCCAACAAGTTTAATAAAAACATCAGCAACATTTTCACTTGTGTTACAATAGATGAGTTCAATTTCTTGAGACTCAATATTTTCTCTGACAAAACAATGCTGCAGCTCAACATGTTTAGATCTAGCATGATAGACTGGATTGTGTGCTAGCTTAATTGATTTTTGATTGTAACACTCGATTTTGGCAACTTGTTTTTGTTGTGTTCCAACATCTTCAAGAATGCACCTCAACCAAATGGATTCACAAGTAGCACTAGTTAACACTTTGTATTTAGCTTCTATGGATGACAAAGAAACAGTTGGTTGTTTCTTACTGCTCCATGATATGATTCCCAGACCAATATTAAATGCATATCCAGAAGTGGATTTTTTGTCATCAGGATTGCCTTCCCAGTCAAAGTCAGAGTAACCTACAAACTGAACATCAGATACATTAGTATATAAAATAGCATAATCAACAATTCCTTTTAAATAGGAATTGCTTTGCATCTTTCCAATATGTTTCACATGGCTTAGCGAAGAACTGACTAAGGATGCTAATAGAATATGATAGGTCTGGCCTTGTAGTAGTGAGGTAGTTCATACTACTCACTAATTGACGATACAAAGTACCATCAGCTTCTTTAGATCCTTCACTGTTGTATAATTTGAAATTTTTCTCCAAAGGAGTGGATACAGATTTGCATTCACTCATTTGAAATCTGTCAAGCATTTCCCTTGCATCTTTGCTTTGAGTGATGAATGTTTTACCGGATTCTTTCCAAAAAGCAATTCCTAAACAATAATATAAGTCACCTAGGTCTTTCATTTCAAATTCCTGTGACAAATTACTTTTAATATTTGCAACTAATTGATATGCTCCACCTATAAGGATAAGATCATCCACATATGGGGATATCAAGCAAACATTTCCCCATTTATCTTCTTTAATATATAAAGTTGAATCATTTTTACTTTTGAGAAATCCTTGTTGTTTGAAGAAGGTGTCAATCTTAATATACCATGATCTAGGAGCATGTTTCAATCCATTAATCACTATCTTTAACCTACACACAAGCTTATCTTATCCTTTCTGAACAAAACCTTCAGGACGCACTAAGTGTACTTCCTCTTTTAAATCACCATTTAGAAACGCAATTTTGACATCTAACTGGTGTATTCTCTAGTTACGTTTAGTAGCTAGTGCAACTAACAATCTAATGGTGTTTAACTTAGCTATTGGTGCATATGTCTCTTAAAAGTCAATCCCCTCTTGCTAAGAATAACCTTTTGCAACTAATCTTTCCTTGAACTTGTCAATACTACCATCTGCTTTAAGTTTATATTTTAATATCCATTTTGATCCTATGGGTTCTTTATCTTTGGGTAATTCTACTAAATCCCAAGTTTTGTTTCTCAGAATAGAACTATATTATTCATTCATTGCAATTACCCATTCTTCCATTAGAGGAATTTTGGGGTCTAAAATGCGCCTCCTAAAGAAAATAATAAAATAATAGTTAAAATAATAAAATAATGGTTAAAATAATAAAATAATATTAATTAATTTTGGAGGAAGGAAGAAAAAAACTACTTTTTTTGTGTTCGTATTTTCGACATATCTCCCTGTGTTTTTACTCAAATTTTGATTGGGAGAGCTCATTGGATGCGGAATTTGATTCTGCGTCCAACGAGTACCCACACTGCATACTTTTGATGGACCCCGCTACCCCAAAAACAAGAAATACCTGAAAAAACGTGATGATGATGTCATCATCACGTTTTNCAGGCAGATATGTCGAAAATACGAACAAAAAAAGTAGTTTTTTTTAATGACAAATATGCCAATTCAACCATTATGGTTGACTTATTTTATTGAAATTCTATTGGTTCTTGAATTCCAACTCACAAAAACTTATTTTGGCACGTTTTCTTATAAGGCCCATTTTAGACCCCAAATTTCCTCTAATGCCTTATCTTTGGCTTGTTCATAATTTAATGGATCTATGACATTCATTATACTAGTCATCAAGGCATAATCTCTAAAATTTACTGGAGGATGAGTTTGACAAGATGACCTTCTAGGTACTACAGTTGCTATTGGAGTTCCATCCATGATTCTTCTATCTTCTGTTGTTTCATCATCTGAGGTAGTATCACTCATGCTTGATTCTTGTTCCTGAACTTTCTGATGTTCTTGCACCTACTACTGATCCTGCACTTTTTGAAGGATTTTATCTATTCTAACATGCTCATCTGGGATCAGTTCTTGATTAGCATTATTCATCCTGTTACATGTATTTGTATTTTCATGAAATACAACATCTCTACTAGAAATCAATTTGTACAAACTAGGATGAAAGATTTTATATGCTTTTCGATCATGAAAGTAGCCAACAAAGATACATTCTATGGATTTTGCATCCAATTTGCTTCTTCCATCTTTAGGTATGTGTACAAAATCCCTGGAACCAAATATTCTTAAATGACTAATTTCAGGTTTATAGCCATGAAAGAATTCAAAGGGGGTTTGAAGTTCTAGTTTTTTTGTTGGACTCATTTTCTTTAAATGCATAGAAGTATTAATTGCTTCAAGTGAAAATCCATTGGAAATATATTTATGTTGGAGCATGCTGCGGGCACATTCCACTAATGTTCCGTTTTTCCTTTGAGAAACTCCATTTTGCTGAGGTGTATCAATGATTGTGAATTGTTGCTGAATTCCATTTTCTGTACAGTATCTTCTGAAAGCTCCAGAAGTGTACTCACCACCTTGGTCCGATCTGAGGATTTTAATATGTTTACCTATCTTCTTCTCAAATTTTATTCTGAATTCCTTGAAGTATTCAAATACATCGCTTTTCCTTCTGATGAAGTAATCCCCTATGAACTTGGTTCTATCATCAACAAATATTAGAAAATACCATGCACCACCAAGTGATCTGGTATGCATAAGTCCACATACATCAGTGTGTATTAGTTCAAAGAGTTCAGTCTGCATCTTCTCTTCATGGTTAGGAACTTAATTTCTATGTTTTTTTCCCAGTGCACATGCAACACATTCAATATGATCATTTTTAATGACAGGAAAACCCTCAACCATCAAATTTTTCTTTAATGACATGAGATTCATTATAATTGAGGTGTCCATATCTTTGATGCCACAATTCGACATCTGAAATAGTTGATGTTTCTAGTGCATGATGGTTTCCCTTGATTGCATCCAGCTTGTAGAATAAACCAAGTTTGGATCTTGTTGCTATAACCCTATAATGATCTTGGACATCTTTGTCATGGAACTTATATTTATCGAATTCAACTTTCATATCATTATCAATACTAGCATAAACCGATATTAGATTTTTTAATTCCAAGAACATACATCACATTATGTATCTGTTTAAACTGTTTATGAGGTAGGTTAACACTTACCACTCCATAACCTAGGACTTTGTGGGACCTATTATCACCTAGATAGATGTGTGTGCCATACGAATTTTCATAATACTCATCATCCAATCTCTATTATAGGACATGTGGGAAGATGCACCCGAATCTATGAACCATGCATTTTCATCATCTGTCTCAGCAAAAAAAGCATGTTCAGATATAAATAGTCTTAGGTTTTTAAATCCATTTACATCTAAGGTGTCTTTTCTAGCATAATTTCCATTATGTTTTCTGTATCTATTATTGGAATCATTGTTTATCTTCCTAAAACAATCTTTCGCTATGTGACCTGATTTGCCACAATAATGGCATACAACATCTTTATTAGCACTAGATTCATTTCGTGACATACCTCTATGTCTTGTGTGTTTCTTGCATGAACCTTGACTCTGTGTGGATTCCAGTGATTGCCTCTATGTGGGTATCTACCTCTTTCCATCAACGCCTGATCTAAAGACTGAGATTTAGGATCATACATATTCATCCTTTATTCTTCTTGTACCAAGATTCTGCCAAGCTATGCAAATGTAGGAGGGATGTGTCTTGATGCAAGTGCTGAGATGAATATTTTATAATCTGGAAACATGCAGTTTAATGTGATAGATACCATATCAGTACTAGATACTTCTTCATCTTTGTCACCCATATTATCTCTGAATTATTTGATGCGGGATATGTATTTATTCATTGTTTCATTTACATCCATCTTGATAGATAATAATTTTTTCTTTAAAAACAAAATTCTATTCGAGTAAGATGTCTCATACAAACCTTTCAGCTTGTCCCATGTGTCTTTAGACGTATTAGAATTTTTGATGTGAGGTATGATGTTGTCTTTGAGAGACATACAAATCAACACCTTTGATTGGGTTTCCCTCGAGTTCCAATCTGAGAGAGACAATGGATCTGTAGGCTTATTTTCATCCCCTTTCACAATCGGCCACAGACTAAGAGCTTCAATCATAATAATCAGCCTGAATTTCCAATTTACATAATTTTCCATGTTTAATTTTGATGCTTTAGTAAGGTACGAATCGGCGAGTAACATATCTGCCATTTTTACTGAAATGTGGGGCAAGTAACTTTAACCAAACAGGCAGAGGAAAAAATATATATATTGGCTCACCTCCTCAAATAAGCAATTAACCCAATGCTCACTGCCTACAAATTCGGCACTGACAAGAAATTCATGTAAGGAAGGGAAGTTTGACGCTCCTTAGCTCCTACACCTCATCATTTTCAATGCACAATGAAGTTTCACAGATGCATTGGTTGGCGCTCTATTTACCTTCTGAAGATGTGCCGTCCAAAATAGAGAGGAGAAAAGAATATTGAAGAGGTGTCGGTCGCATGATGAACTCCACACAAAAAAACAATGGCTGCAATTTCTTGGTAGTGAGTAAACTTTTCACACTTTGATCACCTTTTCAGCAAATTAGTTTATTTTTTTTTGACATGCGATCAGTGTTTTCTCTCAGCATCTCGATTTCTCCTTAGCTAGGAAAAAATAAATTTACTGTGATTTCTATTTGGTTGACGTGATGGGAAAAATAAATAATATTTTCCAACTCACTTGATGGAGAAAGAAAAAAATCATATATACCATGCATCAATTTCTCTATGCCCAACAATTTCAGTAGGCTCCCACTCAGCGATTTCTCCACGAACAATGGATCTCACACAACATACTCTTTAACCAATTTTCGCTTCCCTTACATAGCCCTCAACGTGGCTCTGATACCAAATGAGAGAAACCAAGGAGAAAACCAGTAGAGCACAAAGGCTCGCTCACACACACAAGAGGAGAAACACTCAACTCAATTGTATTCAAGAATAAAGATTACATTTATAGAAAACCGATAAACTAAACTAGATCCAATAAATGTGGATCAGATCCACTAGCATCAGAGCTATTTGAAAAAGAACCCTAGATATAGAAAACATACAAATATTTTTGCATTATATCTAACAACAATAGATGGACCATAGACTTTAGTCACCCAGCATATATCCAAATGAAACTTTCTAGACTTGTGCAAGAATATACAGAGAAATAAAGAAAGAACGGTTCACTTCTATTCAACTTGTTGCATGAACACCCACACCTATATACAGATTCTCCTCACCCAGATACACGTGTTGTCCATTCTCCCAGCTCATGATCACTACTAATTTGGGCCTTCCCTGTCTTTGCAAGTGTTTTCCTGCTGTCTGGCATTGTTTTGTGATCTCCAGCTTTGATTTTGACCGTTCAATTTTGCATTAAAACATTTTACTAATCCAAGATTTTATACATAAAATGTAACCCTAGAAGCATGACACTCCAAATCTTATTGATATATATAATATATATATATAAATCCAGAACCCTCATCCATTGGATTTCATGATTTGGTTGTACATAAAGTTTCCTCAAGAAAAATATTTCAAGAATATTTACTGTTTTTATTAGTGGAATTGTCATCATTCTTTTTGAGGAGGGAGATATTGTTCTTTTAGCAACATGATTTTTCTTTTTTATTTTATTTTAATAAGCATTTAAGAATGATTAAAAAAAAAATCTATGGTATGTTTATGACTAATGTGATTTTAAGGTCATTTATTCTGAATTTTTGTATGATAATAACAACCTTGGGAAGGTGATTTTATACAAATATTTTGGGATTGATTTCCACCACAAGGTTAATTGGAACTATAATATTGTAAAAAAACATTAATGAAATAAGGAAAGATTATTTTGGCATTGAAAACAATTGCAAGTTAGTAAATCTTATGATTTTGGAAAAAAAAGATATCCGACTTTGAAACTCTATTCATTTCTGTTATCTTTGTGCGGTGTGAGTTTGAGGCTGCACCCTCTCTCGAGAAAATTGGAGATGGATTGAGGAAATCCATAAGATTTTATTACTTACAATCTTAAAATAAAAAACAATACCACATATCTTAATCTTTTCATTAAACATCTACATAATGTACACGGGAAAAATTAATACTAAGGCACTCTTTTGATGTAATCAAACCTCACATAAGAACACCCAAGTTATCCATTTCTTTATCCATGAAAATATAATAGTATTAAAAATATATAATAAATAACAAATAATTTATTAAGATTTTTATAATCAAGTAAATAAATAATATCTCATAAAATTTGTTGAAACAATTATTTTCTTTGTACAATAGCTATATGTTTATATCTTGTATTTGATATTATCCTCGTCATTGTGGTTTATTATAGATTTTTATGGACATATACTAAGAAATTTAGATTTATTAAATTTAATTTATATTATATAATATTTAAAACTAATAAAATATATATATATATATTAAATTAACACAAATTTATATGAATTTAGTTATTGTATACGTTAAAGTTAAACATTAATATTAAATATATTTTATTTGTTAAGTGTTACATATAATCCATTATAGTTGAAATTTGTAATTGACATATTTGAGTGCCATAAGTTAATAAAAAACAATAAGAATATTATAATAAGACATATCACTAACTCACATCATGTTAATTTATAGTTTAATTATTTTTAGATAAGTTGTGAACAAAATCAAGTTTATTGGACCAAGAGTACTATACATTTCACTATGAGTCATATGTGTCACAAAAGTAACTTAAAACTATATCAATATATCTTCTAAAAAAAAGGAATATAGATAAAAACATGTGAGCCTAATTTATTAAATAATAATGGAATCAAATAATAAAAATCTAATATTAAAAGCAATTGAAAAGTAACTAAAATTTCCATGTTGAACCTTGATTTAACAAGAAAACAAAAGGTAAATAAAAAACAAAGGGATCAAATATTTTTAGATGCATTATTTTTTGAATGTTTGAAATTATAAGATAGCAAAAATTTATTGTTACACATGCAAATTCTTCAATATTTTGGGAATTAGGGTGGATTTTTTTTTTAACTAAACTAACTAACTATAACAGTAAGCCTCCTTGATACCCAACATACACTTAATTATGTTTTCTTCAAAATATTTTCTTCATATATATGAAGCATGTATCCAATTCAAACAATGACATATGGAGATGTTATTAATTGGTGCTTATTAAGGACCATCATTCAAGTTGTATAAAGTCCATATATTAATTTTTTTTAACAATAAGTACATGGAAGTATTCATTTAATAGTCATACATAGAACTTCACAAATATACATTGGTTAAAAAATATAATTATTGTATCCATGCGGGAGACATTTCACTAACTATCTGTTAGGAAATATCTTCATATATTAACCATAGCTATGAAAATACATTCTTTAATTATGTCCACCTAGATAATTCCAATGCACATTCTTTTAAACGATATCCATAATATATATCATACCATATTAATCTTTCAGGTATAAACCATTAAAGGTTAAGTCTCTTAGAAATTAATATCTTCATATATTAACCATAGCTATGAAAATACATTTTTTAATTATGTCCACCTAGATAATTCCAATGCGCGTTCTTTTAAATGATATCCATAATATATATCATACCATATTAATCTTTCAGGTATAAACCATTAAAGGTTAAGTCTCTTAGAAATTAACAGTTTAATTTATATTATTACCATAAAACTTCCTCTACCATCAAATATACTATACATTTGTATCTAAGGTAATTAATCTTCCCAATAATTAATTAGAACGTTCTTTAACCATGCATTCATTAATGGCCACATGTTTTCTATCATTAGTTTAAATAACTTCACTTTTCTTGACATAATTTCTTATTTTCTTGAAGATTTCCTCCCATTCCAGAGCTATTTAACTAGACCAATCCTATGAAAAGTAAGGAGTAACATACTTTACTTATTAAAATATGTTTATCATACCCATGCAAATCATGTAAATTCTCATATGCACTTCACAATATTACACAGGAATAGTTTTACGCAACTATGTGATGCATAAGTAACTATACCTTCAATGCATCATATCTATTGCCATAATTTTCATTTTACAAAACACTCTCATGAACATAGTTAAGCCTTTCCATCCCAAAGTAATTTCATTGTCTTTTTTCAAAAGAAATTGGCACATATTTATAAATCAATTTAGAATAAGCTCATGATTAAACAATTGAAGGGGACATATTTGATCTAGGAGACCAGTGCGGTTGAAGAGTTGAATTTGACTTTCCTCCCAACCAAGTGGCCCTCCTAACCAACTGACTCTTTATCTGGCATTTTTTTTTCGCCAAGAGACCACCCCCTAGCTGGGCATGAATCCAGTAGATGAGGGACAAAAAGAACATTTTCTCAAGTTTTACTAATATGTCTCGTATATAAGTTGTATTACGGTTTCAAAACTTATTCCATGACCAATGATCGAATACTAGTTATATTAATCACTTATAAAATGTTGTCACTCGAAAAAAAACGAAAGTTGAATCCATATTCAACTTAAACATTTAAGCTCTAGGTCATGATTATTAAATTGACTTTTAAAATAAAGTTCAACCCTAAAAAAGAGTAAACTTTAAGGTAGCTTCTACTAAGCATAGATCTTGGTTCCCAAACCCACAAACTATGCAACTAAATAAAGAATCGACTCTACATCGAAGAGAAATATTCTCTTCACACTATAATTAATATATATTTATTTACTCTCCTAGCATGGTTAGTTTCGTTAGCATAACACTTTTTCCAATTATAAATTTGGAGAAAGCTTATTTTCTATAAGTACTCTAAGCATATGATGATTCTTTTATATATATATAATTAATTTAAATGATAGATGAGGCTTATTGTCACTCTTATCACTCATTTTGCTAATAGTAAGAATTTATCAAGAAAGTGGATGTGGATTGCCCCTCTTTACTAATGTAAAAACCACATAAACTTTATCTAAAAGGCAAGATTAGTCCAACATTCAAAAGAAAGAGAATGATCCTCCATTTACACGACCACAAATAAAAAAGGAAGGGTTCGGTCTTCTATTGCATTCCAAATTCCTTTTAGGCAAAGATAAATACTAATTAAAAATAGTAAGAGTGTGAGTCAATTTTCAAGAGGGGTTACTCTCTTTTTAAGAATTAAACACGTGCATTAACAAGAATATTAGTAAAGTTTTGAATTCCTTTTTAAGAGGAACACTTTCTTTATTGATGGTTAGACTAACAGTTGTCAAAGGAAAGGAAAAACGACTTCTCTTCCTCGTGTGTCAAGAGGTTTCTTAGCATTTCTTTTTCTAACATACACATCGTTTGAATGTTCTTACAAAGATTTCCTTCTATTAAGTTATTGGACGCAAAGGTGTATAATTCACAATTATAGAAAAACAAAATTACGTTATGGGCATTAGCTATAACTAATATAATTATAGATAAGAAGGATAGTTTTTTTTTTCATATGGAAATATGCACGAGAAACCCAGCAATACTTCTCCACATTAGTGGATGGTAGAGGTGGTAAACCGCTGGCCATCCTCGTAGAAGGCCTAACCCCAAAGGACTCAAGGCTCGAACCCGTGACCTCTCCCCGAATCGAGAGAGTGTGTGCACCTCTTACCAATTGAGCTAACCCTTGAGGCTATATAAGAAAGATAGTTATAACCTTGAGGAGATGGAAACCTATGTTTTTCATTTCAATAGACATGTAGTATATTTATAAAAAAAAGAACTGAGGTTCGGCTCTTACCAAGAAACCAAATATTCACATAATTTTTTTATCATTACTCGTTGTAAAAGGTGCCGCACCCTCAACAATTTTAGGCCTCGTTCTCATTTTCCTCCAGCTATCCGAACCAATTATAATTTCCCTCCCACAAAAGGCGTCCAAAGAGATCAAAAAATGAACCTTCGTCACTGCCTCTCTTTTTCCCCCACCGAGTATCAAAAAGGTATTCAAAGGAGGTTCCCCAATTCTCTAAAGCTTAAACGAAATGTTAATTAAGGAAACCATTACTTAATAAATATTAACCATTACTTCAACATCAAACTATCATAGTTTAATAAATAAATAATATCTTAATGAGTCTATTAAATGCCCCTTTTGATCACAAAACTATAAAATCTAGTGCCCTCATGTTAACAAGTATAAAGACTTCAATATAAAGGTCATTCTTTAATTGTAATAATCTTTTTTTTAATGTGTTTAACTTTTATATCAAATATAAGTCAATTATATATAAAGGTCATTCTTTAATTATAATAATCATTTTTTAATGTGTTTAACTTTTATATCAAAGATAAGTCAATTATATATAATGTAAAATCTAATTACTTAATGCTATCGTGTAAATCTGTTTTAATACCAAAAATACATAATGTAAAATCTATTTACTTAATATTATTGTGTAAATATGTTTTAATACCAAAATACTTGAGAAAATAAGTATATTTTCTTCTTGATTATTTAGAATGATGATTATTCATATAATTATCTTTCTTAAATCTTAGTATTAAGGTGGTTATAATATAAAACATTAATTTCTTTCTATTTAATTTAAGCTTATACCAGTAATTATTATTATTATACCAATAATAATGCAGGTTCGTAACCATCTTCCCTATTAAGATTCTTAGGGTTCTTTTCAATTCCCAGATTTTCCTTAATAAGACAAGATGAATAATGAGAAGTGAGAGCTAGAATTTTAGTTTGATCAAAGCAAATAAGGTGTTCTGACTTGTAGGAATGCTTTACAATGGCTAATCTGGAAATCCAATTATGATTAATGTCTTCCATTTTCTCTTTAATGTGGGTTTGAATAGCTCTTCATGTCTTGTCAATATAAGATTTCCCACAAGAGGATGGAATTTGATAGACTCCTTGGGAAAGATGAAGATCAGTTTTGTCTTTAACATTTCAAAAAACTTGCTTGAGAATTTTATGCACGATTTTAATGCTTTTTTTATTTAATAGTTTAGAAATACGAATAGTAATGCCATGGATGTAGGGAATATAGATAAAATAATGAGTTCGGGAGTTGGATCGAGGTGGGTAACGAAAGATGTTATTTTTGTAGGTTTATAGAAAGCATATGTGTTATATCCCCTAATTTATAAACATTGTCTATAATATTAAATTTCATTCCATTATTGATGACTTTCGCTTATTGCAGAATCCGTCCAAACGGTCCATGGAGGAGAATTGTAATCGCTACAATTTGGCTTTACTGAAATTAAAAATGAAAGGGACAAGCCACGTTAAAATAGGATAGTACGTGTGCAAGAGGGGGAGACATAGAGTAGTAATCCTCAGGGAAGTATAACAGGCGTCAGAACACCTTAATGGTGTCGGACATACCCTGGAGATATCTAGGGTGCAGTGGTCAAAGGGGATTCAATGGAAAATGAACCGTAGCTACAAAATAAGATCAAACAGACCTTGGAAGATTAGGGAACACAGTGGTTGACGAGGATTCCTTAGGGAATGGATCGTAGCTAGAAACCAAGACCTAAGCAACCAAACTATAATAGAGCATATGCGAGAAGGTAGGATGTTGTTGATTATGCTGGGAGGGAATGAACTCTTGTTGTGTGAGCACTCTATGTTAGGAAAGAGTTGAGAGAAATACTTGTTCTATTAGCACTATGTGTTAAGAAAGTGATTTATCCCTCGAAAACTGAATTGAGGTTAGTTGTCTCCACTCTTGGAACGCATAGTTTAGCTCGGGGGTGATTGAGGATAGAGTAGATCTATGCCTAATCTATTGTTGGGTGGAATGGTTCCCTTTTCATTGCAACTCGCTTTGCAACAAGTTTCATTGTTGGGTTTATGTTTCTACAAATCTATTGAGCTCAGGGTATATTTGCATATGGGTAAATGTGTGTTTCAATGCTTTTGAAATGATAAATACCAGTTTTAGTTTTATTGATGCAAATGTTGCTTATGAGCTCATGTATACTCATAATCTATTTTGAATGACCGTGATATGCATTTGGTAATATGGTTGCTCCAATGATAAAATATTGTTTCTCTAGAGAGTTACTTGGATGTTGTATGATTCCTTCGTTAATGCCTAGTGTAAGAGACCCCTAATAGGGAGGCCAATACGCTCTACCAGGTTAAGGTGTTTAGATATTGCACACTAATGAGTTCATGGTATACCTATTTTATTAGCATAGATGTGGTTTTTTTATCGTTAATGTTTTTCCTTTAAGTCCCAGATCATGTATTGTAGCCCGTGATTTAAGAACTAGAGTATGTACTTCGATGCTCGAAATGATTTGGGTTCTAGGTAAAATGAGACCGTGATTATCCTTTATGGTTTTATTGGATCTGGTAGGATTGCTACAAGGGAATATCATTTAAAGGTATGAATCTATTTATTTTCTCCCTCTGTTAAGTTAGGGAGAACAAAATTTATTGATGTTTATTGGTTTCCTGCGTTAAGAGCTGAACCCTAAAAATGTGATTGAAGGATTTTTACACTCTACAAGGGTATACCTGGTTTCCTTATGCCTCCACCATTATCACCTAGAAGTGAGGGATCCTCTATAGGGATGTATTAATGCTTGCTCTGGGTTTAAGCTCTTCTCCATCTCTTTGAAGTCCCCTGTGTACTTTTTTTAGAATAAATGGTGAATTGTGGAGGTTACTGTGATGACTGACATTTTCTTAAGAAAATCTGGTGTTTGAGAACCACTTTAGAAACCCTAATCTTTAACTTGTCTCAAGCGGTGTAATCGAACTAAGGCAGAGAAACCGTCGAGCGTTGTCAAATCCTTAGACTTTCCAAGAAAACACAGAGAAGATAGGTGAAAAACCTTGGGTCGAAAGGCCTGTGGAAGCCTAAAAATATATACAAAATTCAAGTGCTTCTGCAATCCGCAATCCACATTGTAGAAAATAGAAATAGATTAGAATTTATAAGGAATTTAGGTGTTTCAGCAACCTCATTGCGAAAGATAAAACCGAGCTGAAAATATATAAAGGTAAGGACTTTCTGCAATCCACAATCTGCATTGTAGAAAGTAGAAACTGGAATTCAAACTATAAAGGGGTTAAGTGTTTTCATAATCCACAATCTACATTGGGGAAAGAATGAAGTGGAGGATAAAACTAAGAAGAATGTGAGTGGTTCTGCAACCCGCAATCGGCATTGCAAAAAGAGGAAGGTCAAACTTATAAAATATAAGAGTTTTTGTAATCGGCATTCTGTATTACAAAATGTGGAAAGTGGAAAGGAAAAATGGTTAAAATGTTGAGGTTTCCGCAATTCACAATCTGCATTGAGGAATGTGAAAAACAAAAAAGATAAGTCGTAAAAATGTTAAGTTTTCCGCAATTCGCAACACACATTGTGACATGCGGAAAGCAGAAAGGAAATGTGTTGCAATGTATAGATTTTCGCAATATGTAATCCACATTGCGAAATGCGGAAAGAGGAGCGGGAAAATGGTTGAAATGTAAGGGTTTCTGCGATCTGCAATCTGCATTGCAAAATGCAAAAAGAGGAATGGGAAAATTATTTAAATATAATGGTTTTTGCAATATGCAATCCACATTGCGGAATGTTCATGGGAAATTTATTAAGGATCGAAGGGTTTCTGCAATCGACAATTTGCATTACAGAATGCGGAAAGCAGAACAAACTTGTTAAAGTGTAAAGGTTTCCGCAATCTACAATGTAGAATGCAGAAAGCAAAAAGAAGAAAAGAAAATTAAGTAAAATGGATGGGGTTCCACAATCCACAATCTGCATTGTGGAAGCAAAAATGCGGAAGGGATTTTTATTTGTAGAAGGGACCTTTTTGTTTGTGGAAGGACTGTTGCAGAAATGATTAAGCTTAGGAATGAATGTTAGAGGAAGATTCATGGCCCATGTCTTACGTGAAAAAAATTATGTATATATATACAGTTTAGCAGGTTTAATGCTTATGTTACATATGGTATCAAAGCTATAGGTTTCAACCCTGTCGGCTTTTGGGAGCAGATGGTTTCTGCTGAAGCACACCAAAATAATAATTGTCTTTTTCCTAATGAATCTTGGTTAAGGTGTGTTGGGTGTGTATTCAAATCGATGGATTCTGAGGATTGAGTTTTAATGGATGTATGATTTTATGAATAGAATTCTTGCTTAATTTCCATGAATGGCTGATAGATATCTGTGTGTAAAATGCATGAGTAAAACCTATGTCATCAATCATGGTGAGGATCAATGTTCCCTTAAAAAGGGTTCTACTAAAAAGAATATGAATATTAAATCAGGATGAGCTCGGTAAAGTTGGGTAGGAATGATTGATTGATTCTTCTGATCAATTAATATAGAGGCCGTGTTTGACAGAGATCTGGATGATCCATATTGAAGGAGAAAAGATGGATCCTTGGTCGGAAATAGTCACAAAGTGAACGTCAACGAGAGATAAGAAATACACAAAGTGAAGAAAATATTTGCGAGAGATAATAGATGGATGGGTGAAGATCAAATCCACAATAGATATGATGCTCCAGAGGAACTCCACCAGAAAAGGTGTGAGGAAGATAATGAATTAGTAATGATAAGGTGTGGTTTGCACCTGATCTTAGCTCATCGTTCAGGAAGGAGCGTAGAAACAATCAACGGTTGTAAAGAGTTACAGAAGGAAATTGTGGAAGTTCAACTTTTGAAAGGTTGGAATCGCAATCTGCGATCCGCATTTACGAAAGGAAGCTTATGGAAATTGAAGCTGTGGAAAGACTTAGTTGTCGAAAGTTTGAGATTGCGGAAGCAAGCCTACGGGAAGCTAGCTTGCGAGGTTAAGCCCGTGGAAACAGAGTTGCGCCATAGATTTAAAGAAGAAGAAAAAATATTGGCCGAAGAACCAAAATTGTTAGTTCATGTTTAAAGAACAATCTAAATCCTAAAGAAAGTTTCAGCACTAGTCTTGCAGGATTCCTTAAGGGAGAGTTGTTGCCCCCATAATATAGTAGAGTACCATCATTAGAGGAAATTTGGGGTCTAAAATGGGCCTTACAAGAAAACAATCTAACAATAAATTATTATGAGTTGGAATTCAAGAAAGAATGGAATTTCAATAAAATAAGTCAACCATAATGGTGGACTTGACATATTTGGCATAACAAAAAACTACTTGTTTGTTTCTATTCTCAACATATCTCCTTGTGTTATTACTCAAATTCCGAGCAGGAGGACTCATTGAATGCACAATTTAATTCTGCATCCAACGATTACCCATATTGCATACTTTTGATGGACCATATTGCCCCCAAAAAAGGAAATACCTAAAAAAATGTGATGATGTCATGGAGCGAGGTCATCGCTTGGGTTAAGGTGTAATGGAAGCACTTTAGCCTGGATGAGGCAACTTGGGAACTAGAGAAAGATGTACGAAAGAAATACCTAGTTTTATTTCCAGAAGCTACAGAGGAAGACTAAGAACAATGTGGACAATGTTGCAATAAGTGGGTTTGGATGTGATATCCCCCGATTTATAAACATTATTTGTAATATTAAATTTCATTGCATTATTGATGAGTTTTGATGATTACAGAATCCATCAAATGTTCCATGGAGGATAGTTGTAACTGCTACATTTTTCCTTTAATGAAATTCAGAATGAAAGGGACAAGCCACGTTAAAAGAGGAGACTATGAGTGCAAGAGTGGGGCACGTAGAGCAGTAAAACTTAGGGAAGTACACCAGGTGCTCGAACATCTTGATGGCACTAGAGAGAGCCTAGTGAAATATGGGGTGCAGTGGTTTACAGGGATTCAATGGAGAATGGACTGTAGCTACAAAATAAGATCAGACAGACTGTGAAAGATCAGGGAATGCAGTGGTTGATGAGGATTCCTTGGGGAATGGACCATAGATTCAAAGTAAGACCTATGCAACGAAGCCATAGGAGAGCATATGTGAGGATGCATGATGATGCTGAGTATGCTAGGAAGGAATGAACTCTTGTTCTGTGAGCACTCTGGGTTAAGCAATATTTGAGAGAAATACTTATTGTGTGAGCACTCTGTGTTAGGCAAGTGATTTATGCCTAGAAAACTAAACTAAGGTTAGTTGTCTCTACTCTTGGCATGCATAGTCTATCTTGGGGATGATTGAGGATAGAGCATATCTATGCCTAATCTATGGTTGGGTGGAATGTGTTTGTTTCCTTTTCCTTTCGGCTCGCTTTACAACAGGTTTCATTACTGGATTTATGTTTATGCAAATCTATTGAGCTCAAGGTATATTTGCATATGGGTAAATGTGTGTTTCAATGCTTATGAAATGATAAATACTAGTTTTAGTTTTATTGATGAAAATGTTGCTTATGAGCGTATGTATACTCATACTCTGTTTTGAATGACTGTGATATGCATTTGGTAATATGTTTGCTCAAATGATAAAATATTGTTTTTGTAGAGAGTTACTTGGATGTCGTATGATTCCTTCGTTAATACCCAGTGTAAGAGACCCTTGATAGGGAGGCCAATATGCTTTACTGGGTTAAGTTGTTTAGATCTTGCATAGTAATGAATTCCTGATATACCTATTTTATGAGGATAGATGTGGTTTGCTGATCATTAATGTTGTCTATTTAAGTCTTGGATCACGTATTGTATCATGTGATGTAAGAACTAGAGTATGCACTCCGATGCTAAAAATTATTTGGGTTATGGGTAAAATGCAGTTGTATTATCCTTTAGGGTTTTATTGTATCTAGAAGGATCGCTACAAGGGAATATCGTTTAAAGGTATGGATTTGTTTATCTGCTTCCTACGTTAAATTAGGGAGCATGAAATGTATCGATCTATTTATTGGTTTCCTGCATTACGACCTGAAGCCTAAATATGTGATTGAAGGATTTTTACTCTCTGCAAGAGTATACTTGGTTGCTTTATACCTCCACCATTATCACCTAGAGGTGAGGGAACCCCTGTAGGGATGTATTAATGTTTGTTTTGGGTTTAATCCCTTTTCCACCTTTTTGAAGTCTCTTTTGTACTGTTTTTAGAATAAATGGTGAAATGTGGAGGTTACTATGAAGGTTGAGGTTTTCTTAATAAAATATGGTTTTTGAGAACCACCTTAGAAACACTCATCCTGAACTTATCACAAGCGATGTACTCAGCCTAAGGAAGAGAAACCATTAAGGGTTGGAAACTCCTTAGTCTTTCGAAGAAAAAACAGAGAAGATAGGTGAAAAAAATTGGGCCAAAAGGCCTACAAAATCCTAAAAATGCAATCAGAATTCAAGTGCTACTGCAATCTGCATTGCAAAAAACGGAAAACAGAGTAAAAGTTATAAGGAATTGGGGTTTTTTCACAATCCGCACTGTGGAAACGGAAACATGGCTGAAAATATAATAAAGATAAGGACATTCTGCAATTCGCATTGCGGAAAGTAGAAGTGGAATTCAAATTATAAAGGGGTTAATTGTTTCCACAATCTACAATCCACATTGTGTAAAGCAAAAAGCGAAGGATAAAAATGAGAAGAATGTGAGTGGTTTCGCAACCCGCAATCCGCATTGCGGGAAGCTAAAAGTTATAAAATATAATATTTTCCACAATATGCAATTCACATTGCGGAATGGGGAAAGCAGAAAGGAAAAATAGTTAAATGTTGACGTTTCTGTAATCTGCATTGTAGAATTTGGAAAACAAAAAGAATAAGTCATAAAATTGTTAACGTTTCCGCAATCCACATTGCAGAATGCGGAAAGCGAAAAGGAAAAGTGTTGCAATGTAAAGGTTTTCGCAATCTGCAATCCACATTGCAAAATGTAGAAAGAGGAACATGAAAATGGTCGAAACGTAAGGGTTTCCACAATTCACAATCTATGTTGCAGAATGCGGAAAGAGGAATGGGATAATGGATGAAATATAAGGGATTCCACAATACACAATCCTCATTGCGGAATGCGGAAAGAGAAAGGGAAATTTGTTAATGATCGAAGGGTTTCCGCAATCCGCATTGCAGAATGCAGAAAGTGGAAGAAAATGGTTAAAGTGTAAAGGTTTCCGCAATCCATAATATGCATACTAGAATGCAGAAAGCGCCAAAGAAAATTGAGTAAAATGAATGGGGTTCCACAATCCGCATTGTGGAAGCGAGTTTTGTTTGCGGAAGGGACCTTTTTGTTTTTGGAAGGGGATTTTTATATGCAAAAGGATTGGTGCAGAAACGATTAAGCTTAGGAATGAATCTTAGAGGAAGATTCATGGCCCATGTATTATGTGATATATATATATATATATATATATATATATATAGGCACGTTATATGGGTATGTTATAATATTGCGACAATTTGAAAAAAAATGGCACATGACTTTTATAGAAAAGTTTATTGGCTTTAGCAATAAAATTCAAAATATATTTGAAATTTTCATTCATGGTTAGGTGTGCATTTCTCACACTCACTCCATGCTAATGAAGCACCCTATTTTATGCATGAATTTCCAGTTTTACTATATTTGATTAAATTATTACTTTGTATTCTTCGACATGAATTTGTTTTGAGTTTTCATATATGAAAATTACTTTCAAATAGGCCTTTAACATGACTTTATATTTAGAAAGGAATATTGAAGTTTAATCGATATAAAAATGTAGGACTTCAAACTACTATGACATGTATATGTATATGTATATATATATATTAGTTATCCTTAAATGTTGTTGGGAATTTGGGTACTTATCATTAGAATCTCATTTCTATAGAATAGATGTAGTACTCTACATTGATGGACTTTCTAGTGATTCCATCATGACCATTGGTATAATTATTAAAGCATTAATTAATGGTCAATACAGTATATTGTCTATTTTAAACAAATGGAGTAAGCACGGGATAAATGCACTTTTAGGATGATTTTTTTTTTAGGAATTTGGTGATGCAAATTTTGTTGAAATAGCAATTTACATTATTCAAATTGATTATGCAACTCTTACAATTTCTGCTAGATTTTGGTTGAAAAATCACTGAAAAAGTGGATAGAAATCATCTAAAATTTAGCTTGAAGAAATCAAAAAAACATATTACAATAATATAAGTAGGTTTATCTCAAAAATAGTATATTATTTGAATCTTTAATGTTAAAAAATATCAAATCTTTCCCATATAAATATTTTTTTATAGACAACATTTCTGAAGTTCAAGATCTTGAAACTTTTAAAATAAAAATGAATATAAATATCTATTTGAATGAACAACCAATGTCACAATATTTTGAAAAATCTAAAATAAAAATGAACATGAAATAATATAGATTTCTCATTTTTAATAAAAAATAAATTTTATTATATATGATAAAATATTAATATAAAATATATGAAATATTTTTTAATTAATATTCAATTTATGATTATTTGAATTTACTTGTTATAAAATTAATATTCAATTTATTTTAATTAATATTCAATTTATTATATGAAATTTTTGCTGCCGCCAATCTTTCTTCTCGGCCAGCTCTACTCTCCGTGTTCTGCGGGTCAAATTTATATGGATGAAATTGGGTATCCAGGTTGGATTTAAATGCTGACTCATCACCATGCCCCAATAGAGCACACTCTGAAGGCAATGGAACACACGGTGTTCGCCTCAATTCCACGTTATTCGTGTGGTATGATAAGCCGCTCCACACTCTCTTGCTCTTGATTTTTGTGGTTCTTTCGTCCTTGGGAATCTCAGGCCTGGAATTTCAAATCTATGGAGCCTGTCAGACTAAAATTTGGTGAAGGTTTTGTAATTTTCATACCTTTCATTTTATGTTTTACATAAATTCAAGAGTTTCAAATTTTTTTGCAGTGTGTCAAATTTTTTGCACTGTTATGAAATTTTTTATGTTTTACATAAATTCAAGAGTTTCAAATTTTTTTGCAGTGTGTCAATTTTTTTGCACTGTTATGAAATTTTAGCAAAATACTTAATGTATTTTATATATTTTTAATATACACAATATTTACTTAACAGCTCATGCGAAATTCTAGCCTTGCAACCCATGGCTTACCATCCTAAGAAAATCAAGATATTAAATAACTCAGATTTCAGATTTGACCAGAGGAGCTTTGCTTCTGCACCTTAAACTGGATCTTTTGTTGGTTATGGGCAACACGAATTTTTGTGATGCACAAATAAAGGAAGCTGCGGATCTTATCTAATGGCTGGGGAAATGGTTAACCGTTAGACTACCTAATCATATTGAGAAAGCAAAACTAATCGATCACAATGATACGATAGGAGAATCACTTGCGATTAAGAGGAAATGTCCGTGTCATCCCCAGAAACATACATCCTGGTCAAAATATTATTCTAGCCTGAATAAAGTTAAAAGGTTCATGAGATTAGGGCGAAGGTTACCTACAAAACGATGCCAAAGAGTCATTTCCTTCCATCTTTGTCCACATCGTCCACAAAGAACCTGTACATTGTATAGAAGAGGGTTAAGACACTAAAAAAAATTTAGATCCAAAGATGAAACGGGTCCATTAAACAAGAGGTTGTGTACGAAGTACAAGCTTATCACCTTGAAAAAAGTTGGAATGGTTGCACTCTGAACCCATCGAGGCCACTCTAAATTATAACTCTTAATGTGAATCCTTTCACATAATGTTGTTGAAGAAGGGAAATAATGGCACTTTCCTGTAAAACGCTTACACCCTCCCAAGCACACGGGGAAAAATCAGAAGAAACACCCCATCTCAAACTAGAAGGCTACAACAGACAAGATGGTGGTGGAGAATGAGCCATTTAGCTGGTAAATACAGGGTAGCGGCTCGTTGCTAGAGCCATTGACCCGTCAGGGTGTCACCTGTATCAACACCAACTCTATTAAATTGCAAGCTTGTCTCATATGTCACCCATCCTGGCAGGTATTAACATTATGACAACTCCATTAAATTGCAAGCCTATCCCTTATGTCAAGCAACCCGATAGGTATTAACATTTATGACAGGTAACTGAAATACCACCCTGTCAAATCTACGTTTTGCAATTGTTGAAGACTGTAGATGCTGACGTTTAAAATCCAACGCTACATGTCAAATACGTCCTGGCTTGGGAAATACGTCTAGGAAACCGTCATATTTCAGGCCTGCTTGGGATCTCCGAGCTTGCGATCTGCTCTAATTCAGGCCTCCCCTTTTTCTGCACAATTATTCTGCCTTTGCATGGTTAGTGATCCCACCTTCCATATTTTGTTTTTCTCCTCTTTCGCTTTGCATTTAGACTAGCTCAATTATACATAAAACCCAAAGCCTCATACCAGATGCAATATACTTCGAAAAATGGAGTTATGAAAACTCTAAACAGGAAGCCTCATACATGACTTAACACACAGTAAAATGGAATAAAGCAAAAATAATAAGTTTAATTTTAATTTATAAGTAATTTATAATGGTAAATTATGGTACCATGGAATTATGTAAACTAAATTTGATGATGATGATGATGAACTTTGGTTTGGTGTATGGGACCTTAGGAAGGAAAATACATCATGGAATTATGCAAACTAAAGGTGTTTCCTTGAAAACAATAAATCTAAAGATGATGATGATGATGCTGCTTTGCTCAAAAAGCATGATGATGATGAACAACTTTGGTTTGGTGTATGGGACCTTAAGAAGGAAAATACATTGTTTACTTTAAAATCTTGTTCTTGTGCTCAAAACGTTTTCCAATAAGCTTTCCAACCTCATTATAGTTTTGGAAAATTACGAGGTTATAAAGGCCTGTATTGTAACAAATACTATGAAACTTAGATCTAATGTGGGTGTAAGCAAGGAACTCTAAGAGAAAGTGATTTTAATCCTCAACACTCATAGAATCAAACAGATGACAAACCCTTTCCACCCATGGTTTTTTAGGAATAGACCAACGCCTTCTTTAGCTATGGAGTTCATGAGAGTTCATTCTAATCTTGGCTAGATTAATTTTCTTTCATGAGCTAGTTACTACTGAGAGATAATTTTGATCCTCCAACTTAGGATTAATGACCTCCTTATAGTATCTTAATTTCCTCTTAACGGCTAAATTTTCCTCACACTAGAATTTCACTTTAAAATTAGCAGTAATAATATTTTTGACATTGTCAATGTTTTGCAAAATGTGTTTCCGTTAATGCCCCAATGGTTAACCAAGCCATAGTATCTTTACTCCAACACCACTTAAGCATATTTAGTATTGACTTGAATTTAAAGCAATTATAAAAAGTCTCTCCTTTTCTCATACTATAATTCAATTAAATAAATTTAAAAAACTTTTATATTATTTAGTATTATTTTTATTTTAACATCTAAATTTTATTTAGATTCTTTCTGAATCACAATTCTTACATGGATGGACCTTGATCTAAGCCATTTCCATTATAGGCACGAGCTTTAATAAACAAAATTGGATCTAAATTTCGAACATAATATAATAATTAATTATTGAAATTAAAAATTATAATATTTAAAATTAAATATTAGTTTTTTAAATTAATATTTTGTATTTAAAATTAAATTTAAATATATTTATAAAAAATAAAATTAATATATATATTTTTAAAAGTCTATTTAATAATATCCAAAGTTTTCTCTATTTTAATTAGATGAAAAAAGAAAACTAATATAGCAAAAATAAGAATGAACTCTTATGAGCCTCCTAATCAAATATGGCCTTGGACAATTTTTAGAACACTATGGGTGGACAGGATTTGCCATCTGTGTGAGAATAAGAACGTTGAGGATGAAAGTCGTTTTTTATTAGAATTCCTTCCTTACACCCACATAGATCACAATTCCATAATCTTTGTCACTATACTGACTTTCTTTTCAACAATTTTTTAGCACATCAATACATTTTTATAATAAAACAAATTCATTTCTTTTTCTTAGGATACAATAAACCAACTTGGTTTGAGTGCGCAACAACCATCATTATCATCATATTTTAAATTTATACTCATTACTAAGTTGATTGGAGTAGAAGTCCAAAAACTATACATATATATATATATATAATAAATTACTAAAATAACATATACAAAAAATTAATAACCCAATAAATTGGTTGAATAACACGATTATTAGTCCTTGCCTTCGGCTAGCAGGGACTCTATGAATCGGCTTGTCGCCATTTGAATTAGTTTGCACAAATATCAAAACAAGTTTTAAACATTTATACTAAATTTTGATTTAAAGTGACGTCATCACTGTACATCACCATTTTTGCCACCCATTAACAAATACTACTTCTTATTTTCCCTCTTTTCGAAGCTAGGAGCAATGAAGATATGGTTTTGAACAAAGTTCGTTTTCAAACATCGTTGAATTATTAGAACAAAGTGTAATGATAAAATAATTCTATGTTTCAATTAGCATTAGTTCACAAAAATTTAATGTTAAATGTATGAAGAATAGCTTATCTGTAATATCTCGAATTTTGGACCTACCATTTATAGGCGTGAGCCTATTGATCATGGTGATTATATCGATGTTTTATTTTTATATTGGGTCAAAGACCCCGCTGCATATGAACATGATGGATTTCTTCATATATTGGGCGTAAGCCAATTGTTGTGTTTACATGTATATATATGTTGGTTGTGTTGGGTGTGGACCATGATTGATGAAATGTTTTGTGTTGGGTGTGGACCCTGAAGCACATGATCGATGAGATGTTTTGTGTTGAGCGAGAGGCTCTAGAGCACATCAGTACTTACATTTGTGTTGAGCATAAAGCTCTGGAACACATGAAAATGTAATTGGAAATGTTGGGCATAAGCTCTGGAGCATTCCATGTTGATGTTAAGCATAAGCTCTGGAGCAGCAGATCCTTGGCCATTGTATATCTAGGTGTATCGTACAAGTACATCCTAGCATTTAGTGTTGAGCGAGATCTCTGAAATTGCACTATGTTTGTAACTCCCTGTTATAAGCATTGAATATGGGGCTCTAGTAAGTGCTAGGGGTTACTCAAAAGATTAAAATCACCTTCAAGTGAAAACGACTCAAGAATAATATTGATCTCATCATACTTATTTTTAAGTGATTAAATGAAATTTCAAATTTCTGTATTCTCGTCAAGTACTGAAGAACTACCACATTATACGAGGGAAATCCAACATGCAAGGATGTTTAGAGTTGCATAGCCTAGTATACCTGAGCCATCTATCTACTTGAACTTCATAAAGAAGTGTTGTTAAATTTAGGGATCATGATACATGATGCCCGAAGACAAATGTTAACAAGTATTTTAATACTATGTATTTTATACATAGTATATATAAATAATTAATTACGATTAATTATATAATTGAATAAAGAAAGAAGAGAAGCTCCACCAATTATTATTTATTATTAAAGGATTAATAAATAGTGAATATCTATGAAAGACTAACTAGGAACTAGTTAAAATTTCCTAGGTTAAGAATTGAAAATTACCCAAGTAATTAAAAAGGGTTAAATCAAGAGATCAGCGATTTCTTGATTTAACTGCCCCTTTGACTGAAAAGTCTTTCTATAAAGATTCAAGCCAAGAAAAGGCTTGGGGTTCTGATTTTTATCTAGGAGAATTATTATTCTACCTGTTTTTGCTCTCAAGTGTTTTCTTAGAGAAGTTTTCCTACAAGAAAAAGAGGATTAATTCAGAACTGATTACCAGTTGGGAAACCCTACCTTAAGAGCTCTAAGCTACTTGAATGTTGGAGTCCAGCTCGGGGGGATCCGACTTTAAACCAATAACATTTCCGGGTCATGGTTGGGTGGAACGTGGTAGTTTCCAAGTGATTCGGCCATCAAACAAAGGTCATATCTACATTGAATTATTAATTCTCGTTAATTAAGTGTGCAGGTGCAGCCATTGATAAGGCTTAAAATTCAGGTATGGAACCCTTGAAGGCCTATTCTATTTCTTTCCTAAAGATTCATTACTGTTTATGTTAAGTAATGGCTGCAATATAATTTCTAACCCTAATGGTAAAGTTTTATGGTTAACAATCTGCTAGGGTTTGTATTTGCAATTTACTAATCGTAGGCTGGACAATTTTTACTATATGTTGTTTATGTTCAGGGTAGTATCTTTCATAAGTTTTCCTGTATTAACTAAGTTTTGATCTTAGTATTATGTTTATACTTTGTTCTCTGTATTTAATACTCTGCTGACATATTCCATTTGTCAGCGTAGGCTTGCCCTAAATTTTAAAGAAACTAGTTCAGTAGTAATTAATTAAAATATTAATTATGCTAACTAATACAAGTATAAATTATAAACTAGATCTACTAAGAATAGATTTCATATAATAAAGAAGCTAAACAAATTGTTAAAGACCTTCCAAGGTCTGCTCCACATAATCATTTAAAAACAAAATACTTTACATAACTGGAACATATATTAAATTTAATCAGAGGGATATCGTGACCATCCATGTGGTCCTTATCAAGAATCTTCCATAACACCTACAGTATTAACATCTATAATAAAATACCATAAATCACATGAATTATATCTTTAAGGGTCCCATATAATAATCATCATAAAACATCCACCTATAGTTTTACCAAGTAAACAATTCATATAACTCTGTATTAATAGACCAAGGTCGTGGTATCGACCCTTGGGGGTTACAAATATAATTCATAAGAAAAATTAAACTCCACATTAAAAACATGTCTATAGTTCTTATTTAAACAAGGAATCCTTCCTATTAAGAGGAAAACCCTATCTTATGCCAACACAGGTCGCGACATCGAATCCCACGGATGTCCATGACCCAAGGCCAACATAATAATAACCTTAGCATAAATCATTACTGTAATCAAATGGATAACAAAATTCATAGCATAATACTTAGTATCCTTTCCATTATTACATATAAAATGTTTTACGATTTGGTATCGCTCAGGCCCAAATCCTAAAGTTCATATATCCAGTCACACAGTCACGCTACAGTAACCAAAATGATATCATGGGTCTTCCATAACCCTGGATGTTACAGCCACATCTTTTTAAATAACAAATTACATATTAAAATTTCAACTAAGCTATCGCAGTCATTGGGAGAGGCAAATGCCATTTATGGCATGGCCTGCACCCACACTGAACCGTTACAAAAACCAAATTACAGCACTCTGTATAATACATAGTTTCCATTAATGCTAAAGCAAAGCTTACGATGGAAAGATAATGGGCTACAACACCATTGCAACAATGGTGCATCCCATGCCATAACGCCCCAAGATCTAGAAGCTTTCCCAAACGTAAAATACAAACAATATAAATGGAGTGTTGTCCATACTTCCAAAACCCAAACTGTTACAAATATACACAGAGTAAATTCTACAGGCTTAAAGCCACGATCGAACCCAGCAAGTCAACATTTTAAACACAACATTAAAATAACTACAGAGTCCTGAAATTTACACTGTTTAATATATTAAAATGTTGAACAAAATCATATGCACCTTATACCAAAACACATTATAGTCTTCACATAAAAGCCAACATGTAGTATATTCACATAGTAAGGCATGAATCCTCTTAATAGTCAATGTACTAATAATGTTAAATGGCAAGCTATGAGCTATGGCACCATTACAAGTAATGGTGCAGAAATGGCTCAAAATGCCAAACCTCCCAACAAGAGTAAAAATCTAGAGAAAGCTACATTGCAAACCTCGAAGGCATAGTTCACAAGTGCCATCTAAACCCCCAACCCTGTAAAGAATCCCAACTCAGAAATTACCAGAACGAGAGGAGGAAAGTAATATCTTGCTAGCAGGATTACCATGGCCATGAAGTAGCAACCCCAAATTAAAAGCGTATCTCTGTGCAAACCCCACATCACCTTTGTTTTCACCAGCAATCAAATCAAAGATGGCATGAGAAGCATGGCCATGCCATGGATAAAACAACGAAACAATGCGTTTACACAGAGTCTGGCAGTTAGCATACCTACAAATCAATGGAGGTCTCCTCCCTTCTCCAACTGTGTAGAGGCCACATGAAACCCCAATGCCAAAAACACATAATGCAAAAACATTGAATTCCCAAACCCTTTGCCAAGTGTTTTCACAAATCATGATGGCATTAATGGCACCATCTTGTGGCCATTAACGCATTCATAAACCCTCACCATAGTTTATGAGTCAACGTTATATTACATATCATCCAAGTCTTAATATAAACCCTATTATATCATGGTTCACACTATATCATATAGTTTCGCCACCTTCTACTTCCAACGCAAACATATTACCAATGACATGGTATTTATACCATACTCTTTCAACTCCAAAGCGTACGCAGACTTAACACTATGATATAGTGTTTACATTTTATCCCCCCCTAGCATCAAAAGTAATGTGTTGGTACATGCCCTTGCTAGTTCATATAGGTAGTGTTTGTGCATAAGTCTTTAGTTTAGGTTTTGTAGTATTTAGGAATAATGGAAAATGTAGTATGCCATGATTCCCTCGCTAGGAAGTACAAACTTAAGGTTCCAAACCCGTAACCAAGACAAACTTGCAAATTAGAAACAAGAGAAGTGTAATTAATTAACCAAGAGATAGATAATTAATAATGGTAAGGACAGTAAGTTAATTCACAGCATCTAGTTAATTAAGTAAGAAAGATAATTAACAAACATAGGGCTTACCTAAGTTGTAAAATAGAATAGTAATAAAAGTGCAAGGATCAACTGGAAGTATAACTAGGAACTGAAATTCTTCAAGTAACGAAATAATCCTAATGTCGCAAAAGTAACTTGTAAATCAATAAATAAGGTGCCTTAGTTCAAATGAACTAAGTAAGGCTGCATAACGAAGAATGACCTTACCTCTTAGATCGTCATGGGAGAATGAGTCTCGCCACTCCACCAATTTGTTCCCATCAACAAAGTTAAGTTATTTTTTATTAAATAAACAAAGTACATATGTGCAGGAGTAAAACAATGATCTATACAATTCATTAATTCACCGATAGTAATAACTAAGATGTATGAATAGTTTAAATAATTGAGTTAAGACATAAAAAGTAAACGAACTAATGATAACTGAATGGATAAGAGATTAACAAGACAGTATGGGCAGTTTCTGAAGAGATTGAAAGTATAAGTAGCGCATGTAATTCCGCACAAGTAATAATGATCCCCTTTGGGGTAGTTTTCACTAGCCTATAATTTATTTTTTTCAATTTTTGGGGACATTACAAGTGGTATCAGATCCCAATTTCAATACTAACAAACTTAAGGGCGCACCAGGCATTCGTGTAGAGAAAATAAAGTATGATAAGTAATTTTTGTTACTCACAAAATTTTTTGCTACTATTAAGAATTTTTGTGCTTCAGGAAAATTTTTACAGCGCTGTTCAGTTTATGAATACTGAGGAAGAAAACAGCTGATAGGAAGAAATGACCACCCCCACTCTATAAGTGAACTTGGTGGTCAAGCTAAACTCTGATGTGTATAAAACTTTTCACAATCTTCAAGTTGAACTGAAAAGTTTCAGAGAAGACAGTCTAAATGAAAGAAAGGAACAACAAGATATAAATGAAGCATTATTGCGTAACATGATGGGAGGGAGCCTACAAGGTAAACCTACCCAGTACACCAACAGATCCAAAAGAGAACTGTACCATGAGTGGGCCAGCAACGCAAGAGAAGCAAAAAAAGAAGGTACACCTGAAGCAACTAAAGGAGATCATCATAGTCCTACTAGTGATGACTCACTTTCTCCACTGAGAAAGAGGTAAAGAAATGATGACAGTGTTTAGGAGGAGTTTCAAAAAATAAGAGCCCTGACCTATGAAGGTGAAGTAAATACAGGAGAAAAGGATGAAGAATGGTTGCTGGGAATGAGTAAGTATTTCTAGGTTCATAACTATTCATGTGTGATGTAGGATAGGCTTTCCATATACAACCTATATGGTAAGGTAGCAAGATGGTGGTGAGATTTAAAGCACACCAAAAAAGATGAATTGCAAGAAATAAGCTAGGAAAACTTCTGAAAGATTTTCCAAGAAAAATACATGTTAGAAAGGTTCTTTGACACATTTATAAAAGAGTTCATAAAAGAGTTCGTAAAAGAGTTGACAGAAAGGTTCATAAAAGAGTTCCATGAACTGCGGATGGGGTCCATGACTATGGATGCATTTATAAATAGATTTCTAGATCTGTTGCATTATGTATCGTATATCAAAGAAGAGAAGGTGAATATCCAGCAGTTCCTAGGATGTCTTCCTCCTAGTTTTCAAGACAGGATTGAATTCGACATGCCAACGACTCTGGATACTGCACTACACAAGGCCTGAGTTTGTTATGAGCATGGGAAGTTACGGCAAGAAAACTATAACCAAAATAGAGAAAAGTCTAGAAACTTTTCCGATAGCAACAAGCCTGGGTCAAACCCGTAGCCTTATAGAAAGCAAAATAACAGCTTTCAAGCGAACAAGAACTTCAACAAAACTGGTATGAAGCCTTATGTACCACCTCCTAATGTTAATAAGCAAGTGGCGACTGGAGTTAATGCTACCCCTTTGGCGATCAAGTGTTGGAAGTGAAACGGGCCGCATTATGCCCGTGAATGTAAGAATAAGAACAATGGAGTCTTGCATAACCTGCAAGAAGACCTACCATTGAGGATATAGCAGGAACCCCGTGAATCTATGCAACATTAGATGGCCGACAGGCAGACCATCAAGCTACGATGGTCAAGATCGAAGGCAATATTTTCAACACCTCTATTTCAATACTTATTGATCCCGGTGCTTGTTGGATCTATGTTGCACCTAAGATTGTTGATTTATGCAAGTTAGGAAAAGTAGAGCATGTTAAATCTTGGCTGGTACAGTTATCCATCGGTACAAAATGGAAGGTTTCAGAAATTGTTAAAGAATGTGAAGTAAACCTGAATGGTTTCCTTACTAAGGTAAACCTAAACATCCTACCTTTAGGATCGTACGATATTCTTATCGGCATGGATTGGTTGGAAGATCACCATGTCATGCTCGATTGTCTACACAAGTCTATCTTGTGTACTGATAGCCAAGGGAACCAAGTGAAATTTAAAGGAATCCTAAAGAAAGTCTCTGTAAGACCAATCTCTGCCTTATAAGTGAATAAGTGTGTTACGAAGGGCTTCAAGTTGTTTGTGGTGAACATTCGATACGTAGAGTCTGATAGAGAACAATGCATAGAATACTTCCCCATTCTTGAAAAAATCAAGGATGCGTTTCTTGAGGAAATCCCTGGATTACCTCCGAAACGAGACCTAGACTTTTCCATTGAACTGACCCCAAGATTAGTTCCGACCTCCAAAGCCCCTTACTGCATGAGTGCACTAGAATTGGTGGAACTCAAACTACAGTTGCAGGTGTTGATAGAGAAAGAGAACATCTGACCCAGTGTTTCTCCTTGGGGAGGACCAATTTTTTTCATAAAGAAAAAGGATGGTATGATGCGAATGTGTATTGACTATCGTCAGTTGAACAAAATGACCATAAAGAACCGTTACCCGCTCCCTGGGATCGATGATTTGTTCGATTAGGTGGGAGGAGCCAAAATATTTTCAAAGATTGACCTACGATCCGGGTACCATTAGGTATGGATCTGAGATGAAGATATTCCTAATAATGTCATTCGGGTTGACCAATGCACCCGTAAAATTTATCTGTATGATGAGCAACATATTTAGTAAATATCTGGATAAGTTTGTACTAGTCTTTATTGACAACATTATGGTTTATTCCAAGAATAAAGAGGAACACAAAGAACACCTTTGCATAGTACTTCGAGTGTTGAGAGAACACCAACTCTACGCTAAAGTTTAGTAAATGTGAGTTTTACAAACCAAAAATACAGTACCTAGGTGACATCATATCCGAGGCAGGAATAGTTGTGGACCTAAAAAATATTCGAGCTATAAAGGATTGGCCTACCCCGACTAGTGTCACTAACATTAGGTCCTTTTTGGGTTTATCCAGATATTATCGAAAGTTCATTAAGAAATTCTCAAGATTCGCTTGCCCCATGATCGCTTTGCAAAAGAAAGCGAACAAGTTCTGATGGACTGACAAGTGTGAATAAAGTTTTCAAAATCTTAAGGAGCTTTTGATTACTGCACTAGTGTTCCGGATTGCGGATCCCGATAGGGATTTCGTTGTTTGCATGGATGCAAGCAAGGAAGGACTTGGAGGAGTCCTCTTGCAAAATGATCATGCGATCTTTTATGAATCACAAAAATTAAAAGGGCATGAGCAGAATTATCCGACACACGATCTTGAGCAAGTAGCCATTATCCACGTTTTGAAGATGTGGAGGCACTACCTCATGGGAAGGAAGTTCCTTCTAAAGACTGACAATATGAGTCTAAACTATTTATTCAATCAACCCGATCTGAATGGGAGGCAAGCCAGATAGTTGGATTTCCTAAATGAGTATCACTTTGAACTAAAGCATATTAATGGCAAAGAGAACAAAGTTACCGATGCTTTAAGTCAACGAACTCATATGATACATGAGGTGACCCTCATTCAAACTCATGCATATTTGCATGAAAAGATTAGAATGGGCAACAAGGTTCACCCGTTCTATGTGGAAATTTTCAAGAAGGTCCAAGAGGACTAGTTGTTTCAACAACAGAAGGAATACAAGGTGGATGACTCTGTAGTACTATGGTCCAAGGATAGATTGTATGTTCCAAATGGAGGGGACATTCTGTCTAGCATCCTCATGGAATTTCATAGAGCACCCTACTCGGGGCACCCGGGATATCAAAAAATGATATCGGTCATCAAGAGAAACTTTTTCTAGCCTAAGTTAAAGGCCGACATCGCAATGTTTATTGGGAATTGTCAGGAATGTCAGCTAGTTAAACCTAAGCACCAGCATCCTTTAGGATTGCTACAGCCATTTCCCATTCCAGAATGGAAGTGGGAGGTTATCAGTATGGATTTTATTACTAGATTACCGAAAAGCAAGAAGAAAAATTATTCCATCTTCATATTCATCAAAAATATTTCAAAGGAAACACACTTCATCCCCGTAAAATCGACCTACAAGGCCGTGAACATTGCCAATATCTTCCTAAAAGAGATATTTAGATTGCATGGGTTACCCAAAGCAATTAACTCAGATTGAGATGTTAAGTTTACAGGAAACTTTTGGAGATCTTTATTCTATGGGTTAGAGATGCAACTAAACTTTAGCAATGCTTATCACCCGCAGATGGACGAGTAGACTGAAAGAGTAAACCAAATTGTTGAAGACATGCTTCGAATGTATGTCATGAACAACCCCACCAAGTGGGAGGATTATCTGCACCTTGCATAGTTTGCATATAACAACAGGTATCAAGCTTCCACCAAGATGAGTCCTTTCGAGGTACTCTATGGATGGAAGTGTAAGACCCTAGTTACTTGGGACAGTCCACTGGATCAGCTCATGTTAGGGCCTGACCTGTTATTGGACTTAAAACAGTTAGTTACCAAGGTCCAGGGAAACCTTAAAGAGGCACAAGACCATCAAAAAAGTTATGCAGATAAGAAAATAAAAGATAAAGACTATCAAGTAGGTGAGCATGTCTACTTGAAAGTCAAAGCAAAACGGAGCTCGTTGAGCTTGGGTAGGTGTGGTAAGTTAGCACCTAGATTTTGTGGACCTTTTCAAAATTTGGCCAAGAAAGGACCAGTGACTTATGAACTAGCATTACATGCGCATGTAAGAGTTCATAACGTTTTCCATGCATCTTTATTAAAGAAATATGTTTATGACACTAAGCATGTCATTGATTGGTCATTATTATAGGTGGAACCTAAGAGGGAATTTTCCCTTGAGCCTTTGCATATATTGGACAAGAGAGAAGTGCAGCTTCAGAAGTGCACTGTATTCCAATTGAAAGTGCAATGGAAGCACTTTGAGGTAGATGAGGATACCTAGGAGAATGAGGACACCATGAGAAACCCTTACCCCACCTTGTTTCATGATATCATTCAAAGTCAATAGAACACCAGGGATGGTGTTGTACTAAGTGGGCAGGGATGTAATATCCCAAATTTTGAACCTACCATTTATAGGCATGAGCCTATTGATCATGATGATTATATTGATGTTTTATTTTTATATTGGGTTAAATACCCCACTGCATATGAACATGATGAATTTCTTTGTATATTGGGTGTAAGCCAATTGTTGAGGTTATATGTATATATATGTTGGTTGTGTTGGGCGTGGACCTTGAAGCACACGATTGATGAAATGTTTTGTGTTGGGCATGGACCCTAAAACACATGATTGATGAGATATCTTGTGTTGAGCGAGAGGCTCTGCGACACATGAGTACCTACATTTGTGTTGAGAATAAAGCTATGGAACACATGAAAATATAATTGGAAATGTTGCACATAAGCTCTGGAGCATTCCATGTTGATGGTCAACATAAGATATGGAGCATCAGATCCTTGGCCATTGTATCTCTAGGTGTACCATACAAGTACATCCTAGAATTTAGTGTTGAGTGAGAGCTCTGGAATTGCACTATGTTTGTAACTCCCTATTATAAGCGTTGAGTATGGGCTCTAGTAATCACTAAAGGTTACTAAAAATATTAAAATCACTTCCAAGTGAAAACAACTCGAGAATAATATTGATCTCATCATACTTATTTTTAAGTGATTAAATGAAATTTCAATTTTTTGTATTCTCATCAAGTACTGAAGAACTACCACATTATACAAGGGAAATCCAACATGCAAGGATGTTTAGAGTTGCCTACCCTAGTAGACCTGAGCCATCTATCTACTTAACCTTCATAAAGAAGTGTCGTTAAGTCTAGGGATCATGATACATGATGCTCAAAGACAAATGGTAACAAGTATTTTAATACTATGTATTTTATACATAGTATGTATAAAGAATTAATTATGATTAATTATATAATTAAATAAAGAAATAAGAGAAGATCCACCAATTATTATTTATTATTAAAGGATTAATAAATAGTGAAATATCTATGAAAGACTAACTAGGAACTAGTTAAAAGTTCCTNGTTAAATCAAGAAATCAGGGATTTCTTTATTTAACTACCCCTTTGATTGAAATGTCTGTCTATAAAGGCTCGAGCCAAGCAAAGGCTTGGGGTTCTTATTTTTATCTAGGATAATTATTATTCTTCCTGTTTTTTCTCTCAAGTGTTTTCTTGGAGAAATTTTCCTACAAGGAAAGAGGATTGATTTAGAAATCATTACCAGTTTGGAAGCCCTACCTTAGGATCTCTAAGCTACTTGCATGTTGGATTCCAGCTCGGGGGGATCCGGATTTAAACCAGCAATGGTTTCGAGTCATGGTTGGGTGGAACGTGGTAGTTCCCAAGTGATTCGGTCATCAAACAGAGGTCATATCTACATTGAATTATTAATGTCAGTTATTTAAGTGTGTAGGTGTAGCCATTCACAAAGATTAAAATTTAGGTATGAAACCCTTAAGGGCCTATTCTATTTCTTTCCTAAATATTCATTACAGTTTATGTTAAGTAATGGATGCAATATAATTTCTAACCCTAATGGTTAAGTTTTATGGTTAACAATCTGATAGGGTTTGTATTTGCAATTTACTAATCATAGGCTGGACAATTTTTACTATATGTTGTTTATGTTCAGGGTTGTATCTTTCATAAGGGTTCCTATATTAACTAGGTTTTTATCTTAGTATTATGTTTATACTTTGTTCTCTGTATTTAATACGCTACTGACATATTCCATTTGTCAGCAAAGGCTTGCCCTAAATTTTAAAGAAACTAGTTCAGTAATAATTATTTAAAATACTAATTATGCTAACTAATACAAGTATATATTATAAACTAGATCTACTAAGAACAGATTTCATATAATAAAGAAGCTAAACAAATTATTAAATACCTTCCAAGGTATTCTCCACATAATCATTTAAAAAAAATTTACTTTACATAACTGGAACAAACATTAAATTTAATCAGAGGGATATCGTGACCATCCATGTGGTCCTTATCAAGACTCTGCCATAAAACCTATAGTCTTAACATCTATAATAAGATACCATAAATCACATCCATTATATCTTTAATGGTCCCATATAATATTCATCATAAAACATCCACCTATAATTTTAGCAAGGAAACAATTCATATAACTTTCTATTAATAGACAGAGGTCGTGGTGTCAACCCTTGGGGGTTACAAATATAATTCATAAGAAAAATTAAACTCCACATTAAAAACATCTCTATAGTTCTTATTTAAACAAGGAATCATTCCTATTAAGAAGAAAACCCTATATAATGCCAACACAAGTCGCGACATCGAATCTCATGGGTGTCTGTGACCCAAGGACAACATAATAATAACCTTAACATAAATTATTACTGTAATCAAATGCATAGAAAAATCCATAGCTTAATACTTAGTATCCTTTCCATTATTACATATAGCATGTTTTACAATTTTGTATCGCTTAGGCCCAAATCTTGAAGGTCATATACCCAGTCACACAGTCACGCTACATTAGCCAAAACGATATCGTGGGTTTGAAATAACCCAGGCTGTTACAGCCGTATCTTTTTAAATAACAAATTACATATTAAAATGCCAATTAAGCTATCGTATTCGTTAGGAGAGGAACATGCCATTCATGGCATGGCCTACACCCATGCGAACCATTACAAAAAACAAATTACAACACTCTGTATAATACACAGTTTCCATTAACGCTAATGCAAAGCTTACGGTGTGTTGAGGCCTAGAAATTCACAGGCAACAACAGCAAGGGATTCTCCCCAGTCAATGTTCCCAACTAGCCCGTGACTGTTTGGTGTAGGGAATCCGTCTGGTTTGCGGTCCGACTACCGTAGGTCAAGTAACAAAAAAACAAAAGGTTTTACCGGTTGGGGCCCGGTCCACCGTATATTTTTTGTATTTTTTGACTTAAGTATGATATGCACGTGCCTAATTAACAATGCAGGGTGATAAAAATGCAAAGAGTAGTCACAATGTGATGCGTAGGTTGTTACCTCTCGTCTTAGCACTCACAAGCATCCAAATCATGCAAGAAAATAAATGCTAACTAAACTATCTCTAGAGAGCTAGGTATTAATTCATGAGTAATGCACCCCTGTTCATGTGTTATGGAAAATCACAGATAGCTATTCTTATAACCAAACGTATAAACATGAAGAAAAGTATATATGATAAGATAGCTCATCAACAGTTAAAAACTCCATTACTCATAGTGGAAAAGACGTCATAAAGGTACTGAACAACATTCAGACAAGAACATAGGTTCAAGAAATTAGAATGCTCTTATAGCTAATGAGGCACAGCTGAAAACGAAATAGTTCACATTCAACATTGCTCATTTAATCACATCGACATATTCCACGCAGCACTTCCTCCAACAGGAAAAATTTGCAGTCTCTAGTTGTAAAATGAAATAGTTTCTCTTGCAAGCATTAAATTATGAGTTTTTCCAGGGAAAAAATCCCCTGTAACTTCTAACTTTCAAATATTTAAACAAAATCAGTAGACCGCTTGGGTTCCCCCCAAACATGTGACTCTTCGGTTCTTCGAGCGTTTCATATCCCTCCTTTTGCATCTTTTCTGTGCAAGCTCATTATTAGCTGAGTAACCGACGGACCTTTTAGATCTGTGCCTTTGTTGCTTTCAATATTGTCTTTTACTTTACCCGTGCCCCTTGAGACCCTATCTCCAATCAGTACCTTCGCGTCGCGGCAATATGAACCGTCTTTTGGATCTTCCTGCAATTAAACAATGTGAATAATTCACTGGGTTGTATTCCAAAATAAAACGTCAAATTATACCAACTGAAATGGATAATCCACAGGAAATGGCCAGGTGCACCACTTGATCTGAGAATTTTAACAAACGCTGCCATCACTACCTCGTCCACTCACGGGTTCGCAAGAAACCACCAACGACAAGAACAGAGAACTCATCGGACGCTTAGGGCGCTGGAATGGAAAGATGAAAGCTCTGTTCCATCTGGAACGGCGGAAGAGAAAAAGGTTAAGGACCCGCGACCCGCGAGAGGGAAGACTCTCAATCGGAAGTCGAAAGATATTGACATCGGAAGCTAAGTGACTTTCCAGCTGCAACAACGAAAAAGTAAAGGTTAAATACACACGCGACTAAAATACTAATAAGCATCGACGGTTGGAGTGCTTTGTACTTCGGGTGCTTAGCTGCTTTAGGAGCCACAACGGTGAAAGAGTAAAAGACTACGGCCTCCAAAAAAATGATGCTCGATCAATAGAAACTATTAAGTGTTCGGACAGCTTTAAAATTCAACAACGGTCAAAATCCATTTCACCTTCAAAACAATGGCCCATCAAAGAACAATTAGCAAAACTTAACTCAAATTTGCGACTCGCGGAAAAATTCAAACACAAACAAATTTTGGAGACAGGCTGCAAGTAAATCGTTAAAATCATCCAAAATTAAAACATGACCAAAAATCCACGAATAAAACAACTTGAAGCAATATTCAATGATGAGGAGGGGACCAAAATTTTAAGAAATTTGGGGAGAACGGTTGTGGCTGCAACACAGTGGAAAGCCAATGGGTTATGGCACCATTGCAACAATGGTGCATCCCATGGAATAATGACCAAAGCTCTAGAAGCTTTCCCAAACATAAAATGCAAACAATATAAACGAAGTGTTGTGCATACTTCCAAAACCCAAACTATTACAATTATACACAGAGTAAATTCTACAGGCTTAAAGCCACGATCGAACCCAGCAAGTCAACATTTGAAACGCAGAATTAAAATAACTACACAGTCCCAAAATTTACACAGTTTAATCTATTAAAATGTTGAACGAAATCATATGCATCTTATACTAAAACACATTAGAGTCTTCACAAAAAATAAAACACGCAGTATATTCACATAGTAAGGCACAAATCCTCTTAACAGTCAACGTATTAATAATGTTAAATGGCAAGCTATGAGCTATGGCACCATTAAAAGTAATGGTGTAGCCACAGCTCAAAATGCCAAACCTCCCAATGAGATTCAAAATCTAAAGAAAGTATACATTACAAACCCTGAAGGCAGAGTCAACAAGTGCCATCTAAAACCCTAACCCTTAAAGAATCCCAACTCAGAAATCCCCAGAATGAGAGGAGGCAAGTAAGATATTACTAGCAGGGTTACCATGGCCATGAATTAGCTACCCAAAATCAAAATCATAGCTCTGGGCAAAGCCTGGAGCGCCTTTATTTTCACCTGCAATCAAATCAATGATGGCATGAGAAGCATGACCATGCCATGGATAAAAAATTGAAACAATGTGTTTACATAGAGTCTGGTGGTTAGAATACCTGCAAATTGATGGAGTTCACTTCCCTTCTCCAATTGCGTAGAGGCCACATGAAACCCCAATGCCAAAACCACATAATGCACAAACAACGAATGCCCAAACCCTTTGACAAGCATTTTCACAAACCCCAATGGCATTAATGCCACCAGGGGGTGGCCATTAATGCATTCATAAACCCTCTCCATAGTTTATGAGTCAACGTTATTTTACAAATCATCCCAGTCTTAAGATAAACCTTGTTATATCATGGTGCACACTATATCCTATAGTTTCGTCGCCTTCTAATGCCAGCGCAGACATATTACCAATGACATGGTATTTATACCATAGTCTTTCAACTCCAAAGTGTGCGCAAACTTAACACTATGGTAGAGTGTTTACATTTTATCCCCCCCTAGCATCAAAAGTAATGTGTTGGTGCATGCCCTTTCTAGTTCATATAGGTAGCGTTTGTGCATAAGTCTTTAGTCTAGGTTTTGCAGTATTTAGGAATCATGGCAAACGTAGTATGCCATGATGCCCTCACTAAGAAGAACAAGCTTAAGGTTCCAAATGCGTAACCAAGGGAGACCTGCAAATTAGAAACAAGAGAAGTGTAATTAATTAACCAAGAGATGGATAATTAATAATGGTAAGGACAGTAAGTCAATTCACAACATCTAGTTAATTAACTAAGACAGATAATTAACGAACATAGGGCTTACCTAAGTGGTAAAACAGAACAGTAATAAAAGTGCAAGGCGCAACTGAAAGTATAACTAGGAATTGAAATGCTTCAAGTAACCAAATAATCCTGATGTCGCAAAAGTAACATGTAAATCAATAAATAAGGTGCCTTAGTTCAAATGAACTAAGTAAGCCTGCATAATGAATAATAACCTTACCTCGCAGATCGTCATGGGAGAACGAGGCCCACCACACCACCACTTTCTTCCGATCAACAAAGTTAAGTTAGTTTTTATTAAATAAACAAAGTACACATGTGCAGGAGTAAAACAATGATCTATACAATTCATTAATTCACCGACAGTAATAACTAAGATGTATGAATAGTTTAAATAATAGAATTAAAACATAAGAAGTAAACGAACTAATGATCACTAAATGGATAAAAATTTAACGATATAGTATGGGAAATTTCTGAAGAGATCAAAAGTGTAAGTAGCGCATGTAATTCCCCATGAGTAATAATGATCCCCTTTGGGGCAGTTTTCACTAGCCTATAAAAAAAAATTTAAAGTTTCAATTTTTGGGACATTACATTATCATTCCATGCAACATATGCATGCAATGGACATGGGCCTTCTATGCTTACAACATCTAACATCTGGATGTAATGCATGCAGGACTTCTATGCTTGCAACATCTGCATGGAGTGCATGTTCTGAGACCAGGTAGAGTTGGAACAACCTCAAATAGATACCACAATAAATACCACTACACAGACCATTGAACTAAAACAATTTTGGATCTGTGATGAAACTATGGGAGTGGACATCCTCGGCAAGCTTTTGATGGGCAAGTGACTATCCTTCGCAAGATTTTGATGATTACAAAGGTATGAATCGTTTGGATTCATTAAAATAATTTGTTGAACCTACTGTGCTGAGACTCAACATTTTTTATTCCAGCGTGTTGTATTGCTCTATGTCTTCAACATTTTTATTTCCAACGTGTTTTATTGCTCTATGTCTTCAACCTACTGATCGGGTCTTTGCTCCTTTTCCTCGCAGTTTGAAAATCCAAGGCCCAAGTGCCAAAGGGAGCTCACCAAGGTGGGGAGAGACCGGAATTGATTCCTCCTTTGTTCATGTTGTTACCTATGTTATGGTATACTAAAGCATCAGCATAGCAATAAAAATAAATAAACACATTTTTCCATTGACGCCATTGCATTTAGCATAAAATTCACCCAACACACAATTGAATGCATTAGTATCTTGTACACTCTATAAGCTGTTGTTATTACACACTCATGACAATTGGCCATGATTTTGATCATAAGGAGCTGCAAATGATTTTTTTGCAGAGTAAAACTATTTAAGAGACGTATGACTTACCATATATCTGCCCACTTACTATGTTGGGTATTTTCTTTAATTGAAAAATAGATTGTGAACAATGACCTAGAATAGGCTACGATTCCATCCATTGCTTTTAGATTTGATGAAAACCTTACCCAAGTTTTACTATTGCAAGACACACAATTTAATTTCATGTGAAAGGAATGACAATTTCACAGCATGTAGCTTTCTGATCAGAGGACTTTCGTTAATTAGTTGAACCTGTTGGGAAAATAGGGGCCACTTTCCTCTTTGGAATAGAATTTCAACTTGCAAGAGTGGTGATTTGAGTATAATAGAAGCACTTTCTTAATCAATATTGTCTGTCACAGTAAAGATGTACATAAAATTTGAAGGAGACCAAAAATTTTAACAAATATTCTGACTTTAAGACAAAAGAGCTAACCTTTAGTCTGTTTTTTGATCTCTGCTTCCAATGTAGCAGCACTTCCCTTCAGAGTCTTCTTGGTTTTCTCATTATTTTGGGCACTTTAGCTTTGAGCACCGTATCAATCTTTGTCTCTTTGGTAGCTGTCGGTGATTCTATTACATGATCTAAGGAAACATGTTTTGTAGGAGGCTTACTCACCCCTATTTTGGGAGGAAGTTTCTTTGTGGTGTCAGAATTTGCATTTTGAGGGTTTGTGTTGCAAGTCCTCATTGCAAAATACCTCAAAGAAAAGAAAATATGTCACAGTACAAATATGATAATATACAGTTAATAATAGAAAAACTTCTGTTCATAGCTAAAAATATTTCTCTGTAGCACGGTTAACAATTGAAAAAATTCCCTGCAAATCTGGAAGTATCTCTCTACCAGAGCATTCTTAAATAACTTTCTCAAGGATAAAATAAATGAAGTACATTAGATAACTTTCTCAAGGATAAAATAAAGGAATTACATGGTTTGAAAACTGATATTATACAGAATCTCGAAAAAGCATGTGGTTTTCTATAAAAAAAAGTAGCTCTCCACTCAAAGGTAATATCCACGATATTATATTTATTTTAAGTGGAGAGAGTATATTTAATGTAGCATGTGACTAGTTAGATCTAGCATAACATCACAACTAGTCATGTATATAAAAATAAAAAAAAACCCTCTAAATTCTCATGTTCTTGCACAACAACCTATGCAAACACCACTTGCACTATCATGTAGCATGCAAACATCCACTTGTCATATTATTTTAGCTACAGAGACCATCACAATGATATCCTACCAAAGATGCGACGAGACGACAAGGAGCCCAGGTCTCTGTGTTGTAAATGTTTTCATAGTTCAGCTGTTGCACCTGAGATCCTATAATTGTTAGCTTTAATGGAAAGCTCAATAATTTATGGTTCAATGCACAAAGCATGATAATTGTTGGGTGGCTCTTATCGCACCATAACTTTCTTCTAGAAGCTTCAACTTCATACATCTGGTGGATGCATGGTGTGCATGGCCTAAACGTGCCAAGTGTATGAAATGAGTCGATATGCATTAAGGAGTTTGGTGCATATGAATATTGTAAGTTATCAACGATTCTCTTTATGTAATTAACCTTTTGTAAAAACATGTATTTCTATGTTCATCCGGTGTTGGTTGGAAACTTATGATACGTGTAGTATTACGAATCTCAAATATAACCAGTAAATTGCAAGTAAATCATCTCTGGACCATAGCCTATAACCACATTAACACCACCACCTAATCTGACAAAAATCTACCTATTTCATTCATTCACTTCAAAAATAAAAAATGTGTCATATACGGCATGAAATTTCTCCCCTAACACTTTTTAGCCAACTATATTTTTTTAGATTGAATCAATTTCAATTTTAGCACAACAACTTCTTTTTCCTTCGAAAGCTGCAGTTTTTCTTTTTTCTATTGAGTCAGTTCAAAATTTTACATAAGAGTTAAAAAGAGGTGAATCGATTTTGATTCTAGGGATATTGCATAATGTTCAATTATGTTATTTTTTGTCAGAATCAAAATTTGAATGCTATGTAGGGAAGGTGGGACCCACCGCATGTAAATCAAACAAGTTGTAAATATTACAAAGTAATGAACGCCAATTGACAACCAACACCTTATATAGGACTACACAAAAGATTGTTTAGTTTAGTTCGAACATTGGGAGAAATTGAAATTCTACTCTAAATCTTCTGAATAAAGTTTAACTTAACTAACTAAATTGATTTTGATGCGAACGAGCGGTCCAATACGTGCAATCTTCGTTGTCAAATTCTGGACAAACAATAAGTATGCCAAAATCTCCAAAAATGTTGCACAGGTATTGGCTAATTTTAATCTATTCGAATAACATTAGGGATTAAGTTAAAATGTTTCATAACAAAGAGTTTTGAGCTTGGACGACAATGAGCCCAGGTCTCTGTGTTGCAAATTTTTTCACAGTTCAAGTGTTGTAGATGAGAGCCTATAATTGTTATCTTTAATGGAAATCTCAGGAAGTTATGGTTCAATGCACGAAGCACCATAATGTGTGTGTTACAACTATAGCATTAATTTTATTACAATTACACTTAACTTTGATCCTTTGAATACCCAAATATTGCTTTCACACTGTTTACACATAACTTGTTATACCTTTTCATGCCTACCAAGCACCATGAATAGATTTACAAAAAGGGTTGCAGATGGATCAATCATCGTCACCATTGAACTTGTGAAAATCAAGTTATTAATGGGAAATATGGAGCCCACTCTGAAGTCTATCTAAATATAGAGTTTTTTATTTATTATTTAGTAAATTTCTCATAATTAAATGACTTGAATTATGAATTGATTCCTAATGAAGTTCATAGACTCCAATTGATGCTCCCAATCAAGAGGAGACCATAACAATGCTTCTAAATAAATCCTCGAAATGAAAAATAGTATCGTTCGAGAACAACCATGTGTCTCTATGCATTCATGTTAGATAACTTCTTAACACTGGGCATCAAAACATAACTGTTGAAGACATTTTCAAGATAGATATTTTTGATGATCTAAGTCGATCCATAAAGCAAATCGAGTACATATGCTCAAAAATCTCCCAGCTTCTAGGTTAACACTGTGCATGACTAATCTACTCGGTTGCATGGAAATAGGCGAAGATCACAAAATGATTCATTAGAAATTGGCAATAATAGGAAGATATTTGTGTCCCCACTTATCTTACAACTAGCTCCAACAATAAATTCATTGTACTTAAAGTCTCTAGCTCATGTACACCTACTTAAATATAATTTAACTCCCCCCTTATCCATCTAGATGCAGATTTTTCAATTTCACTCATACTATTTGCAAAGGAATAGGCCATTAGAGAGGCAATATTAAAATATAATCTAGGGTTTAGGGTTTCAATTGAAGATTCAGTTGCATATCCTGTTTGGTGAGCCAGATGTGATGCTTTCTCATCGTATGATTAACAAAAGGAATCATTTGTATAGGGGTTCAAAGATCATTAAATCAAATATCAATTCAAAGCAAAGCATCAAAGATCAACTCAAAGAAAATCTCAAACTACGCTGCTTCAGCTCTTCAATTATTTCCTTTTTATGCTATTTTTTATGGCATTTTTATTCTATTTATTTTAATTCTATTTCTGATGGCATTTTTATTCTCTTTCTGATGGCAAGGACTTTCTTCCTTTAGCAGCTCGTCTTGTTCAGTTATATAACGTGAGCTTTATTACATGGCTTTCATCAGGTAATAATGACATTTAGGATAAAATTTATGGGAGGAGGCCATGTTGAGTTGAGACTAACGATGCAAACAAAACTCATAACAAAATGATCTCAAAAATTACATATAATTTTTTTAATAATTATTTTCAAAATATCAGAAAAGACTAAATCATTTATTTTTTAATTTTAAAATAAAAAAATAAAAAATGTTCATATAAAGTTTATAAGAAATATCAAATAAATAAGTTGGATCTATAACTTTGTTTCATAAAGATGGTAAAAGAACCAAAAGTAAAAACGTCTTCAATGTCACAATATGTGGGCCTGTCATTCACATGCACAAAAAGGTATGCTCATCCTCTTTTCAAATTGCACATAATAAGGTTAACAAGTGTTGTGTGGTAGTAGACACTTTTCAAATTGAACACATGTGCATGCCAATTATTAGCGTTCACATGACAAGTATTAGCGTTGGGAATTTGGATGGTACATATCCCTAGTGCAAGTGATAATCAAGTTGAATTGTGTGTACCTATTGGTCGTGGCTCCACAAAAAGACTGCATTTACACTTCCTGTTTGCATTTTTCAAATCATTGCAAGGTAATTATATGTTTTTGGATAGGTTGCATGCGACCCACCTCATCATTTTACGTTGGTTATAGGGACATAAATGAGCGATGACATCAAAACACCAAACCATCGTCCATCGTTTGCCACTTGTGAAACTCATGTCCACCATTTGGCAACTTGTAAACTACAACAAGTGCTCGAGTCTAAAGTTTGTTGTAACTGCTTTACACCAAACTGGTATTCAAAAGCATCCAATAGAACTTGTATTTTTCCATGGTGTGTTATCTAATATTTTAAAAAAAGAAAAGACTTACATTGATTGTTATCACTCGATAAGGTTGCTCTTGGGGTGCTTCTTGTAACCCTTCTTGCATAAAGATATGGTGTAGTATTTAATTTATAGATTCAAAAACAAAATTTAAACATTTCTAAATTTAGGTTTTTCCAAAATAAAATCCAAACCCGAACACAATTAGTAAATAACTTGACCTTAACTTATTCTTATTTAAAAGATGTGAAAAGTAAGCTTTATGATCCAGTCAAATGTAAAGGAAAATCTTCTTGTTGTGGAAAATCATTGTGTTCTCGTTACTTTGAATCTTGGTTTGATAGGGACACCGTATTTAAGAGACGGTCTTAGCTTATGGAGCTATCACGATTTTTCGTCGAATAAAATGGGGCATGCACTTTAACGTTCAAAAACACCTCACCGGGTAAAACTTAAAGTGCATCTCTCTCTCAATAAAACGCACAGCGAAATATCGTTGCAAATATAGTAACCCACCATATATGCAAATGAAACTCTCTGGACTTGTCCAAGAATAAATAATGAAATAACGGTTCGCTTCTATTCAACGTGTTGCATGAACACCCACACGTATATACAGATTCCCCAATATATCAACTGGATACAATTGCAAGTTAGCAAATCTTGAAAACAATTGCAAGTTAGCAAATCTTATGAGGTGGCATAAAATAAAATTCTTCTTTGAAACTCTAGTCAATTCTGTTATATTTTAGGGACGCCAAGTTTGAGGTTGCATCATTTTTAGAGAATATTGGAGAAGGATGGAGCAAATCCAGAAGCATTTTATTATTTACAATCTTAAAATCCAAAGCAATAATGCATATCCTATTCTCTTTATTGAAGTAGGGTTTTCCAGCATTGAAAACATAGTTATGATTATCTACATAATGTACAAGAAAAAAATTAATACTAAAGCAGTTTCTGATATAACAAATTCAAACTCACATAAAAACACGGGAATTATCCATTTCTCCATCCACTTAAAAATAATACTATTAAAAATATTTAAAATTATTAAATTATTATAACAAATAATTTATTAAAAATTTTATAACCATGTAAATAAATAATATCTAATAAAATTGGGTGAAACAATTATCTTCTTATGCAATAGCTATATATTTACATCTTGTATTTGATTTTATCGTCATCATAATGATGTGATATGGATTTTTATTGAAAAATGAATTTATATGTTAAGAAATTTAGATTTATTTAATTTAAATTAAATTATATAATATTTTAAATTGAATATAAATTGTGTTTATAAATTTTTTCAATAATTAAAATTAAAAATATTAAATTAATACAAATATATATGAATTTATTTATTATATAGATTATACTCTATGCTAAATTTAAATATTAATATTAAATATATTCTAATATGCTATGTGTTATATATACTCCATTATAGTTGTAAACTATAACTTACTTATTTCAGTGCCATAAGGTAATAAGAAATAATAACACTATTATAATGGAACATATTACTAAGTCACATAATGTTAAGTCGTTTAAATATTTTTAAACAAGTTCTGAACAAAATCAAGTTTATTGTACCAAGAGTACTATACATCCCATTATTGGGAAGATGTGTCACAAAAGTAAGATAACACTATATCAATATGTATCTTAAGAAAGGAAAAAAAGAAATATAGAGAAAAACATGTGTGGACTAATTTGTCAAATAATAATTAAATCAAATAATAAAAAACCAATATTAAAAGCAAATAACAAGAAACTAAAAATTCCATGTTGAATCTTGATTTAAAAAAATAAAGTGTAAATAAAAAATCAAAGGGATGAAATGTTTTTAGATGCATTTTTTTTGAAAGTTTAAAATTTTAAGATAACAAAAAATTTTTGCTAAGAAGCAAATTCCTCAATATTTTGGGAATTGGGTGGTTTTTTTTGTAACTCAACTAAATAACTAAAACAGTTAGTCTCCTTACTCAACATACACTTAATTATATTTTTTTAATATACATGAAACAAGTATCCAAGTCAAACAATGACATAAAAACGGTTAGTCTCCTATACTCAACATACACTACATGAAGCAAGTATCCAACTCAAACAATGACATAAGGCCATGTTATTAATTGGTGCCTATTAAGGGCCATCATTGAAACTGTACAAAATCCATATATTAAATTTTTTAACAATATGTGAATGACGGTAGTAATTTAATAGACATACATAGACCTTTAGAGATATATATTGGTTAACAAATATAATTACCATATCCATGCAATAGACATTTCACTATGTTATAGTCCAAATATCTTCATATATTAACAATGGATATGAAAATACATTCTCTAATTATGTCTACCTAGAAAATTCCTATGCACATTCATTTAAACAATATCCATAGTATATATCATACCATATTAACCTTTCAGGTATAAACCATTAAATGTTTTAAGTCTCTTCGAAACTAAGAGTTTAATATATTCTTACAATAAAACTTCCTCTGTCATCAGATATACTATATATTTGTATCTAAGCTAATTAATCTTCCCAATAATTACTTAGAGCATTCGTTAACCATGGATTCATTAATCGCCTCATGTTTTCTATCATTACTTTTAATAACTTCACTTTTCCTAACATAATTTTTTATCTTCTTGAACATTTCCTCCTATTCAAGAGATATTTAACTAGACCAATCATATCAAAAGTAAGGAGTCATATCAAAAGTAAGGAATAACATACTCTACTTATTAAAATATGTTTTACTTATACAAAAACACCTTTCATGAAAGTGCTTATCATACCGATGCAAATCATGTAAATTCTCATCAGTTCACAATATTATAGAGAGGAATAGATTTACACAATTATGTGATGCATAAATATCTATACCTTCAATGGATCATATTTATGACATAGATTCCATTTTACAAAATGCTTTCATGCATATAGTTAAGCCTTTCCATTCCAAAGCAATTTTCTTATCATTTTTCAAAAGACATTGGCACATATTTATAAATCAGTTTAGAATAAGCTCATAATTTAACAATTGAAATGGGCTTATTTGATCTAGGAGACCGGTGTGACTGAAGACTTGACTTTAACTTTCCTCCGAACCAAATGGCTCTCTGTCTGGCATTTGTTTTTTCCGCCAAGAGGGGACTCCTAAGCTAGGCATGAATCCACTAGGTAAAGGGACAAACATAAATTTTTCTCAAGTTTCACTCATATGTCTCATATATAATCCCTATTACAGTTGCCAAACTTATTCAACAACCAATGATCGAATGTTAATTATATTAATCAATTAGAAAATGTTGCCAGTCGGAAAAAAATAACCCATAATTGAATCCATATTCAACTCAAACATTTAAGAATCCATATTCAACTCAAACATTTAAGCTATAGGTCATGATTATTAGATTAATTTTTAAGATAAAATTCAACCCTAAAAAAATAAAATTTAAACTAACTTCTACTAAGCAAAGATCTTGGCTCGCAAACCCACTACCTATGCAACTAAATAAAGAATTGACTCTACATACAAGAGAGTTAGACTCTTCACACTATATAATTAAGATATATTTATTTACTTTCCTTAGAATGGCACTTTTTTCAATTACAAATGTGAAGAAAGCTTATTTTCTATAAAAATACCGTGAGCATATAATGATTCTTTTGTATATATATATATATATATATAATTTGAATGATAGACAAGACCGATTGTCATTCTTATCCCTCATTTGGTAAATAGTAATATTTTGTTATGATGTGGATTGTCCCTCTTTTACTATACATAATGTAAAAACCACATAAATTTTATCTAAAGAGAAAGATTAGTCCAACATTCAAAAGAAAGAGACTGATCGACCATTTACACGATCACAAATAAAAAAAATAAAGGGTTCGGTCTTCTATGGGGAGAAGGCATTCCTTGTTCCTTTTATGCAAAGATAAATACTAAGTAAAAAATAGTCACTTTCAAGAGGGATTACGCTCTTTAAGAATTACACATATACATCAACAAGATTATTAATGAAGTCCGGAATTTTTTTTTAAAGAGGAACACTTTTTTCATTGATGGTTCGATTAACAGTTGTCAAAGGAAAGGAAAAAGGACTTATCTTCCTCGTCTATCAAGAGGTTTTTTTTTTAAGTTTTCAATTTTATACATATTAATATTAACTATCAGAATTATAAAAAATTATAACCATGGAAAGAATTTGAAAAAATGAAATAGTCAATCCTTGAACAAATTAAAATAGGCGATGGTATGTACAAAGTATCTACATCCCCTTCCTCAAATGGTATGTTCTTTTGTTTTGGTTAGGAAGCATTTTACAATTAAAATGATGAAATGCGTTTTTAATATAAATACCAACAATAAATTAGGAAAAAAAGAATATAATTAAGAAAATGTTAATGAATATATATTTTTTATTTGTTTAACTACTAAAACATAAAATAATAATAGGATTTTTTTTAAGGATTGATATTCCTATCTTAAAAATATTTATGAATTCCTCGATGTCATAGATAACATTCAAACCCTCCTTTAACTAAGGGAATTGTTCTCATACCAAGATATTGCTTTTGGGGTTAAGCGCCTAACAAAAAGAAAAGATAGGGACATTGAAGGATACCAAACATAAATATTCAAAATTGGAGGGCATGTTCTCATTCCTCACATCTGAAAACTCTTGAATCTAGTGGTCAAGGATGGTATCCCTCATCCTTGGACACATAGCCTCATTATTTCTATATTTAAAAGTGGTGATAAAAATAACCCCTTTAATTATTGTATCATTATGATTAGTCATCTCTTATCCAATCTTTACGATATCATTTTAGAAAATAAAATAGGCATATGGATAGAATGTGGAGGTAGGTATGTTAAACATTAGGCATGATTTAGAAGGCATCATTATACTACGGACCACCTTGTTACACTTAGGATCATTATAGAGGAATATCATAACAGTAAATTCAATCTCATCTTATACATTGTGAACTATAGGAAAGATTTCAATACCATTCCTAGAAATATCTTGATGAATAGATTAGAAGAACTAAAGGTTCATTTGAAGTTGAGAATTATAGTGATAAGGTTGTAAGGGAATGTAATTGTCAAATTTAAGTGCATTGAGGGGTGGTTGAAATATAATAACTGTAATATTGGAGTTAAGAAAGGTTTCCCCCTCTCCCATACCCCTTTTGACATATACATCAATAAGATAAAATATTGTTTGAAAGAGGCAAGTTGTGTTGCCGTGGCCTTCGTTGACATAGTTGTCGTTATCATTCTTTATGGCGATAATATTGTTCTTATGGAAAGATGTCCATTTGATCTTGATAATAAATTTCAAGTTCTCAAGGATTTCTTTCCTAACATGGGTATGACTATTAACACAATCAAAACAAAGGCTATGGTTATCAAGTTCAAGAAGGTCACTTACACTAACTTTGTATATGACAATACTATCTTGAAGGAAGTTTCTTCTTACAAAGATATCAGAATCAATATTCATCATAATCTCTATTGGAACTAGAACATTGAGAAAATAATTAATGAAGGCTGAAAATTTTATTTTGGTCTTGAAAACAATTGCAAATTAACAAACCCTTTGATGTGGGATAAACATAAGTTCTTTTTTGAAACTCTCATCGCTCCTATTATCTTGTACAGTTGTGAAGTTTGGGGTTGCAACATCTCTAAAGAGTTCTGGAGAAAGATTGAGCAAATATAGAAGTTTCTTTTTTATATAATGTTGATACACCCTATCATATTCAATTTATAGAAATGGGTATTCCCACCATCCAGAGCATCTCTATGACTAGGTACTTGTTCTACAAATACACGATAGTCAACATGGAATGCTAGAGGATTCCTAAGATTGCTTTAAAATCTAGTAAGGACCACCTTTGTCTAAAGAGAGGTTGGTATAAAGGTGCCATGACTTGGTTAAACCATTAAGAGTTTGACAAAAATGTCACTATGAAAAATATCAATAACATTCAAAATATTATCGCATATAAGTTTAAAGAGAAAATGTGGGGCAATAAAGAATCAAATGTTAAAATTAAAATAAGATACTATCAAGAGGTCATTAACCCTAATCTAAATGATCAAATTAATTTCTCTATTTTACTGAGTTCAAATAAGAAAATTTTAATATGGCTAAGATAAGAATGAACTCTCATGAGCTTCATAATGAAACGTGATGCTTGACAATTCCTAAAACACTGTGTGGGGAAAGGTTTTTCTATCAATGAGACTATGATTGTTGAGAATGAAAGTTGCTTTCTCTTAGAATGTCTTACATACACCGGCATTAAATTGTAGTTGCATAATATTTGTTACAATACAAACCTCCTTAACCTTCTAATGTCAAAAATATAGTGTGACCTAGGAACACTGGGCTAATGCAAAATCATGGACTCCTTTAAAGACACTTTAGATGCCACATAATAGTGGAAAAACCTGGAACCTCTAACTTTAGGTGACAATTAGGGGTACTTCCCTAACGTATTTGAAGATGAATTAAAAAGACAAAATATAGGTAATTGAATCAACTTTCATAATATATAACATTTATGTAGAAAAAATGTGTGTAAATTATTATAAAATTAGTTTCCATTAAACTAGGTTTTCAAATTTTCAGCACATCATAACATATATGTTTGTCCGGGTGCAACAATATATGAGGTAAATGATGTCAATTTTGGATAAAAAATTGCAGACATATAAAGAACATATGGGCATAGTGAAACACTATTTATTCATATTTTTTCATGAATTATTATTTTTAATTAATTATTGAAGTCAGAAAAGCTTGAAATGAAAACGTTCTGTGTGGGTGGAACAATCTAGGGGAAAAAATTAATAAAATCCTTGATTTCTATATATAAGATTGTAGAGCTCGCTCTCTTCTAGTGCACCATATAGTTTTCTTTGGAAATGGTGAGGGCAATCAAAATTTATATAAAAAACAATCGATGTATCTATTTTCAAAAATTGACGTGTGTCATTTAGAAAAATAATAATAAATAAATAAAACATACATTTGAAAGAAAAAATTACATATTTAGAATCATAACATCATACTCTACAATATTATAAATTTTCATTAAAAAATATTATGTTTGTCATAGAAAAAAGCACCATCGAAACTAAGCATATTGATAGAGTTCTAAAAGACAGGAAATAGCCCCAGTTTATTTGTCCTAGCCAATAGGTTTGGTAGTTCGAAGCTATTTCCGAACATAATGCCAAGCCTTGTTTTCGCCAAGTTTTTAATTTTTAAAAACACACATATGCATTATAACGCATCTGCATTTTAGCGTTATTCATATCGCATATGCGATTCATATCGCATATGCATTATAATGCATATGCACTATAACGCATATGCGTTTTAGCTTTAGTAGCTTGATACAAGAGTAAAAAAGTGTTTACCAAGTTAGTGGATAGGCTTTTGGAGAATCCCCATCTAAAAATAAAATATCATGGTAATTATTGGCCCTTGAAAGAGGTTTAGTGTGGCAAAAGCACAATGCTTAGCATAAAATTTGTGAATGGCTGTGGATAACAAGGGCAGATTATTGGAGGATCAAGGTGCTTGTCCATGTTGCTTTTTCATGGCGCTTAAGACATAGAAGATGTTTTTCAGATTTAATGATTGATTTTTATTGCCTGACATTTTTCTAAGGCTCGAAACTCATATCTAGCTCTAAAATATTCCTAATGGTACCAACACATCCACTATGAGGATACAGATTATGTTACAGAGAGAAATTCCTATGGCTTGGGGTACCACAACAGATAGCTTGACTCAAGAAATCAATCCTTTCCAATATGCAATAGAAATTAAATATCTAACACTAACGGATCAGACCTCGTACCTTGTTCTGGACGATTGAAGTAGATCCCCGTTGAGCTTTCCAACTTCAGCTTGAATTGATAAATCACTTCCTCAAGAACAAGTGAACAATACAAGCATACTATATATATTGGTGTTAGATCTATTCTAGTATATATAATCAACAATGTATAAGTATTTGAAAACATCCATGGATAAAATATTCATTCAAACATACATTATTGGATAGGAAAAGATATTTCTATTAATGTAAAATCAAAGATTACAATGGATACAACCTCTATCGACACTTCTGCGAATCGGAGACACTTGCACCTCCACCACCTCAATCCTTCATTTCTCGATAGCAAGCTCACAAGCAAAAGGCAAGCTTGGGAAGAACACAAAAGTGCTCCAAGGGACAAAGGGATGCAGACTCAAGCACAAGTTCTGACAACAA
>LPNX010608932.1:428449-448582 GCA_001517045.1 Pseudotsuga menziesii
AAGTCAAGTGAGTTGGATCCATGTCAAGGAAAACTCCAAAAGGATTTGGATTATGCACATCCTAATGTACACGGTTAAACCTGCGTATATATGTGATTATAGGTTTAAAAGTTGCGCGTATTAATTTACACATGTTTTTAGGGATGGTCAAGGAAACATCAAAGGACAAAAAATGGTCCAAGGGGTCTAAGGAGTCTGCAGAGGGACAGGGGAAGGCCATACAAGTGTGATTCACCTGGAGTGGTAAAATGAGCTATACCAGATTCCCCCTAATGTGTGAGGTCAGAGCGGCCATACGATGGTCGAAATACATTATAAGTCCATCCCAGAAGTGGAGTGATGAAGGATCCCAAATGGAAGACCAGCCACCCAATCAACATAGTACAATTATACAACTCTGCACATAACTGCACTGTACATACAACTGTCCTAGATACATAAGAGTACAATGGCCATGAATAGGCATGATACAAGATATCACATAAGTGGTCATCACCACATACAATATACATAGATCAGAATCTCCATGATGAATATATACAAAGGACCATGATCTCCATGACGGATAAAGATATATAATTGATCAAGATCTCCATAATGGTTGGAAATGTCTGACATATACTAGAATCAAGTCACGAGAGCTGAAATCTCATGACCACTAGCACTATCAAGGAGGTAGCATATAAGAGATGCCACCAATATGGAAGGTCTTATACACAAACCTCTATGATTACATGTCCTACTATGTGAATAGAGGTTTCTAGGTCGAACATAGTAGTACATCATCTGATTACCGGTCATTGATGTATACCGTTAACAGATGCGAGATCACCCACCGATAATGAAAATGGGAATCAAGGTCCTAGAGTGCAAACTAACAAGTGTGAATAAATGTGTTGAGGTCGAACACTTGAGAGGATCCATCGATCAGGGGACATTGATGTATTCCCAAAGACTGTCGATGGCAAGAGAACCTACCATTGATGACTGCAAGTCTCAAGGCACTCAAAAATGACTCTAGATTCCAATCCCAGAATAAATGATCTGAACTCAATGGGATGAAATCCATTGGAAGGAGGGCATTAATGCATCTCCCATCATCCAACATGAGGTACTCAGCAAATCTATATAGGGTGGAAGGACTTGATCATAATGTGCACAAACTAGTAATTGTACCGGGAATGGCCGCCATGCAAAGTCAAGATAACTGAGGAATGGTCGAATCAGGTTTCAACTTCCTTTGAAAAAGAGCATAATGGCGAATGGTGACTAAATAGAGGTAGCCGCTAGACTCGATATACAAAACTGGGACATCTCTGTGACACAATAGGCATCGACAGAGGCCTAATAGGGACTGGAAGCTTAACCAATCAATGGAGATAAACTCAGATAAATGAGTACAACTCTTACAGTCAAACTACAAACCCAACCAATGGATGTGATATACAATGCTCTGTTTGAAGGAAACATGACTCGACAGCTACCAAAGATAACATCTTTCCTTGTCCAGCTTTTTGGTTTTTTTATTTTTTTGGACTTTTTCAAATATTTAAAAAGCTTGAAAAAGAATAAAACTGCTTTATAGTTACATACTAGGAGGAGACGAGTGTCATAGGCGGAAATAAACTAGTTCCAAGCAGTGGAACATACCTATGCTCAATGCAAGGACACATGTGTAGGATAGCGACACTCGGGGGGAAATCCCCTCCCAGTAAAAAGGGAATCAAGCTGCAAAGGATATATAAAATGGCTTGGCATGGCTAGACATGAGGCAAGCTCGGGCTATATGGATAAAACACAATGTCAGGGAAGCCAGCATAAAGCTCAATAAGGCAGAAAAAGCTCATGATAATGCAATTACAACATGACATAAGGGAGTCCTCGGGGAAATAGGCCAGCAAAAGATTAAGAAGAGTATGAGGATCTTGCAAAATGTCATGGCAGTATTATACAATGGACCCCCACACCCTAAAGGAAAAAACATCAACATGGGCACCAAATGCAAATAAGGCACTAACTAGGGTACCCATGTAAGGTCAAGCTCTACCACTCATACCGTGCCACTTCTAAAATAGCAAGAAGGTTCTGTAACATAATAGAGTGGGTTCGTACCTATGGCTATAATGAAATGGTAACAAGGTCATGCAAAATGCAAATGGTGATGAAACCTAACCTATATGCCAATTTAGACATGATACCTGAGATCAGCATGAACGGGTCAATCCAATGGCTGAAACGGTACTAAAAAAGGTCTCCTACATCATAAATTAGGTCAAAAACTGTCCAAATGATTAGAAATGGTCCAAACTATAGGAAAGGGGGTAAAAATTTTCAAAATTTTGATAAATTTCTATAAATAGTAAAAAATTCAAAACATTATAAAACAGTTGAATTTTTTAACCAATGGAGCTTAGATTTTCAACAGCAAATTCCAGGAGATCCAGCCGGCGGAATCCACTACCGTTTCTTCTAGGTACTTACCCATGCTCTTCTCTTCCATTTTAATGCAATTTTTATCAAATTCCATGGTCATTTGGGATTTCTAGGCCAATCCAAAAAAGGCGTTGCGGCCCATGCAAAAATTGAGGGTTTTTCCGCATATAGGGCTGGATATACGCGAAAAATGACCTCAAAGTCGCATACATACACGGCTGTTTGGCAAACAGTCACATACATATGCGGCTATTTGGCAAACAGTCGCATATGCAGCCGTGCATGAGGTTTTTTAAGTATTCTAATGGGAAGACATGCAGTTTTTTTTGTAGGATGGTCCTAGAATGGAGAGAATGTGAACATGGTGATGTAGAGGAGGCAGTAAGGGCCAATCTAATGGCCCAACAAGCACTATGTGCGTGTGGGCTCTACAAATTTTGGTGTCTTGGTGGCTTGAGGGCCAAACCAAGACTATTGCAGATGCTGGTGGATTACTGGCATCCAGAGTCTGAGTCATTGCAGATAGATGGGATGTCCCTCACCATAGAGGTGGAGGACATATACTTTATTACTGGACTTTCCTAACAGGAGGAAGTAGTGAACCTATGTTCTCGCGGGCCCGGAGGTGGCCTAACTATATATGAGTACATTGCGGTGTACTACTATCCGGACACACAGAAGGTGGGGAGTCAGATCCCAACCAACTCTAAGCAGGTGTTGGGCCTAAAGGCCATCCTACTCACATTGGGCAGGATAGCAGGTTTGGATTCACTCCCCCAAGCCTCGCGGCCACTGATGTTCTATGCAGTGGAGTGCATGCAACCCACGGTATATGACTGGAGCACTACACTACTGAGCAACATGAAACATCAACTCAGTGAGTGTAAGATGGGCAGAGTGCAAAACTTCGGTTTCAATAGCATACTGAGCATGTTTTTCTTCGAGCATGTTCCAAGATTGAGCCGTAGAGTTGACCTTCCTCTACACGGGGTTCAAGATCCGGCCAAACGGCGTTGGGGGGATGCGATGTGCAGACTGGGGGGAGGTAGGGTTTTTAACCCCTATCCAGCTGAGTTCTTTCCGTGGTGGTGATGACAGATAGTTGCCATCGATGACTACCCCTATGCAGGGATTGATTTCTATGGGGACCTGAACATGCCGCTACCACCAGGATAGGCATACGGTGACATAGGTAATGAATCTCGACCCTCTCTTTAAATTTTTTGAGTTATTTAATTTTTTTGTGTTTTCTAATTATATGGAATCAAAATACATATTTTTTGTGTGACAATACATAATGACATCTACCATTTGCATGTAGATGTGGGACCACGTCAGCCTGAAGGCTTCCCTTGTCATAGACGGAGGGGAAGAGGAGATGATATCACGAGTGTGGATGTAGAGAAGATGCTCCAAAGCATTCATACCAACTTTGCGAGTCTGACACACAGAGTTCCCATGGTGGAGGTCGAGGACTTGCCTGAGGCTATGCAACGCCAGGTGGTGGGTGTACCACGAGAATGGGTGCGACTATTTCAACGGCTAGCTAGAGACATATTGACCTTCCATGATCACAACCACCCTCCTCCATAAGATTAGATACTTGGGAGTGATACATTTTGTATTACCATGTATTATATTTTGGTGGCTCGAGAGCCCCTTTTTTGTATCATGACACTATGTATTACCACATTTTGGATGTTTATAAATTTTTTATGATGATCGGTTTATTTATTTACATGTGTAAACATTTGTGTTTATGATGAATTTACTATGTGTGAAACAAATGCCAATCTAACACGTAGTTAGCATATGAGTCAGCAACTTGATTATTAATTCTTGGAATATGTATGTATGTTATATTGTCAAATTGTCGTTCTAATAATCTCACACATAAGAATCTTCTTAATAATGTCGGATCTCTAACATGGTACAAACCATTAAGCTGTGACACTACTAACTTCAAATCAAGACGTACCTCAAAAGAGAGAACGCCATGTGAAATGGCATCCCGTAGAAGCTCAATAATGGCACTATATTCAACAAAATTGTTTGAAGATGGTCATAAACATACACCTCCTAAAGACAGTACATGACCCATAGGAGTATAAATCACCCAAGCAGTAGAGGATGTGTGTTGAGTGTGACAGCTTGCACCATCCGCGAATCCTATGTAGGTGGAAGATTCAATTGACATATGCCAAAAGCAATTGGAACTAATCACAAACCCGATCACTATAAGAAAAAGACCTAACTATGCAAAACTGTACAATAATATACAATAACCAGCTTTGGCTTAAAATCATCCATAGTACTTCTTGAGATAGAGCCCATTTCTAGGCTCCACCAAGGATGTTCCCTCATAATCCACTAACTCATACGCTCCCTTCTCTAACACATGTTTGACGACATAAGGACCACGCCACAAGGGGTTAAACTTTATTGCCCCCAAGGTTTCTTTCGGTCGATCCCACAAAAGGACCAAGTATCCCTCACTAAACCTCCTTGGACAGATAGACTTATCGTACTGGACCTTTACGCGACATTTATTTACTTCTAGAGCCACCAAGGCATCTCGACGCTACTCATCAAGTTGCTCAAGGTGGACCAAATGCTCCTCCAATGGTGAAGTGGCTGGTAAGAGTTCTACGACTAGCTTTAAAGGAGGAATCTCACATTCAACCAGCAATACCGACTCCACTCCATGTACAAGTTGATATGGAGAAAAACCCATGGCGGTCTTAACAACGGTTCTATACGCCCACAAAGCAGGATATAACATGATGTGCCAATTATTCTTGATTTGTGCGATGGTTCATTGGAGAATGGATTTGAGTGACTTGTTCACTGCTTCTACATGTATATTCGCTTGAGGGTAGTAATAGGAGGAATGCTCTTGTTTGTACCCTAACTTTGATGCCAACTCTTCCATCATACGATTCTGAAAGTGCGAGCCATGGTCAGTGACAAGATCTTTCAGAATCCCAAACCGAGTAATAATCAGGTTGGATACTAAGTGCGCGGTTGTCTCACAATTAGATTTAACTGTAGTCATAGCCTCAGCCCATTTCATGAAGTAATCAATAGCCACTATGATATGATGATGCCCCCCAACTGAAGCTGGGTTACAATCCATAAAATTGAGCCCCCGCTTAGTGAAGGGACCGGTGGTGATGATGGGATGTAACGAGGCAGGTTTCGAGCGCATATTACGTGAAAACACCTGGCAAGGGTGGCACCTCTTGACCGCATCAACACAATCCTTAAAGATCGATGGCTATAAATAACCTGCTCTTAAGATTTTTTGGGCTGTAGAAAGCCCAAATAAATGACCACCACATGCCCCTCCATGGCAATCATTCAGCACTACCTCAGCCTCCTCATGAGTTAAACAATGTTGTAAAATGGAATCTACCCCATGGCGGTACAAAGTGTTATCCACTATGAGGTAATTCTTAGACACATGACGTAATCGTCATCGTTCATCCCGTGAGAGGTGAGTAGGGACCTTCAATGTTTATAAATATATAATGATATCCCCATACCATGGGTCTAAAGTTGATATTAAGAAGATGTGTTCATCGATAAACGTATCTTCACAAACCAACTCCTTGGCCTCGCTTGGGAAATCTGATATAAGATCTGCAAAAATTAACGATTTCTTTGATTTTGCCGAAACAAACTCGAGATCAAACTCTTGCAGGATGACAATCCATTTATTATATTTTTCCCAATCATCCTTCAAGTGAGGACGAATTGAAACAGATTGACATGGGCTACAACTAAGGTTTGGCGAAGGAGAATATAATGTCTCAACCATTGAACCACATGTACGATAGCTAAGGAAAGCTTCTCAACATGAGAATAGTGAATCTTCGTGTTAATAATATTCTGACTTATATAGTATATGACATGCTTCTGGAGCTCCTCATCCTCCTGAACCAAAACCATACCAATTGTCTCCATGGACATGGCCACATAAAGTAGAAAATCACGGCTATAGCCTGGGGGAATAATCACCGGAGTCGATGATAGGGCTTGTTTGAGCACATCAAAGGACTCCTGGGCTTGCTCATCCCAACAAAGGGTGGTGTCCTTCTTCAAAAGATGCATGAAGCCTCTAGTCAAATTGGAAAAATTTACAACAAATCTCTGTAAGAAGTTTGCCATGCCTTACGAACATTGAAGATGAAAAATATTTTTCGGGGGAGACAACTGAAGTATTTCCTCTACCTTCAAAAGGTAGACTCTTATACCCTCTTTAGAAATGATGAATCCTAACAAGTGACCTAACTTCACACACAAGATGCCCTTGTGAGGGTTTAACTTGACCAAATAATGGCGGTATCTTTCAAATAACAATCCCAAATGATAGGAATGACACATTCTCATACAAGAATGAGTAGCAAGATCATCCAAAAATACTTCGATAATCGATTTGAGATCGTGGAAGATCAAGGTCATGGCCTGCTGAAAAGTAGCTCCAACGTTCTTAAGGCCAAAAGGAATTTTCCAATATGCAAAACTTCCCCAAGGACAAATAAATGCAATCTTATGTTGGTACTCAGGTTAAATTTGTATTTGATTATATCCGGAAAAGTCATCCATGAAGGAAAAAACCTCGCTACCTGCACACTCATCCAAAATTGTCCTTAGGATAGGCTCAATTCAAATCACGAAAATCAGTACATATGCGGATCGCTCCCTTCTTTTTATCCATCAGAATGGGGTTTGAAACACACTCCATCAAGGGAATGGGATAGATAAAACCAGCTTTCAATAGTTTCTCTATCTCTTCCTTAATCACGGGTGCTTTCCTAGGATTTACCGCATGCAAGCATTGCCGAACAGGCTTAGCATTGGGATAAGTCTTAATATCGTGTTCGACAATACGAGGGTCGATACCTCGCATTTCATCATAACACCATTCGAAGATATCATGAAATTCTTTAAAAATCTCCGTGTATTCTTGAATCTCAGCATGGGAACATTCTACCCCAATATAGACATTCTCTATCCTGCCAAGATCACAAGAGATATTGATAGGAATCGTTAAAGATACTTTTGCCATGATTCCATCAGCTATCGGACCAGGAGAGCTTAATGGAACCATAGGACTACAAATTCTCTCACTAAGAACCTCCCTAAATTCCTCACACTCCAAGCGGTCAAGCTCAAGAAGAAATTAAGATCTATGATGGAGTTCTTCCCATGGTGGCTCAACTCCCGACATGGCCTTAATAATCACTTCATCTGAAGCGAAAATACTATCAAGGTAGTCGTGCACATTAGAAGACTGCACTGCCCATGCAAGAAGCACATAAGGGTCGTCCTCCTCCATTCGTGAAGAGGAAATACTAGGATATGGAACACTCTCAAGATTAGCTTGATAAGCTACCATAGTTGCAGGCAACGGCACATCCGTCACGATGGGCTCAGTCAGAGTACTTGGTGTAGGATGAATCCAAGGATCTTCTATATGAATCGTGTGAAAATACACCGATCTCATAGATGTCGAAGCCTCACCAGAACTAGACCCTATCATAAGGATCGGTGCATGACAACTAAAGATTCCCATGAGGGATGGATACATTCCTACACCCACACTCCCAGTTACCAGCTGAGAGTGCTCAACGATCGGGATTGAAGCTCCCGAAGATGCAGTAACCGATAGATTCTTGAATGACATTTGATCAATCATGAATATCTTCCCGTTAAATGGAAAGAATACAATGCGAAATAGGGAAGAAGCTATGGCTTTCATACTGTACATCCAATTCCTACCCAGCAAGAGATTGTAGTCAAGGGGCGCATCAACCACCTCAACCTCTATCGCAATGGTCTTCCCTCCCAAATGGACCTTAAGGGAAGGAAGGATCCCGTGCGGCCTAAATGATCTCCCATTGAATGCAGTTAACATGGTTGTTGATTTAGACAACTCAGGGGAACCTAAACCCTTCCAACACGATAAAGACATTACAGAAGCAACAGCGCCTTCGTCAATGACAGTGCGCTTGACGGTCATGTTAAGACATTCCATGTGAATCAAAAGAGACACATAGTAAGGAAAGTGAGGCTAAAGTCCTGTGGTTTCAAATTTAATCACGGGGGAAGAATTATCATCATTCACACCAAGGGTAGAAAGCAAAGCCTTCCTTTGCGAAGGAAAACTCTGAAGCACATCCAGTGCAGACATCGCATAAGGAGTGTGGCCCAAATCCTCGACAACAGAATAGTTCTAGGCGGCTCAGGCATTAGGATTATTCCTCGAATGCTTAAGGACTCCTTTAGGAATGTGAGGTACAGCTTCAGGTTTATCCATAGGTTTCTCAATACGCAAAAGAGTCCCTAGTGGATCGGGCTCCTTTCCTGGGCTAGGTTGTGATGAACCATAGTCTTTCGCATGGGTCACAACTTTTGCAGCACATACCATGTTAATGCAACCATGACCACTACCCTTCGGTGGATATTTATCACCACTAGACTGATCATGGGTCTTCGAGTTCATATTTTTATTGTGCGGTAAAGGGTTAGGCAGCATAGCTGGGCCCTGTGCCAAGAATCTCGAGGCTTCATCGATACAAGGGCACAAGTAAGTGAGGTGATCGTCCTCACACAAGTTGCAAGGGAATTTAAAATTACATTTAGCTTGATTGTCCCCCCCAGCATTACGGGTTTTCTTATCATTATTATTAGAATTCTCATTCCTATTCCCACCCTTATGATTATTCTTACCCTTCTTTTTATTCTGTTCGGGCTGCTAGCTACCCTTCTAGTCCGACGATTGTACCGAAAGCCCACTCGCCATTTGGGCGGGTTGAGATGAAGCCGTGGCTTGTCCCAAATCAGATTGGTTGATTGAAAATTGACTAACTTGTTTTGCAACTGAATCCATAGGTTTAGCACTTGCACAACCCACAATGCAATCGGCATGTGGTCCAGGTTTAACTTTGGGGTCAAAACTAGAATGCGAAGCATTGGGAATGATCTCATACAACAAACCGGACTGAGCATAAATCAAATCCAGTTCCTCCACCCTAAAAATGCTTGTTCCTCATTTTTTACTTCGGACATAGAAACATCCTTCGCTATATATGGAAATAATGACTTAACGAACCATTCGAGGAGGAATTCCAGCGGTATAAAGGCTTTAATTAACCTCTTCCATCTACGCCACTCTTGGATATGATTCGAGATATGTGTGGCTTTATCTTGCCGAAATGTCGACAAGAGTTCAGTACAAATGTCATAATGCACTGGTAGCTGGAAGTGGTTAAGAAAAGTCATTGCTAGGTCATCGAACAAAGCGAATGCCCCCCTAGGTAGCTCTATATACCACTTTGCGGCAGGCCCTATAAGGGTGCATTGAAACAACCTTAAACAGATGGAGTCCTGGTGTAAGGAATTCGAAGAGCACCATAGGTGGAAGGTAGTAACATGTTCGCTCAGATCCTCTCTCGGTTTGCCCTCGAATTTGGGTATGTCCGAGGGAAGCTTAGTAGGGATAGCCAACCAAGCTGGGTCATGAGCTATAGGATCATTTGTCAATCTCAACAAGTCAGGAAGATTCAACATTATGAGGAAAGGGAGCCTAGGATGATGAGTTCAATGGACGACTCCCTCATAGTTCTGATTCACATAGGTTTTATTACCACCATGGCCTTGGCCATAGTTCCCTCCTCCCGTTTGACCCGTATAGGGTGGAATGGAAGCAACATAGTGTGGTGTACCTTGACTATTCAGAGACAAAGTTGTAATTTGGAGAGTAAACAGGTTGTTGATACCCACCCCCATAAGGTGAAGAACCCTGTCCATACTGCATCCCATAATAGGGTCCATAAGTCATCGCATGAGATGTCCCATGAGACACTCTGTAAGTAGGAATATATGCTCTGGAAGTAGTAATATACATTCCAGAAGTAGGAATGTGACCTCTAGAAGTATGACCATGACCTCTCGAAACAACGGGCGGCGCATGTACTTGAGACACAACCAGTCTAGTAACTGCAGTACAGACAAAAATCGTAGCAACATTCCAGCCCGAAGGACCACGTGAATGAGGTGGAGGGTGAAAATTCGAAGAACTAGGGACAGAGGATGAAGGGATCTATGTAATTATGTATGTACTATTCCCTATAGTCCCTCGTCTCGGATCTGGTATCCTAATAGGATCACTAACCCTATACCTGGGAGCAATATGTGATGTAACTTCCACCACTGAGGTGGAAGGTGCAATGTGACTAGTGCCCCCAAACCTCTCCACATGGTAAGGAATGAGAGTGCCCCTAGGCATAGTGTTAGGCTCAAAATCAGATCCGACATGAAATGCCAAATCATGTGTGGGAAAACTAGACATACCATAACTACAATAACTAGTGCTCACGGGTTCAAAATGAGTCTCATCATCCTCCGTAATTCCATACCGGTGATGCGTCAATGGGGAATCAACCCTAGAGTAAGTAGGTATATCATGAAAGGTTCCTATATTAGAAATCATAGGACCTAACTTAGTCAAATTGAGTGAAGGATCATAGTTAGGAGTAAACTCCCCATCTTCCACATGAATGGGAGAAGGTGGTTCAGGAATACCTTCTATATGGTCTCCCATGGTGTGTGAATCAATGTGCGAAGTAGTCTTCCTGGAGTGTCTATTTCTCTCTCCCAAAGGAGGAGGAGATGTAAAAGACGGAAGTCCTACTAAACGACAAGAACCATGAGGATCTACACCCGAATCCATAATGACTCAAAAAATATAAAAGACTCTCTATCTACGCAAACCCTAGGAAATCTATCATGCATAGAGCAATCACTAATAAAATCTAAATCCAGACACAAGAAATCAAGGGTAGGATAAGTGAGCTCCCGAATGAAGCAGGTATGTCTCTACTAGGAGAGGCTTGAGACTCCCATACACAACAAGCAAACGTACATAACTAATTATTGTGGCCCTCAGCTTTAACGCATAAAGAGACTATGTTGTTCAACCTCAACCTGGTCGGGACACCCGCAGAATAACCCCTGCAAAGTACCCCCTCGATATCCTAGGTAAGGTCACTAAGGTCACCTCAATATAATCAATGCTCAGGTGGACATTCGCAGGCAGGATTGACCGTATGGGTAGGGTAGCAAATCCTGAAACTCTTAGAAGAGCCCCCAAATACGAATACAATCCTGGAAATATCTCCAGTGCTACTTAGTTATGAGTAGGGGTCATCCTAATCAATAACCACTCACACTGCCTCGTGCTTAACTCCCTTTTGAGAGGATGATGCTAAGAAACATGAGTTATACCAAGGAATTACGCACACTCACCTGAACAGACACATACATGTTTTTGTTTAGTGCTCTTGGAGAATTAACTCACAATGAACTATTCCAAGACCCTAAAACCTAATCTTGTTGGTGAACCCTATCAAATAAAATAGTGTAGTTCATTTTCATTAAGCGTTGATTTTAATTGGCTTTATTACTCAAAATAGGTATAAGGCCATGCAACTAATGGTGTTATGGCACAACATGAAGTAAAATGCACACCTAACAATCAATGCAAATGCATTCTATCCATGAAAAACAGGGTATGCTACTACGTGAAATGCACAATTTTCTTCAAATGATAAATGCAAGTTTTCCTATATGAAATCCTGACTAAAAATCCAAAGAAAATCTAGTGCAAGTACTATGCAAAATGCAAAATGCAATGCATGATGATAAGCAAATATTTTTGGATTTTTTGAAATAAAAAATGAGATATAAAAGCAAAAGAATGGTTCTATAACCCCCATACTCTGCAAGCACGCTCAAGCAACACTCAAGCAAAGCACTAAGGTGAAAGAAGTCTAATGCACTAATCCCAAAACAAAAAATAAAAAATGCAATGACAAGAACATTCTTCAAAAAGAAAATTATCCTAAAAAAAACATCTCTGGTCAGAAATAGAGGTGTATGCAGACTCTGGCAGTATCAAAGGAGACTCAGGAATCATCCAAATTCACCCAGCAACCATTCAAATTCCTCTAAAGGGAAAAAATAAGGGCATACATGACTGTTCGTAGTAAACCCATGTGTGTACGTGGAAATAGCAATGAAACCCACGTATATACGTGACTGTGAGTTCAAAACTTGCGTACAGGAAGAAAGGTGCATAAAAATAAAGGCAAATAGACAAGTCGAGACAAACTTCACACCAATCAGACACTACCAGGAAAACATGCCCCAAGACCCGACATAGAAACAAGAGAACAAGAGCAATTCAAAGTCATTGAATGCCGATAGAAAACCCCTAAAGGACAACTACTAGGATCTCCCCAGCGGAGTCACCAATTCTGTTATGGAGAGAAATTCCTATGGCTTGGGGTACCACAATAGACAGCTTGACTCGAGAAATCAATCCTTTCCAATATACAATAGAAATTAAATATTTAACACTAAAGGATCAGACCTCGTACCTTATTCTGGACGATTGAAGTAGATCCCTGTTGAGCTTTCCAACTTCAGCTTGAATTGATAAATCACTTCCTCAACAACAAGTAAACAATACAAGCATACTATATATATATATTGGTGTTAGATCTATTCTAGCATATATAATCAACAATGTATAAGCATTTGAAAACATCCATGGATAAAATATTCATTCAAACATACATTATTGGATAGGAAAAGATATTTCTATTAATGTAAAATCAAAGATTACAATGGATACAATCTTTGTCGGCACTTCTACGAATCGAAGAAACTGAATCCCCCACTTGGGCCTCCACCACCTCAATCCTCCATCTCTTGATAGCAAGCTCACAAGCAAAAGGAAAGCTTGGGAAGAACACAAAAGTGCTCCAAGGGACAAAGGGATGTAGACTCAAGCACAAGTTCCAGCAACAATGGACTATAGTTTCTTTGCTCTCAATTCTCGCATATGCGTTCAATGTACCATAGAGTTCCTTATATAGCTTTTCAAAGGGGTAATCAAAGGTCAAATCTGAGCGATCTCAAGGCATAGGGAAGGCTAGGAGTCAAGTGAGTTGGATCCATGTCAAGGAAAACTCCAAAAGGATTTGGATTATGCACACATCCCGATGTACACGGTTTTAGGGGTCAAACCCGCGTATATACGCGATTATAGGTTTAAAAATTGTGTGTATTAATTTTCACATGTTTTTAGGAATGGTCAAGGAAACATCAAAGGACAAAAAATGGTCCAAGGGGTCTAAGGAGTATGCAGAGGGACAGGGGAAGGCCATACAAGTGTGATTCACCTGGAGTGGTAAAATGAGCTATAACAGATTGTGAGATCATTTATGTTGTTTTGAAGCATTATTTTTTTCCATGGATACACAAAGGCATATTTTAGGGCCTAAGGCCAAGGTGTCATCTCTTGACTATGTTGAGGCTCCACAATGTATATATTGTGCTTCAAAACTCATAATCATACTAATATTCCCACTTGGAGGAAAAATATCTTCTTAAGACATGATTTTTTTCGTCTAGGCCATCATTCTTGGGTCAAGATTTGTATAACATTCATTTAGGGCCTACAACTTAGGCCTTCTCCCATTGCTATGTTTGGGACCTTGATATCCATACGTATTTCCCAAAACATCCTATTATTTATAATTACCCCACATGGGGGCTATGGATATGGTCACGAGGTCATGTATGGTGGATCAATTTTCATTCTTAAAACTATATACTAAGAAGTGTTCTTTATGGTACAAGGCCTAGGTTTCCTACCTTAACAGTATCCAAGACCCATGGATTCATATCTACTACCCAAAACATTCTAACGGCATCCATGTCATCACTCAAAGAAAAGGGTAACTTGAAGAGGTCATGGCTGGTCATTTGAGGTGTTTTTCATGGTCATGGATTCCTAGAATCCTTTTTTAGAGTCCAATCCCAATGTTTACTTCCCCAACAATGTCGAAGGCTACACGACCCATACCTAGTGCTTCTAAGTCATGTGAGGTGATTCGAGGTATCATTTTAGGTGTTGGATAGATATAATATTTATTTATGGACCAGGGCTTGGTTTGAATTCATCAATTATGTGTAAGGCCTTGAGAACCATGTATACTATTTAAAACCTGTCGATGGCATGATTATCCCTAGTTTTTTGGGTGGGGATACCATCAATAAGTCCTCCATGGTAGTTCGAAGTGTCCTTATTGACCCTTGATTACTAAGGAATCATTTTAGGGCCCAATGCTTGGTTTTCCTCCCATTTCCATGCATATGGACTTGAGACCCATAACTACTATTAAAAACTCCCAATTTCTCACATATCGCTAATCTAAGGCCACAGACCCCCTAGAGAGGTAATGTGTGGTGGCTTGATACATTATTCTTTCCTTTGGATCCCTAGAATATTCCTTTGGTGTCTACGACCTAGGTTTCTTGATCGCTCAACCATTTCAAGGGTCTCTAAACCCATCCTTAGTGATTCAAACAACCTAATGGTGTCAATTCCCACACATAAAGGTAAAGATTACCTCAATAAGTAACATATGGTGGTTGAAGGTGTTATTAGTGGTCGCATATGTGATTTAGTGATCACATAATACAAACTGCCCGTTAAGTAAAAAGCAATGTATTCATATCGCATATGTGATATAATGAATATGTGATAAAACAGACATCCGTTATATCGCATATGCGATATGTGTTTTATAAAAATGTCGGGTTGCGGGATGTGGGCCAGGTTTACTGTAGCAGAAGACATAATTCTTCTGAACCCACGCACAAAGAAATTTTAACCTGTAATTTAATCATTTTAGTACACAAATCCATAGGTTTTGTACAATTTTGGGTGGATTTCAATGGGGAATGTACGTAATAGAGGTCGGATGTCAACGAGGAAGGTACTTACACCGGAAGAAGCTAAAAATAAAAAGGAGAAGAAGAGGGAATATTCAAAAAATCATCGGCATTCATTGGATGAGCAAATACTTCCCAAGTCCCGCTCAACAGATACCTAACATAGAGGCCGAGGAAGATAATGCAACATTAAAGGAAGCTGGTTATAGGGGATATGATATTCTTGGTCCATTATAAAGCGAACAATCTTGTGAAGATTTCAATCATTATGTTCCTCAGGATGCAAATGTGACTCCGCAATAACCATTCTAGGTGGTTCCATCTCCTAATCGAAGTTGTCATCCGGTAGTGGATGTAAACATCACTCCAGCATTTCAAATGAAAATAAATCTTGCATCAAAAGAAAAGAGAACTCCTAAACACATACAAGTGGATGAGAGCGAATTGACTTCCCTGGAAGGTAAGGTGGCTAAACGCACTATCCTTCATCATTGTTCTCAAATAATGAAACAATATTTTGATAACAAATACAAAGCCTATCAATTGTTTTTAGCTTTGCTTAAATCTAGAAATATGGAAATTGTTAGAATAAATTTAGGCATAAGAACATTGAAGAATATTGAATCAAGTAATCACAAATGTTAAATCTCTTGTTGCTGTATTTACATCGATTGGTAAAAAGACTCATTCACGGGACTATAATGTGGCTCGTCGCATATTAGCTAAATCAATTGTATGTAGATCCACAAGACAACATAGTTTACTTAAATGCACATCACAAAATGTGCCTTTAAATCCAAATTAGACACCTAAAAAATATTCAGTAAGAAGAGACATCCTTGCTGTACAGGGATAATCAAAACCAACTAAGGTTTCATGAATTATAAGAAATCCATGAGTATAGAGATCAGAGGCTATGTTATTTTCATTAAAGTAGAAACCAAAACGCCATATAACCCTAAGCTACACTTACAAATTGAAAACCAACTAGGGTTTCATGAACTACAAATTGCATGTTATAACTAGGGTTGACAAGTTATGAGATGGAACTAGGGTTTTATGATGTTATGATGTTTTGTTAGTCTAATGATGTTATGATGTTAGTGTATGGAATTTAGGTAGTGTATGGTATGGTTATGATGTTAAAAAGTTGATGATAGCCCTACATGGGCTATTAATTGAACCATGATAATGGTATTTCATTAAGGATGGTTTAGGACATGAGATGAGAGGGTAATGATGAGGTTTAGGGTGATGATTTATGATATATTATTTTCAACCAACAAGAATTTAGGTAGTGTATGGTTAGGGTAGTGTATGGTATGGTTATGATGTTATGATGTTAGTGTATGGTATGGTGTTAGTATGGTATGGTATGGTAAGGTATGATGTTATGATGTTATCACATTATGGCTATGATGTTATGATGTTAGTGTATGGTATGGTTATGATGTTAAAAAATTTATGATAGCCCTACATGGGTTCATAATTGAACTATGATCTTGGTATTTTATTAAGGATGGTTTAGGATGTGAGATGAGAGGGTAATGATGAGGTTTAGGTAGCTGATTTATGACATATTATTTTCAACTAGCAAGAATTTAGGTAGTCTATGGTTAGGGTAGTGTATGGTATGGTTATCATGTTATGATGTTAGTGTATGGTATGGTATGGTATGGTATGTTAGTATGGTATGGTATGGCATGATGTTATGATGTTAGTGTATGAAATTTAAGTGTTGTGTGGTATGGTTATGATGTTAAAAAGTTGATGATATTCCTACATGGGTTGTTAATTATACCATGATCTTGGTATTTCATTAAGGATGAATTTATGATGTTATATATCTTTCTGATTTTCATATATACAATTCATTTGTCATGGTCTTGTATGAAGTTTTGTTTATCTTTAGAGGATGTCCTGAACAACTTATGACGTGGTGTCTAGTGATTATCTCCCATGGTGTTGATCTAGTGATTATCTCCCATGGCTTACTTAATGGTTACTTGATCTTATTTGGATGATTCATACATTCTTCCTTGATGTATTGGAGATTTTCAAATAGTTAGTAGGATATGTCATCATAATTTCTATAATATCATAATATCACATAGGTAAACCACACATTATCATTTTAATTAAACACATAATTAATGAAAGACATAGGTAAACATATATGACAAGCATATAATAAATATCATGTTCCAAAATCAAGTCAACTATATATATAAATTTGAACCTTGCTTCATCTTATATGTACATTTAATGTTCTTGAAAATGGAATGCCATGGCCATAATACAAAATAGTGGAACAAACTGTACATCTGTATGTATACAAACAAAATATTACATGTATGTATCCCCACTAAATAGTAATTCTATTTACCCCCCCTTTCATTTCCATTGTCAGTGTCTTGTGAGAAGTATATCTTTCATTTTTAGTTGCTCAGTGGTGATCCCCAATGCTGAACAAGAGGGACATATCTCATTTGCAGAGACTGTAGACAAATAAAAAATTGTAAGTTAGTTTACCAAACTATAAAAAATATATATACATTTGTTCAAATTCCAAACCAATATAAGATTTTTACTTACTTTCTGTGAGTAAGTTGTGGTGGGTCGTGGTGTAAGTGATGGTTCCTCACTAGCAATGACCCTGATTGGGTTCTATTCAAGCACCAGTCACTCACTATCAAGATGCATAAAATAATATACATGTTAATGCCAGCATATCAATGGGGGAAACAAAGAAAATGATACTTGCATGTACAAAAAAAAATACAAGCAAGATAAACAATATATAAATATACCTGGGGGTCATTAAGAGGTGTGTAAATAGTGGGTGGAACAACTGAAACTGGGATAAACGGATTGGCATATACATTAGCGAGCAAGGCCGCTCGGTGGATAGTTGTATCAAACATAGTTTCCTACGTACAAAAAAATAAAGATACAATTAGACAATTTCAAATAATTAAAAAAGTACATGTTTAATCATTAAAAGAACAATTAAAAGAAAGCGAGACATAAATGTACATGGTGGGGGGTCATAGGTGGGTCACCAACAACATCAATTTGGTGCTCCTCAAGCATCGATTCCTCACTAGAAGCCTGCATAAAGTAACATATGTCAACGTAAGATAATAAAAATAAAATGAGACATATACTACATAGACAAAAAATGATGTTTTCAAAGAAAGTGAAGCATACATGTATCTAGGGGGGGGGAGAATTCGGTCACCAACAACCTGTATTTGGTTCTCTTCAAGCACTACTGGTTCACTAGATTCTGGCATAAAGTAACATATATCAATGTAAGCAAATACAAAGAAAACGAGACATGTACTACATGGATGGACAATATACTACAATAGATGGACATATACTAGATGGACGTGCATATACTACAATGGACGGACAAGGAAACATACATGTACCTGGGGGGGAGAGGTGGGTCGCCAATCGAAAAGGTCATTGAGCTGGCATACATATCATGCTATGTAACAAAACATAAAGATACAATTAGAAAATTTCTAATAATTAAAAGCATACATGTTGAATCATTAAAAGCATAATTAAATCATATTGAAAATAATACCTGTATTTGGGAATCTTCCTCTACATGGGAGGGACTTTCCTACGATTTTACAAACTCATCCTTCCCACCATGCATAAAACATATTGTATCCATATTAGGACGTATTGAATGTTGCAATTTCTACTATAAATATGTAAATAATGATGACAAATTAAAAAGTAAAGTTCTTCAGCTAATGGTGAATCACCAAAACCATATGCAGCATTGACCTCTACATCAATGTCATCAACATCAATAGCTAGACTATGCGAATCTAGGCTATCATGGGACATGAGTTGTATATTTGTTCACACAAATTTTTAGATAATTAAATAGAAATAAATTACGAAACAATTGAAATTCGTGATATAAAACAAAATATAATATGCAAAGAATGAGTTTTAGTTACATATTGAAGTAATCCATCGTCCCGAAACTCTGAAGCAGGCCCATAGCATATGCCTCCACACGTTGTGCAAGGGTGTCGAATAACATGATGCTCTAAACTCTTTATGTCTCTAGTGCGATCTATAGCTCTAGTACGATCTGGAGACCTAGTAAGTGGATCCTGAGTGTGCAATGATCCGGGCTCAGAAGTGCCAACCCCTTGGCCTAAATTGCCTTGGACAATAATCCCATGTTGAAGCAATGTATCTGCTAAGTCGAATAAGGCCTCCTGTGTATCATCAATCATGGGACCCATAGGAGGATATACACAAGGGGGTTTTGGTGTGCACGGAGGGCGTGGCACATGGTTAGGATCAGTCCTAGCCCCTTCCATAACTTGGGGTATCCCATGACCCACACCCTGGAACTTTCAAATATCAAAATACTTCAAATGTTTCCCCAAAATAAATTATTCATACAACTTCCTCAGGAAATAGAATGGGATGTCGCTATTCCCATGAGGGTCTTCATTGAAGACCATGTACCATCGATCCATTCAATTGGCTTTCACATTTGGTTCCACGCACCAGTCTATGGAAATTTGTGGTCGATTGGTGGGTGGAACCAATCCAATACTAGGGTCCCAGAATAATGAAAACAATTGGTCTTTGGTTACCTTTAGTTTCTTTACATCTTTATAGCTCAAGCCATTGGAATAGTATTGCCTCATGGATTCTCTATATGAGCTAATGTTGTACAAGGATGCATGGGCATTAACAATTGTGTTTGTTATGGTATCTAATGTCTCGGCTAATGTTGTACAAGGATACATGTTGAATCATTAAAAGCATAATTAAATCATATTGAAAATAATACCTGTATTTGGGAATCTTCCTCTACATGGGAGGGACTTTCCTACGATTTTA
>LPNX010608932.1:448623-471123 GCA_001517045.1 Pseudotsuga menziesii
TAGTTTCGATTTTTGTTTAGGTTTTTTTTTGGCTCTTGGTTATCAATGGTTTCATTTTGCAAATTTTCTTCAACATTTGTGTATTCAATTAAAATTAAAATGACAAATTCAAAATTGTTTTAATATTTCATTGTTTGATTTAATTCAACAATTTTTATTAAATTCATTTTAAAAATAACAAAAATTATAAAATGAACAAACACAAACGAAAATTGAAAGCAATTTTGAGAGAAATTAGCACTTACCTTCCATTGTATCCAACTTGTGCATTGACCCTTCCAAATTTGCCTCCAAATTCATTCAAACAGAAATCACACCTCCGGTTTTTCCCACTCACGTTCTCACGGTCTTGATTATGAAATGAGAAATTGAGGCTACGAGCCTCTGGTTTTTTTTGGTATTGCAAATTGCACTTGCGATTTGTAACTCTAACAAAACACATATGTGATATAGGCTAACTAAGCTTAGCCTCGATTTTGAGCTCGGTTTTTCTAAACCTACCCACAATAACACATATGCATTATATATTTACATTTCGGAGGTGTGTTTTCGATTTCTAAATTGGCACTAAAAAATGTAAGCAACTTCGTGCAAGCGCCCCCACTTCTTTCTAAGTTTTTTTGAGCATATGAATACAACAATCGAAGCAATTTTTATTTTTTTTAAGGTATGAGACACCAAAATTGATTTGAATGAATATTAGACACCACCATCATCATTATCATAATATATATATCAAAAAAATTATACTAATAATAAATAATTACAATTATATTAATATTTACTTTTAAAACATGTTCTTTCTTTAGCCATATTTTATTATAATGAAAAAAAATGTTCTTTCTATTAGCCATATTTAATTATAATGGAAAAGAATGTTCTTTCTTTAGCCAAATTTTATTATAATGAAAAAAAACTACAATGACAAAAATATAAACTTTTATAACATTAATATGTTTTGAAATGAATTGTGGATTATTTACAATGACATTTTTAAATAGTTTTATTTTTCATATTAAGATAAATTTAAAGTTATGAATTACTTTACTACATGTTCACCTAAGAAGTAATATATTTATGAATTATATATATATATTTTTCCTAAATGAATATAAATATAACTAAAATAATTAATTAAATAAAAATAATTAAGTTTTATGTTCACCTAAGAAGTAATATGTTTATGAATTATATATATATATATTTTTCCTAAATAAATATAAATATAACTAAAATAATTATTTAAATAAAAATAATTAAGTTTTATAATATAACTATATTGTATTTTCAATATTTACGTTTCCATTTTTTTCAAAATAATTTTTTCATCTTGTTTTATGTCAATGTTAAGTATGGTTAAAATTTTCTAGAAATTATTAAATAAAATATATCATCTATAAAAATTGCATAATTTATATGGCATAAAATATTTAAAAATAATTTATTTATAAATTCAAAAACAAAATTTAAATATTTCTAAATTCAGATTTTAACAAAAATCCAAACTCAACTAGTAAAATCCAAAACCTAAATTTCTTTGATTTTAACCTATTTTATTTGAGAAATGTGCAAAGTAAGCTCCCCAATAAACTCAAATTATAAATATAAATATAACTAAAACAATTAATTAAATAAAAATAATTAAGTTTTATGTTCACCTAAGAAGTAATATGTTTATGAATTATATATATATTTTTCATAAATAAATATAAATATAACTAAAATAATTATTTAAATAAAGATAATTAAGTTTTATAATATAACTATATTGTATTTTCAATATTTACGTTTTCATTTTTTTCAAAATAATTTTTTCATCTTGTTTTATGTCAATGTTAAGTATGGTTAAAATTTTCTAGAAATTATTAAATAAAATATATCATCTATAAAAATTGCATAATTTATATGGCATAAAATATTTAAAAATAATTTATTTATAAATTCAAAAACAAAATTTAAATATTTCTAAATTCAGATTTTAACAAAAATCCAAACTCAACTAGTAAAATCCAAAACCTAAATTTCTTTGATTTTAACCTATTTTATTTGAGAAATGTGCAAAGTAAGCTCCCCAATAAACTCAAATTAAAGAAAAATCTTAGTGTTGCAAAAAATCATTTTGTTCTCACCACTTTTAATTTTGGTTTGATAGGGACACCGTATTTAGGAGACGGCCTTAGCTCATGGAGCTGTCATACTTTGTGTAGAATAAATGTAGCATAAACTTTAGCTTCCAAAAATACATCACCAGCTAAAACTTAAACTGCATCTCTATCTCAATAAACCGCACATCGAAATATCGTTGCAAATATAGTAAGCCACCATATATGCAAATGAAACTTTGTGGACTAGCGCAAGAATATAGAGATAGATAAAGAAAGAAAGGTCTGGTTCTATTCAACGTGTCGCATGAACACCCACACGTATGTACAGATTCCCTAATATATCACCTAGATACACGTGTTGGCGATTTTGATCTCCCAGGTCATGATAACGACTAATTCGGGCCTTCCCTCATCAGTGGCAGGTTCTCTCGCCATCAACAGTTTTGGGAATACATCAATGTCCCCTTATCGATGGATCCTTTCAAGTGTTCAACCTCAACACATTTATTCACACTTGTTAGTTTGCACTCTAGTACCTTGATTCCCATTTTCATTATCGATGGGTGATCTGGCATCTGTTAACGGTATACATCAATGATTGGTAATTAGATGATGGACTACTATGTTCAACCTCGACACTTCTATTCACATAGTAGGACATTTACTCGTAGCGGATTGTGTAGAAGACCTTCCAGATTGGTGGCATTTCATATATGCTACCTCCTTGATCGTGCCACTGTTCATGAGATTTCAGCTCTCGTGACTTGATTCCAGTATATGTCAGATGTTTCCAGCCATTATGGACATCTTGATCCATTGTATATCTTCATCTTCCATGGAGATCATGATCCTTTGTATATCTTCATCATGGAGATTTTGATCTATCTATATTGTACGTGGCGATGACCACACATGTCATATTTTGTATCATGCCTATTCATGGCCATTATACTCTTATGTATCCGGGACTGCTATATCTACTTGCAATTATGTGTAGAGTTTGATTATTGTATTGTATTGTTGGATGGCTGGTTCTTCCACCTGGTTCTTCATCACTCCATTTCAGGGATGGACTTATAATGTATTTCGGTCATCGTATGACCCCTCTGACCTCACACATTAGGGGGCATTTGTTACAGCTGATTTTACCACACAAGGTGGATCATACCTTTATGTCCTTCCTTGTCCCTCTGCAAACTCTTTAGACCCCATGTACCATTTGTGTACCTTTGATGTTTCCAATATCATCCCTAAAAACATGCATTATTTTCTATACATGACTTTTAAACCTATTCTCGCATATATACGCGGATTTGAAACTTAAACCTGCATACATCGGGATGTGTGCAAAATCCCAAATAGTTTTGATTTTTTCCTTAATGTGGATCCAAGTCACTTGTCTCTTGGCCTTCCATATGCCTTGAGATCGCTCAAATTTGACCTTCCATTACCCCATTGAAGCACTATATAAGGAACCCTTTGGATACATTAAAGAAAGGGGGAATTGAAGAGCAAGAAAACTATAGTCCATTGTTTCCAGAGCTTATACTTGAGTCTGCATCCCTTTATCCCTTGGAGCACTTTGTGTTCTTCCCAAGCTTGCCTTTTCTTGTGAGCTTTCTATTGAGAGATGGAGGATTGAAGTGGTGGAGGCCCAGGTAGAGGACTCAGTTTATCCGATTCATAGATGTGCCGACAGAGGTTGTCACTATTGTAATATCTGATTTACATTAATAGAAATATATTTAACTATCCAATAATGTGTATTTAAATGATTATTGAATCCATGGATGCTTTTAAATGCTTATATGTTATTGATTATATATGCTAGAGTAGGTCTAACACAGCTATATATAGCATGCTTGTTTTGTTTGCTGAATGTTGAGAGAGCAAATTATCAATACAAACGAGAGTAGAAAAGCTCAACGAGGATCTACATCAACTGTCCGGAATAAGGTATGTTTTGAGATCCTTTACTGTCAGATATTTGGTTTCTCTTGCATATAGGAAAGGATTGATTTCTACAGTTACTCTGTCTGTTGTGGTACCCCCAGCCATAGAAAGTTTTCTCTGTAATAGGGGGTCATAGGTGGGTCACCGACAACATCAATTTGGTGCTCTTCAAGAATTGATGCCTCACTAAAAGCCCGCATAAAGTAACATATGTCAACGTAAGATAATAAAAAGAAAATGAGACATATACTACATAGACAAAAAGTTATGTTTTCAAAGAAAGTGAAGCATACATGTATCTAAGGGGGGGAGAAGTGGGTCACCAACAACCTGTATTTGGTTCTCTTCAAGCACGACTGGTTCACTAGATGCCTGCATAAATAACATATATCAATGTCAGCAAATACAAAGAAAACGAGACATGTACTACATGGACAGACAATATACTACAATGGATGGACATATACTACATGGACGGACATATACTACAATGGATGGACATATGCTACATGGACAGACAATATACTACAATGGATGGACATATACTACAATGGATGGACAAGGAAACATACATGTACCAAGGGGGGCGAGGGGGGGAGATGGTTCACCAATTGAAAAGGTTGATTGGTTGGCATACATATCATGCTACATAACAAAACATAAAGATACAATTATAAAATTTCTAATAATTAAAAGCATACATGTTGAATCATTAAAAGCATAATGAAAATAATACCTATGTTTGGGAATATTCCTCTACATGGGAGGGACTTTCTTTGTATTCCACAAACTCATCCTTCCCACCCCATATAAATGATAGTGTATCCATATTAGGACATATTGAATGTTTTAATATCTACTATAAATATGTAAATAACGATGACAAATTAAAAATTAAAGTTCTTCAGCTAATGGTGAAGCACCAAAACCATATGCAGCATTGATCGCTGCATCAATGTCATATAAAAGATATTTGGTTTCTCTTGCATATAGGAAAGGATTGATTTCTACGGTTACTCTGTCTGTTGTGGTACCCCAAGCCATAGAAATTTTTCTCTGTAATAGGGGGTCATAGGTGGGTCACCAACAACATCAATTTGGTGCTCTTCAAGAATCGATGCCTCACTAGAATCCCACATAAAGTAACATATGTCAACGTAAGATAATAAAAAGAAAATGAGACATATACTACATAGACAAAAAATTATGTTTTCAAAGAAAGTGAAGCATACATGTATCTACGGGGGGGAGAAGTGGGTCACCAACAACCTGTATTTGGTTCTCTTCAAGCACCACTGGTTCACTAGATGCCTGCATAAATAACATATATCAATGTCAGCAAATACAAAGAAAACAAGACATGTACTACATGGACAGACAATATACTACAATGGATGGACATATACTACATGGACGGACATATACTACAATGGATGGACAAGGAAACATACATGTACCAAGGGGGAAGGGGGGGGGGGGGGGGGGGGAGGTGGGTCGCCAATCGAAAAGGTCGTTTGGTTGGCAAACATATCATGCTACGTAACAAAACATAAAGATACAATTAGAAAATTTCTAATAATTAAAAGAATACATGTTGAATCATTAAAAGCATAATGAAAATAATACCTATGTTTGGGAATATTCCTCTACATGGGAGGGACTTTCTTGGTATTCCACAAACTCATCCTTCCCACCCCATATAAAAGATATTGTATCCATATTAGGACATATTGAATGTTGTAATATCTACTATAAATATGTAAATAACGATGACAAATTAAAAAGTAAAGTTCTTCAGCTAATGGTGAAGCACCAAAACCATATGCAACAATGACCACTGCATCAATGTCATCAACATCAATAGAGAGACTATTTGAATCTGGGCTGTCATGGGACATGAGCTGTAAATTTGTTCACATAAATTGTTAGATAATTAAATAGAAATAAATTATGAAAAAATTGAAAACTGTGATATAAAACAAAATATTATATGCAAAGAATGAGTTTTAGTTACATATTGAAGTAATCCATCATCCCGGAACTCTGAAGCAGGCCCATAGCATATGCCTCCCCACGCTGTGCAAGGGTGTTGAATAACATTACGCTTTGAACCCTCTGCATCTCTAGTGCGATCTATAGCTCTAGTACAGTCTGGAGACCTAGTAAGTGGATCCTGAGTGTGCGATGAGCCAAGCTTAGAAGTGCCAACACCTTGTCCTACATTGCCTTGGACAATAATCCCATGTTGAAGCAATGTATGTGCTAAGTCAAATAAGGACTCTTATGTAACGTCAATCATGGGAACTGTAGGAGGATATACATGAGGGGGTTTTGGTGTGCATGAAGGGCGTGGCACATGGTTCGGATCAGTCCTATCCCCTTCCATATCTTGGGGCATCCCATGACCCACACCTTGGAACTTTCAAATATCAAAATAGTTCAAATGTTTCCCCAAAATAAATTCTGCATACAACTTCCTCAGGAAATAGAATGGGATGTCTCTATTCCCATGAGGGTCTTCATTGAATACCATGTACCATCGATCCATTCAATTGGCTTTCACATTTGGTTCCACACACTAGTCTATTGAAATGTGTGGTCGACTGGTGGGCGGAACCAATCCAGTACTAGGGTCCCAGAATAATGAAAACAATTGGTCTTTGGTTATCTTTAGTTTTTTTATGTCTTTATAGCTCAAGCCATTGGAATAGTATTTCCTCATGAATTCTCTGTACGAGCTAATTTTGTACAAGGATATATGGGCATTAACGATTGTGTTTATTATGGTATCTAATTCCTCGGCTAGTGATTTCCTTAAATCCTCACCCCCCCCCCCCCCCCCCCTCTAAACAATGAGCTAAGGCACCTCAATGCACACAAACGAGCCAAAATCTTTGAATTTCGATCTTGTTCCCCCTCCGTGTTTGGGTTTGTGTCTCTATTTAGATTTGGATTTCGGTTTGGTTTTTTTTTAGGTTTTTTTTCAGGTCTTGGTTATCAATGGTTTCATTTTGCACATTTTCTTCAACATTTGTGTACTCAGTTAAAATTAAAACAACAAATTCAAATTTGTTTTAATATTTCATTGTTTGATTTAATTCAACAATTTTTATTAAATTCATTTTAAAAATAACAAAAATTGAAAGCAATTTTGAGATAAATTACCACTTTCCTTCCATTGTATCCAACCTGTGAATCGACCCATCCAAATTCGCCTCCAAATTCGTTCAAACACAAATCACACCTTCGGTTTTTTGCACTCCCGTTCTCACGGTCTTGATTATGAAATGAGAAATTGAGGCCGCAGGCCTCTGGTTTTTTTTGCTATTGCAAATCACACTTGCGATTTGTAACTCTAACAAAACACATGTGCAATATAGGCTAACTGAACTTAGCCTCGATTTTGAACTCGGGTTTTCTGAACCTAGCCACAATAACGCATATGCATTATGGATTTACATTCCAAAGGTGCGTTTTCGATTTCTAAATTGGCACTAAAAAGTGTAATCAACTTCGTGCAAGTGCCCCACTCCTTTCTAAGTTTTTTTGAGTATATGAATACAATAATCGAAGCAAAAAAAAATTTAAGGTATAAGACACCAAAATTGATTTGAATGAATGTTAGACACCACCATCATCATTATCATAATATATATATCAAAAAAATTATACTAATAATAAATAATTACAATTATATTAATATTTACTTAAAAAATGTTCTTTCTTTAGCCATATTTTATTATAATGGAAAATAATGTTCTTTCTTTAGCCACATTTTATTATAATGAAAAAAAACTACAATGACAAAAATATAAACTCTTATAACATTAATATGTTTTGAAATGAATTGTGGATTATTTACAATGACATTTTTAAATAGTTTAATTTTTCATATTAAGATCAATTTAAAGTTATGAATTACTTTACGACATGTTCACATGAGAAGTAATATATTTATGAATTATATATATATTTTTTTCCTAAATAAATATAAATATAACTAAAATAATTATTTAAATAAAAATAATTAAATTTTATAATATAACTATATTGTATTCTCGATATTTATGTTTTCTAATGTTAAATATGGTTAAAATTTTCTAGAATTTATAAAATTAAATATATTATTTATAAAAATTGCATAATTTATATGGCATAAAATATTTAAAAATAATTTATTTATAAATTCAAAAACAAAATTTATACATTCTAAATTTAGATTTTAACAAAAATCCAAACTCAACTAGTAAAATCCAAAACCTAAATTTCTTTGACTTTAACCTATTTTATTTGAAAAATGTGCAAAGTAAGCTCCCGGGTAAACTCCAATTAAAGAAAAATCTTATTGTTGCAAAAAATCATTTTGTTCTCACCACTTTGAATTTTGGTTTGATAGGGACACCGTATTTAGGAGACGGCCATAGTTCATGGAGCTGTCATACTTTTCGTAGAATAAATGGAGCATAAACTTTAGTTTCCAAAAACACATCACCAGCTAAAACTTAAACTGCATCTCTATCTCAATAAAGCGCACAGCGAAATATCATTGCAAATATAGTAACCCACAGTATATCCAAATGAAACTTTGTGGACTGGACTAGTGCAAGAATATACAGATAAATAAATAAAGAACGCTCCGCTTCTATTCAACGTGTCGCATGAACACCCACACGTATATACAGATTCCCCAATATATCACCTGGATACACGTGTTGGCGATTTTGATCTCCAAGGTCATGATAACGACTAATTCGGGCCTTCCCTGTCTCTGCAAGTGTTTTACTGCTTTATCTGCAGCTTTCATTTTAAACCTGTCAATGGAGTAAGGAAATACTTTTTTCGTCTTGAAAACAATTGCAAGTTGGTAAACCTTACGGTGTGGAGAAAAAAAATCAGCTTTGAAACTCTACTTAATTCTTATCTCTTAAGGGTGTCATGTTTGGGGATGTACGCTCTCTACAGAATATTGGAGAAGGATTGATCAAATCCAAAAGCATTTTATTACTTAAAATCTTAAAATCAAAAGCAATGATGCATATCCTATTCTCTTCATTGAAGTGGATTTTAAGTTCAAAATTTTAAGATAACAAAATTTGTTGTTACACACCCAAATTCCAACTTAATATTTTGGGAATTGGGGTGGATTTTAATTTTTTAATTTTTTTTAAACCGTAAGTCTCCTTGGTACTCCATATACAATTAATTATATTTTCTTCAAAGGTTTTTCTTGATATACATGAAGCAAGTATCCAAGTGAAACAATGAGATAAGGGCATGCTATTAGTTGGTTCCTATTAAGAGCCATCATTCAACTTCTAAGGCACATGAGGATAGTAATTTAATAGACATGCATAGACCTTCACAACTAGAAAATTCCTATCCACATTCTTTTAAACGATATCCATAGTATATATCATACCACATTAACTTTTCAGGTATAAACAATTAAATGCTAAGTCTATTAAAAATTAAGAGCTTAATATATTCTTACCATAAAACTTCCTCTGCCATCAAATATACTATACATTTATATCTAAGCGAATTAATCTTCCCGATAATTAATTAAAGCATTCTTTAACCCTAGATTGATTAATCACCTCACATTTTTTATCATTCATTTTAATAATCTCACTTTTCCTAACATAATTTATTATCTTCTCGAAGGTTTCCTCCTATTCAAGAGATATTTTATGTAGACCAATCCTATCAAATGTAAGGAGTAACATACTCTACTCATTAAAATATGTCTTACTTATACAAAACATCTCTGATGAAAGTGCATATAATACCCATGCAAATCATGTAAATCCTCATCACTTCACAATATTATAGAGTGGAATAATTTTACACAGCTATGTAACATAAATAACTATATGTTCAATGTATCATATTCATTGACATAATTTCCATTTTACAAAACACTTGCATGCATATAGTTAAGCCTTTCCATTTCAAAGCAATTCCATTATCATTTTTCAGAAGACATTAAGACATATTCATAAATCAATTTAGAATAAGCTAATAATTTAACAATTGAATGGGACTTATTTTATCTAGGAGATGGATGTTGTAGAAATAGTAGCTCCAATGATATGAGTAAAGATGCTAAGAAGAATCACTAGAAATAGATCTTGCTACTAAGATAATTCTCACAAGAATACGCAAGAAAAATAGAGAGAAGAATACAAACTGAATCACATGAATGAAGAGATGAATATTGGAGTGTATCCTTCTATTGAATAATAATGAATAACAATGTACATAAATATTACATCCCTCATAGGTAAAATCGAGTTGTATTGGATACAACTCATCAAGCTCATAAAGATAGACTTACTAAATATGGCGAACCCCCAAAGGTGGCTAAAGCACTTCCCAAATTAGTGAAGGAACTCACGAATTAACAAAAGCATGAGTGAGTTGTCAAGAGTGATGGAAAAAATGCTAATCTTGGAAAATGGAGAGAAAAGTATGGAGGCGGGGTTGGAAACAAAAGATTGTAGTTTCCTAATTGACTAGCTTTACAAAAGCATAATAAGATAGAAAAGATCGATAAAAGCATAATAAGAAAGAATCTGTAAGAAAACACAATTACTAATTATGAAAGTTAGTAAATTAGTCAAGAAAAACCCAAAATCATGATTAAAGCGCTCTTGGGGTATATATGGAAAGCGTTGGCTATGTAGTGCAAGTGTATGCTAGCTATCTAGGTCATTGGGTAGGAAATTAATCAAATTTGATTAAATATTTTATCCTAAGTTATGAAGTGGGTTTATTATATTCCTACACCCCCTTTAAGTATGACTTTATGATGATATATAGGTGTATATAGGGCCCAACAACAAAACAATGGTCATGCTTTACAATTATTCATTCCTAGAAAAGTGAGGAAAGAGGCAAAACCTGATGGGGAAAATCTTCCCTCAATAAAGAACAAGGCACAAAATTTGAATTAACATGTCTTAATTAGGTATTTATCTTCACTTGAATTAGCTGAATGAAGGGTGTGTGCAAGAAGTTGAGGGATATTTTAGATGCAATGGTGGAGTGAAGTCAATCACTCTTAATAAAAATAAATAAATCATCACAAGCAATCCCGAACCTGCCAAGCCTAGTCCCAAGGCTGCCAATAGGCATGCCAAATAGGATAGTAAAACAAATCATGCCTTTGTTTTAGTGAACAAAATTGTGTGTGTGATTTCGTTCACTAAAACGGAGGTGCAATTTGGAAAGCCTGTTTTTTTTTTAAATAGGCCGAGGCCATCTTTTTCTCCTCACTGCGCGACTATTGGACCAAGGAGGAGAAAATATCAACTGGGCAAACGTGTTTTTGGGTGTTCCAAATCCCTCCATCTCCACCTTTGGATAAACCTCCTCTTTGTGAGGTATTTTCCTCATTTTTTTTCATGTTTTTTTCTCTTTCTTCATCAATTTATTTGCCCTAGATTAAAAAATTAAACCATATTAAATTAAATTATGGCCAATTGAAACAAAAACCCAATGGAATTGGCCAATGGAAACAAGAACCCCAATGTAATTGGCCAATTGAAACCAATTCTCCAATTTAATGATAAAAATTAAATAATTTTGATTATTTACCAAAATTCATATTCAAAATTCCGATGCCCAATGGAAACCAAAACCCCAATTAACTCAAAAAAAAATTAATTTCACTCTTTCAATATGCATATTCACAAGGATCCTTGTGAATCCATACCAAAATCCAAAAATATGCAAAGTTTGTCAAGCACATTGCAAGTTTGCATAAATAATTTACATGCCCAATGTAAACCAAAACCCCGATTAACTCATAAAAAAGAAAAGAACTTCACTATTGTGAATCCAAACCAAAATTAACAAATATGCAAAGTTTGTCAATTATGTTGCAAGCTTGCATATACAACTAAAAAAAATCAAGTAGAATGCATATATTCCCCTAAAATACATAAACAAACATGGTAAATCCCTTGCCTCTATCCGAAATATCGAAGTTGCTCTTCCAAGAACATCAATAAACACCTTATAATTTTGATGAAACTTCTCGAAGTTTCTCTTCCAAGAACATCAATAAACACCTTATAGTTTTGATGAAACTTCCCAATCCAAGTGTCAAAATAAGGAATAGAAGCTTCCCATGCTTTTAACAAATATTTCATGTCTTAAACGAAGGGTACTTTTTGGTTAAGGTCAAGACAACAAAGTTCAACAATAGACTCTATGAGCATGAAGATACATAGGTAGGTTGATGCATTTGATTAAACATGCCAATCACATACTAGATCATACATGATATTTAATCCAGTGGAACCGTTGCAATCATAAAATCCATAAAGTTCTCCTAAATAGCCTTTGGAGTCCAAAAAACATCACACTACAACAAATAATTACATATCTAACAAAATCATTGCCGATACTGGGATTTTATTCATCAACAGCACATTATGCCGCCTATTCTAGGGTCTAGTTGTTGCCTCTACCCGCAATCTGGCAGCTGGTCCTATAAAGAAAATAATCAACACCTCACAATTTTGACGAAACTTCGTAATCCAAGCCTTAAAATAAGCTAGAGGAGCTTCGCAATCAACATATGCACTCAAGACACTTTATGTACACATGCATGTACTTAAAAATTGGAACTAATACTTGAATTTAGGACATAAATATGAAATGAAAAAATGTTAAATGTTTATTCTTTACTGTAAAATTCAAGATCAATTTTTAAATTTACATGATAGATTTAGTTTATATGTCATTAGTTATACATTTTTCTGTTCTTAGATATGTCATTATATCATGTGTTTATATTTCTAATGATATTTTATTTGTATTTATGATTGCAGTGGCTACTATCGATCATAACAATGCAGAGATACTGAGGTTTATTGTCCATTTGAGAGAGATTGGTTTGGCTTGGAGGGGTGGAGATGAGCTCCGACGCTCCTTGTTAGATTCATTGTTGTCTATTGTTGATACAATCACAAGATCAAATGATGCTTTGTCTAGCATCGCATCTTACAAGGAGAGGAAAAGACAACAATATGCTGATGGGTTAAGTTACAATGAGGTAAAAAAGCTAAAAATAACAAAACAAGCCATCTATTCATTGTTTAGACTTCCTGGGATGGATGACATTCAGGAGATCAGCATGGCACATATTTATATTGAGCGGTGTGCTTTTTCACCCATCAAAGACAATTGGATGGATAGGTGGTACATGGTTTTTGACATTCCCCCTCACAACAATAGGGAAGTAAAAATGTACTTCCTCTGAAAATTGTATGCAGAGTTTGTGATGGGGAAACATGTCAACTATTTTGACATGTTGGGCTTCCAGGGAGTTGGTATGGGGATGCCCCAACACTGACCCCATGCTAGGCATAGAGATGCCAATCCACAAATACCTACACCCCATGTTCAGCTACCGAGGGAAAACATCCCTCCTGCACATGACATGGTTGCCCAGACACATGATGTATTTTTCACTCTAGCTGAGATGGTCTCTCGACACACGACCACTATTGACCAGATAGCACCCTCTTCCTCTACTGGTGTACAACCACTAGCATATGGTGGTGGAGGGACATCTATTGGTGGGGATAGACCAACATCCCATGTGCCTCAGAGCGAGGCAGGCGTCAACACATCATGTGGGGGACCATATTATGGTCTTGGACGAAGACATGGTACCACTAGGATGACTGGTGGTTAGGTAAGGACATTGTTTTAAAACTCTGTTATTGATCAATTTTTAATTGTCCCATACTATATGTAACATATTAAAATATGCGTAATATATATGCAATATTTACTCTTACAGGAGATTGATGCCTCTCACTGGGGTGGTACTGCACCCGGTGTGGTTGTACCCGAGGCCCAAAGAACCACCATTAAGGTAATATTTAAACACTTGTCATTTTGTTATTACATATAATTTTGTTAATGCATGTGTTAGTCTTGATTAATTTATTAAATTGTCTAATATTTACAATGTTTGAAGCTGCAGGAATTCCACTTAGAACGTGATGCTAGAGACATTGATATCAACGACATAGTCCAAGGTGGAATTTATGAGTACTTGAAGAATGTAAGTACATGGGTTATGATTGAATCTTGTTCGAATTATTTAAATTTCTTACTATACACTCCTTTATAGATCGCTAATGTAAATATAATTTTTAAACTTGCAGATGCTATTAGCATCTGAAGAGGGGCAAGAAATTGATGGAAGCGGTCACTCCCATGGTGGAGATATGTCCCAGGAAGGGATAAGTATATTACAACATGCTATTTTTTCAGTACATATTATTCCATCCATTCAAATCCCTGTCTAACTATGGGAACACTTTATGACTGCAAACGTCATCGTAGATCCCTGCACCGCCTCTTTGGTTTGGATCTCCCCATAGTCCAAACATAGATAACGGGGTTGTTTACACCAAACGAGGTCCCTCTTCCTTCAACAAAGCAGGTGTGCATGAGGATCAACCTACTCATCCCATGGTAATGTACACACTTCCAATGGCAGTTGTTGGTTAGCTATGAATTCACTTCACAAGTGATTTTTCTTAATGTTATTTTCGCATGTTTACAGCATCAGGATGTAGCGTCATCTGTGCCAGACCTTAGTGGGATTGTTGATGCCACTGTCAATGCTGCATCTATAATAGGGATAAGTCACACTGAGGTACATTTACTTGAATATTTGTAATTGTACGTTTCATTTGTATTGTTTATGGACATACATGATGTCTAACTATTTAATCATTTGGTGAATGTAGCCACACCCTGGTCCATTAGTGCAAGCAACTGAGGTTGATGTTCAACCTACGGCTCCTCTTACTACTGAAGAGTCCCAGCGTAATCCCCCAGAAATGGTTTTTTTGGTGAGATGTTCATTTTTTACATAATTGATTAGTACTTTCTCATTCATGTACATGTTGATAATTCTTGAGATAATTGACAATTTTTTTATTCACAGAGAAGCATGGTAGAGAGGCTCTCTGCAAGGCGGAGGACAGTAGAGGCACCTATACCCTCGACACCAGAGGCACCTATACCCCCGATAGATGCAATAAGTCTTTGTTTTATTTACAATTGAGTCATATTTTAAATTTTCAAACTTTGTTATTGATGGACAATACTAGTTCAGTTACTTGATCAAGAAATATTTTCATTGATTTGCAGTCACCAGAGATGCAGAGTGGTCGTAGACAAAGCCAAAAAGCATTAGGGTCCAGGAAAAACAAGAGAAAGTTAGATTTTTGATGTGTTAGTCGAGGAGAAATATGTATTTTTATGTACAATCCGGAGTTAGAGTATAGAGGCACAGTCCACGATAGATGTACTTTTGTTTGCACGTGTACATCAAATATGTTTTTGATACATGTACATTGATAGGCCATAGATAGGCCTTCAATTTTTGTATTATAACTTTCATGATATAAAAAATATTTCATATCAAGGCTATTGAGATATTCATGGTTCAGTCTTTTAAGTGTGATTATACATGTGTGGCAAAGAATGTTTCTATGTGTAATGTTCTCAACTTTTTATAGATTTTACGATTGCATGGAGATATCAGTTATAAATTTGAGAACAATGCACAATTACAATATTAGGTAATGACAAAAATGTACATTTTAATTTTTTTTTACCACGATCCAATTGCATATACAATGTTATATTAACAATGTCAAATTGTATCCAAAAAGATGGAACATAGGTCTAATACACATTTAAGCACCCAACACAGCTAAGCAATTGATCCAACTTGGTGGAATACAAAAGCACCTTACCCACATAACAACCTAACAAACGTTTAAAGGATGTACAAAGTTGACACACTTAAGTGATGCACCGGTGTGGTCTACATAAATAAAATTATTGTTTGGAATGATTCCTTTCATCTAACGAATACATAGGATACACATCAAGCCTAAAAGTATCCGATCATTATAAGGTTTATTCAAAATAATGGTTATGACTATATCCTACACATTATGTATGTCCTGCACATTATTTTATCATTTTGTTAATGTACATGGCATTTGATGAATGGCCTCGAGTAACAACTTTGAAAGACATGAAAGTTATGTGTGATTTTATTAAAGTTTAAATTGATTAGAGAAGTACTATTCTGAATCTTGTTTTATAAATTCATGTTTATGAAGTATTGTTCAAAGCATTCGTAGCGTGAAGATATATATATTTTGTAATAATGGCGTAATAGAATGGCCACTTGTTTCTAAACATAAACATGTTCCATTACAGGGTTACTAACATAATGGCATTGTCTCCTCCTGCATTTCATCATACAAATGCTCACATATCTTGTATGAGGGGATGATCTACAATTGCCTTCAAGCTGACCTTTATGTGCAATAATTTCACATTCACTTACTGAGAAAAACCCTAGTTTCCAAAATTGCCAAAAAAAAAGATCCCTTATCCATGGACCCATAGTAGAGGGCCACTCTAGCACTATCACGATGTACTGAATCCAATAGAGCTTACGGTTCATTGATCCGAGCAATGGTCATCAATCTATGGAATCTTGAATCCCACCTCCTACAGGCTTTTAGGGACACCCGTTGAATCCCTAATCGGGGCAAAGAGTGGAAACTGTGCATAAAAAATGGATTTCAGTGGGTCTTGCAAGTGTGTTTAGGCAGCTTCCATGTGGGAACGCTAGCCACATGTTCACGGTCAAGGAATTTACAAAGCCGACCCATATGTGCAGAAATTGGAGATTCACTTACTAAGGAAAACCCTAGTTTCCAAAATTGACCAAAAAAAATGGTTCCTTGTCCATGGGACCAGGTTATAGGGCCACCCTAGCACTATCTCGATGTCCTAAATCCAATGAAGTTGATGTTTTGTCGATCCGAGCAATGATCATGATTCTATGGCATGTTGAATCCCACATCCTACAGGCTTTCAGGGACACCTATTGAATCCCTACCCGGGGCATAGAATGGAAATCGTGCATAAAAAAGGGATTTCGGTGGGTCGCGCAAGTGTCTTTAGGCATGTGTTATGTGGGAACACTAGCCACACCTTCACAGTCAAGCAATATGCGAATTTGACCCCTATGTGCAGAAATTGGACATTCACTTATTGAGCAAAACCCTAGTTTCCAAAATTGACCAAAATAATGGTCTCTTCTACATGGAACAAGATTAGAGGGCCACCCTAGCACTATCCTGATGTCTGAAATCCAATGGAGCCGATGGTTCATCGATCCGAGCAATGGTCATGATTTAGTGGCACGTTGAATTCCACCTCCTACAAGCTTTTAGGGACACCTGTTGAATCCCTACCCAGGGCATAGAATCGAAACCGTGCATAAGAAATGGCTTCTGGTGGGTTGTGCAAGTGTGCTTAGGCATGTGTTATGTGGGAATGCAAGCCACACCTTCACAGTCGAGTAATATGCGAATTTGACCCCCATGTGCAAAAATTTCACATTCACTTATTAAGCAAAACCCTAGTTTCCAAAATTGACCAAAATAATGGTATATTCTCCATGGAACCAGATTAGAGGGCCACCCTAGCACTATCCTGATGTCCTGAATTCAATGGGGCTGATGGTTCGTCAATCCAAGTAACGGTCATGATTCTTTGGAATGTTGAATCCCACCTCCTATAGGGTTTCAGGGACACCCATTGACTCCCTACCTGGGGCATGGAATGGAAACCGTGCATGAAAAATGGATTTTGGTGGGTCGTGCAAGCATGTTTAGGCATATTTTATGTGGGAATGCTAGCCACACCTTCATGGTCAAGAAATATGTGAATTTGACCCCGATGTGCAAAAATTTCACATTCACTTACTGAGAAAAACCCTAGTTTCCAAACTTGACCAAAATAATGGTCTCTTCTCCATGGAACCATATTAGAGGGCCACACTAGCACTATCTCGATGTCTTGCATCCAATGGAGATGATGATTTGTTGATCTGAGCAACGGTCATGATTCTATGGCACGTTGAATTCCACCTCCTACAGGCTTTTAGGGACACCTGTTGAATCCCTACCCGGGGCATAGAATGGAAACCATGCATGCAAAAACTATTATATTTAAAGGTTTCAATGATCTCACTACATGCATAGTAAAGTCAACTTCGTGAATCAACATGATTTTATGCATAAGTCCACTGGATTTGAAAAAGTTGAGTTGCACATTATATTGATTCTGAATTGAGTTGTGACAGTAAGATAAGATTAGGGTTAGGATTAGGGTTTCCTTGGTAGGGTTATGGTTATGGGCCATGAATGTTAAATAATAAACCCTAGTTAGGGATAGGGTTTTCCAAGTTTGGCCTTCGTTGACATGAAATGCATTGCCCAGCTTTGGCCCAAATCTCTTATTATCTTTTAAGTAGAAATTAAACTTCTCAATAAAAAAATGAGATGAAATTCCAACACTACTAGGCACTACCCCTTTGGAAATGGACGTGCGGGTATAAGAGGTGCGTTGTAAAGAAGGAAATTATACAAGCCTTAAAACATAAGTTTATCGTTGCAGCATCTTGTTTCCAACATCCTAGTTATATATATCAACTGAAAACATTGACAATATTACCTACTTGAAAAATTAGGGTTTTAGTCCTGTAAGAGAGCCTACAAAGAAATTTGATAGGTATGACCTACAGAGGTACATGTATGTATTCTAATGTTATGTATATCATGTGAATGAGATCTTGAAATGTTCATCTGATTGATATATATGGTTTATTGATCATATCTAAAATTTGGCGTGTTCATTAACTTGACATACAAGAGAATTTTTGGCATATTTATAAAAACATTATGGAAAATTTCGCATATCAAGAACAAAAAATTGACATATTCATAAGTAACATACATGGGAAAATTAAAATTATGATACATACCTCATCATGCTAGATCCCACCTATTATCATACAACCAAGGCCTCCGGATCATCTCTTATAATGATGGTCTCCATTAGTCTCTCGTGCTATGTATCCAGTAAGAAGTAGCGTACAAGAACACAAAATTGGTATATTCATAAGAAACATACATGGGAAAATTAAAATTATGATACATACCTCATCATGCTATATCCCACCTATTATCATACAACCAAGGCCTCCGGATAATCTCTTATAATGATGGTCTCCATTAGTCTCTCGTGCTATGTATCCGGTAAGAAGTAGCGTATAAGAACACAAAATGGACATATTCTTAAGAAACATACATGGGAAAATTAAAATTATGATACATACCTCATCGTGCTAGATCCCACCTATTATCATACAACTAATCCCTCCAGATCATCTCTTATAATGATGGTCTCCATTCGTCTCTCATGCTATGTATCCAGTAAGAAGTAGTCTACCTTCGATGAATTCTGACTAGGCATTGTTTGTACCTGGAGGTTTTTAACAATGATTAAGTTGGTAAAGTGATACAAACTTGCACCTAGTTGTAATCCCTATAAACATATCCACCCTTCTTTCTTGCATTGTTGTCATGTCTAAGGTATTCACCTTGAACAACCATAGAACCGATGGGGAAGTGGTTGTTTTCATCATCAGTCATGGACATAATGAGGGTTTGCTTTCCCTCTATACAACGTGCCAACCAGTCATCACCACCCCATTCACTATCTTTTGAGGAAACCACTGCGTATATGTGTCCTGCATAGTATGATTGCAGGTATATGAGAAAATATTTTTCATGTGATACAACGCCATTAATGTGAGTTTCAAGACTACGTAAATTTTACAAAAAAAATGTTAAGGAAATGCATCATACCAAGTTGTACAAGGTCTGATACATGATCAAAATCTATAGAAATAGATGATTGGTCTTCTTCCAATGGAGTTAACTCAACAATTGCACGCTGATAAAGTGGAAGTGACATGCGATCCCATCCATCAACCCAATCCAGTGATTCACACACATCCCAGTCACCATCACAACAAGGCGAGCAAAAACAAGCAAGTTTTTTGGTCCAAATTTCAAATACTGGGTTATCAGAGCTTCAAACTAAATGAAAGCCACGAGTCCCAAGAACAGTCTTGCATTCCCATGCCTGTGAACGAGGCTATGTCTACCACCTCCCAAAAAAATCTCTCCACGTGTCTCTTTCTTGTGGATTCTACTCGCATAGCTGATTCCTCTCCCATTACTGACATGCACCACCTAACTATAGATTGAGAATTTCGAATAGTAGATATTGTAGATAATTTCAATTCCTCTCTTTGTAGGGCTGTTTTGACACATGCTCTGGCTCCATCATGCTCTCCTTTACCATGCCCAGTCTCAAAATAGTTCCACATATGTGGAACTTTGTAGTTTTTATGCAATGAACACAACCATTGAAATATGCATGCATTTTTGAACTGACCAGCACATCCATCAGACCAAATCCAGTGTTGATCCATCTCTATGTTCTTGCCCTTCAAATGATCATAGAACATGATGAAGCAATGATGTAAATAGTGGAAGTCATGGCACCTATCATCACTTATGTAGAAGTGATATTCCTTTAAAATTTCTCTTTGCTCTTCACTGCTATTTGGGCCATGCCTATATGTGATATGCACCATCAAGGAAACCTGCTTAGAGTGATAATGCTGACTTTGGATCTCATTTTGAGGTTGCAGAGTGTAGTTCTCGGAAAAATCAACAACTAAAAGTATAATACCACTAGGAAATGTATCTCTGCATATTCTAAACTTCTCATCTTGCCATCGTGCCAAGTGGACATGCTGAACATATTGACGTGTCTTTTCAATACATTCCTTGACGAAGACACTAACTTGTACCTGTTGACACAAAATGATCTCAATATCGGGTTTTTTTGTAAGTAAGGAATGAAATGCAACTGTTCAAACATAAATTTATAGATAAATGCATGTACCTGAGATGTCACCAATTGTATTTTTTTGCTTTCTTTCGCTGGGACTATTTCATAGCTGATAAATTTGAAACTTTTCATGTCTATAACCATATTGCCAAATTCATTGTCTCCAGTCTCATGCATACATTGGCTCAATAATGCCATTCCAGCACAGTTGGAGCAAGTTCCATCCAAAAAGGATTTTGCATAGTATGTTTGCCCCTTAGGCCTATTGCACATGATACTATGAATGAACTCTCTTGATGAGGTCGATGGTATTTTCAAGGAGCAATCATGCACATGGTTAGTATGCAACACACGATGAATGTACAAAAATGTTTCATAGTAATATTCATATTCTACATGGTATCTACAACAACAAGTGTTACGAAGAGTATTTATTCTAACATACCAGGGCTTACATTTCTCAAAAGATCTTTGCCCCAAATTCAATTGTCTATGTTCATTCCTAAATTTCTTGTATAGTTCTATCTGTGTTATATCAAGAAGATGCTTAATATGTGGTTCACAGTCCTTTGAACCCCTTCTCAGTTTTAGTACATCCTTCCGATTTGAAGAAGGCCTTGTGTGATCATGCCAAAAACTCTGCACTAGTCCCTTTACTGCATCAACTAGCTTCATGTCACGACATGGCAACCGACCAATAAAGGCCCAAAAATCTGTCTGGGCAGTTTTGTCAAGATGTTCTCTTCTAATAGAATACCTATGGAGGGTTTTTACATTCAAATTAACTAGTTTAGATGTAGACTTGAGAAAACGAAGGACCCTAGTGCTCTTATTTACAATTACTTGTGACAACACACGACGAGCTACATTGCGGTCCTTTGACCATGTGTTCTTACCAATTTTACCAAAGGCATCTACTACGATTTTAACTATATGAGAACTTGCTCTAGAAGTCTTTATCATCTTTATCCCTAACGATTTCCTAACAATATGCATGCCCCTAGATTTTGACAATGATACAAATAATCTACATTTATCTCCATCACATTTAGAAACAAAATATTTAGTTAGTATCTGTTGAGTTTGATAAGCCATACTACGTTTAGATAGCGTACCCTCGATGGAATTGAGGAGTCCTTCATCAACTTGTATATGCTTCATAGTTCTTCGATGTGTTCTTTCTAATGGAGGTAAGGGGGTTGGATTTCTATCATCTAGTGCATCAACAATACGCTCTGGTGTTTCCGTAGCAACTTGTTGTTCTTCATTCTCTTCCTAGTAGATGGATGGTGGAAGTCCAACATCCTCATCAATGGTCCGAATAATATTTTATTCTTCAACAGTAGGCTCCATGTCCAACACCTCTTCAACAGTAGGCTCCATGTACAACGCCTCTTCATGAGCTTCGTCTTGAGATGGTAACTTATCACTTTGACTTGATGTGGGATTTGAAACATCCCTTAATGAGCACCTATGTTTTGCTTCTTGAATACTTCCATAGGGTGCTTGTTCAACAACAATTGTGGAAATTGAAGGTCCCTCTAGTGAATGCTTCTTTTTTTCTTGTGCTGGATTAATAGGATGAACCGTCGTATCCTCTATAATT
>LPNX010608932.1:478623-487101 GCA_001517045.1 Pseudotsuga menziesii
CAAAGGATTCAATGACTCCATGAGGATATAGGGATAGACTAGGAAAACTATGAGCAAGTGGGGAAAACTGATAAGTTTACAAATATGAATGATGAATGAATTTGAGATATGAACCATAAGTGTTTAGAATAGATACAAACATGTGTAATATAATTCCAAACATGAATAAGGTCAAAATAACCAACCGGTTAAATATAAGCAAGAATTCAAACCATGTAATATAAGTAAGGTTTCATAAGAGACCAATGTGGAATCAACTAGGAACTTGAGATTTGTATAGTCTTAGGAGTATTCATAGGTATGGTATATGGTATGAATGATATCATGACATGTATATCATCTTTCAAACATGTTTCTAAATAATAATTATGCATTGAATAATATCTTCTTAAAGACAAGTCAGGATCTAGTGAAAAATCACAATTATTGAGAGATGAATCTAGGAGATTGATAGATGGCTTATGAAAGAAAGGATCTAATATTTATTATTACGATATATAAGAAAATGAATCTATATAAGAGACACAAGGAACATATTTTACTCTAGAAATCAAGGCATAGCTTATATCACGTTGGAACTGTGCACTATGACAGTGTTCTAAGGAATTAGTAGGCTTCTCTAGCTCATATGGAACTTCAATGTTGCGCTTCTTAAGAAGCTGAGACATGATTTCCATATTCTTCTTCAAACATTTCTTCTATGGATGAAATCCTTTGCTTCAATAAGAACACTTGGATTTGCTCCCTTTCTTCTTGACCTCTTTGACTAAATCTTCATCAGTAGGCTTCGAACTTCATCTTCAATTTATGACTTTGGCTTCTTTTCTTTCACAATTTTCTTTTCTTTAGATTTGATATTCTTGCTTCTTTGAAATATGACATCATGAACCTTTCCCTTCGAATATCTAAGAGCATTGATCTAAATCAATTTTTCTTGCTCCTTTTTTAGTAAATCAAACAAAGTATACAAAGAATGCATTTTCCAATTAGAAACAACAATCCTAGTACCATGAAAACTAGAAACACAAGCTGAGTATTCAGGACCCAATTTAGAAAGAATGTAAAGGATTAATTAACCATATTTGTTCTCAATCCCACAATGTTTTCGCATTGGAACAACTGACTTGAGTTTGGTGAAGAAACCCTCAATAGAATTGAAAGTGCTTGGACTCATTGAGAATAACTCAATATCCAACTGATGCGCTCTTAATTCATCTTGAACTCCAAAGAGAGACTCAACTTTGGTACATACTTAGTTTGGAGTGGTCAAACCATCTAGATGAAAGAGTAGATCAGGAGAAATAGAGAGGAAAAGAAATTCATAGGCTTCATCCAACATATTAAGCCACTTAGATTTTTGAATCCCGACATTTGGCTCATTCTCAAACATTATAGTAACTATGTATAGTCCCTTACCACACAATATAATGTCAATTTTGGCTTTCCATTCATGATACTTGAATGGATTCAAGATCATAGCTGAAGGAGAATCCATACTACTAATTTGAAGCACTCAATAAGAAACTCTCTACAACCTCCAAAAAATAAACTAGGAGAAAAATTTGTAAGCTTAGATCAAGCTCTTCTTCAAAGAGGGATAGGAAACTCGATGCGCTCCTCAACTCTATATAAATTGAGCAACCTTGCACTCTCACACAGTGTAGAAATAGAAGCTCCAATGCTGTGAGTAAATATGCTAAGAACAAGCACTAGAAATAGATCTTGCTACTAAGGTAATTATCACAAGCATGCATAGGAAAAATATAGAAAAAAATAGAGACTGAATCACATGATTGAAGAGATTAATATTGGAGTGTATCCTTCCATTGAATAATGATGAATAATAGTATACATAAATAATATATCCCTCATAGGTAAAATTGAATTGTATTTGGATACAACTAATCAAACTCAGAAAGATAGACTTACAAAATATGATAAACCCCCATAGGTGACGAAAGATAGACTTACAAAATATGATAAACCCCCATAGGTGATTAAATCACTTCCTAGATCAGTCAGGGACCTCATGAATTAGAAAAAGCATGAGTGACTTGTCGAAAGTGATGGAAAGACATGCTAATCATGGAAAATGGAGAAAAAATCATGGAGGATGGGTTGAAAACAAAAGATAGCAGTTTCCTAGTTGACTAGCTTTACCTTATCCACAGAAAAGCTAGATAAAAGAAGAATAAGGAAAAATAAACAGGAAAGCACAATTACTAATTATCACAATCAATAATTTAGTTAATATCAACCCAAAATCATGATTAAATCAATCATGGGGTATATATGGAAAGTGTTGACTATGTAGTGCAAGTAGAGCCAACTATCTAGGCAAGTGGGTAGGAAATTAATAAAAATTGATTAAATAGTTTATCCTAATTTATGAAGTGGGTTTATTATATTCCCACAGGTGAGGCTCAAGAGTTGGCTTTGAATTTCCTCTCAACGAACTGGCTCTCTTCTTGGCATTTTTTTTCCCACCAAGAGGCCAGCCTCGAGCTAGGCATGGATCCACTAGTTGAAGGGATAAAAAAGAACATTTTCGTAAATTTCACTAATATGTCTCTTATATAATCCCTATCGTGGTTTTCAAACTTATTCAACAACCAAGGATCAAATGATAATTATACTAACCCATTTAACAAAAGAGTTGAATCTATACTCAACTTAAACATTTAAGCTCTAGATCATTTAAGTTCAACCCTAAAAAAAAATCTAAGCTCTCAAACCCATCAAGTATGCAACTAAATAAATAATTGATTCTCCATCCAAGAGAGTTATAATTAATATATATTTATTTACTTTCCCAACATGACTAGTTTCCTTCTCATAACACTTTTCCAATTATAAGTATGGAATAAGCTTATTTTATATGTGAAATACTCTGAGAATATAACGATTCTTTTATATATATTTATATATATAATTTGAATGAGAGATCAATCCGATTGCCACTCTTATCACTCGTTTGGTAAACAGTAAGATTTTATCAAGAAATTGGATGTTGATCGACCCTCTTTACGGACGATTGTCCCTCTTTTACTATACACAAAGTAAAAACCACAAAAAATGGTCTAAAAGGCAAGATTGGTCCAACATTAACAAGAAAGACACTGATCCACCATTTACATGACCACAAAAGTAAAGGGTTCGACCTTCTACGGGGAGAGGGAATTCCCTATTCCTTTTACACAAAGATAAATACTAACTAAAAAATAGTAAACGAGCGAGCCGGGGAATTTTTCTCATTTTAAGAATTACACATATGCATAATAATAATAATAATAATCTATTTTTAAGGTCACCGCCCAGCGAGACACCAAATTGGTGTATGAGACCCCCTTGTTTGTGGGACAAGGGACCCCCCTCTGCATAGCGATTTAACTGCTAAAGTCTACAAAGGTGTACATACACTACCCCTCTAGATTTGAACCCGTGACCTCCTAAGAGGAAACACATGCTCTTAACCATTAACAAGAATATCAATAAAGTTTGGAATTCCTGTTTTTTTGTAAGAACACTTTCTTCAATAATGGTTAGAATGATAGTTGTCGACGGAAAAGAAAAATGACTTATCTTCCTCATCTGTCGATAGGTTAAACAAAATTAAAACAGTTATGGTCATGGTGCATTAGCTCTCTAATATTATTACACATACGAACGATAGAGATAACCTTGGGGAAGATTGAAACCTATGCTTTTCATTTCAATAGACATATATATAGTGTATGTATAAAAAAAGGAATGAGGTTCTACTCTTACCATGAAACCGAATATTCACATACAGATTTTTACACATTACTTATTCTAAAAGGAGTCGGACCCTTATGCATTCTCATTTTCCTCCAAGTTATCCAGACCATATACAATTTCCCTCCGACAAAAGGCATCCAAAAATATCAAGAAAGGAACCTTCATCTTCCCTCTCGTTTTTTCCCACCCATTGTCAAAAAGGTGTTCAAAGGTGGTTCCCAATCCTCTAAGCCTAAACGAAATGTTAATAAAGGAAACCGTTTCTTAATAAGTATTAACTATAACTTCAACATCAATCTATCATATTTTAATAAATAAATAATATCTTAATAAATCAACCGTTTGCTATGGTATGTTCATCATAGTATGATTTTAAGGTTATTTACTCTAAATTCTTCTGTATGATAATAACTATTTAGAAAAGATGATTTTATAGGAATATCTTGGAATATCTTGGCATTGATATCCATCACAAGCTTAATTGAAAATGTAACATTGTAAAAACTTATTAATGAAGTGAGGAAAGATTATTTTGGTTTTGAAAACAATTGTAAGTTAGCAAACCTTGTGATGTGGCATAAAAGGAAATTCCTCTTTGAAATTCTAGACAATTATGTTATCTTTTAAGGGTGTCAAGTTTGAGGCTACATCCTCTCTAGAAAATATTGGAGAAATATTGAGCAAATATAAAAGCATTTTATTACTTACAATCTTAAAATCAAAAGCAATATTGCATATCTTATTCTCTTAATTAAAGTGGGTTTTTCTGGTATTGAGAGCATAGCTATGACTACCTACATAATGTACATGAAAAAAATCAATACTAAAGCACTCTTTTAAGGTAAGAGATGCAAAGCTCACATAAAACACTCAAGTTATCCATTTCTCCATCCATTGAAATATAACACTATTAAAAATATCTAAAATTATTAAATTATTAGAATAAATAATTTATTAAAATTTTTATAACCAAATAAATAAATAATATCTAATAAAATTCATTGAAACAATTATCTTCTTTATGCAATAGCTATATATTTATATTTTTTTGATCTTATCATCATTATAATGGTTTAATATGGATTTTTATTAAAAATAAATTTATATAATAAGAAATTTAGATTTATTAAATTTAATTTAAATTAAATAATATTTAAAATTGAATATGAATTTTGTTTATATAAATTATTTTATATATATGATGATGATGATGGTGGTTAATGTCCCCTGAGACTAAACTTATATATATTCCATTATATTAAAAAATTAAATTAAGACAAATATATAATAACTTATTTATTATATAGATTATACTCCATTATATGTTCAATTTAAATACTAATATTAAATATATTTTAATATGCTAAGTGTTACCTATATTCCATTATAGTTGTAAATTATAATTTATTTATTTGAGTGCCATAAGTTAATAAAAAACAATAAAGGTATTATAATGGAACATCTAACTAACTCATATCATACTAAGTCATAGTTTAATCACTTTCAGAAAAGTTATCAACAAAATCAAGTTTATTGTGCCCACAATACTATCCATATCACTATAGGGGAGAAGTGTCCCAAAAGTAACATAACACTACACCATCATGTCCACTAAAAAAAGAAAAAAAAATGGAATATAGGCACAACCCTATGTTCGATTCCTAGAGGGCCTTGAGACAAAAAGCAAGCTCAAGGCCCAACACTCTCACGAGTGAAAAAAAACTAAAAATTCCATGTTAAACCTTGATTTAACAAAAAACAAAGTGTAAATAAAAAACCTAAAAGATCAAATGTTTTTAGGTACATTATTTTTTGAAAGTTTAAAATCTTAAGATAACAAAAATTTATTCTTACAGAGTCAATTTCCTTAGTACTGCGGGAATTGGGGTGTATTTTTTTAACTAAACTAAATAACTAAAACAATTAGTCTCCTTAATACTCAACATACACTTAATTATATTTTCTTCAAAGTATTTTCTTCATATACATGAAGCAAGTATCCAACTCAAACAATGACATAAGGCCATGTTATTGATTCGTTCCTATTAAGGGCCATCATTCAAGTTATACAAAGTTCATCTATTAAATTTTATAGCAATGTGTACATAAGGATAGTAATTTAATAGATATAAATAGACCTTCACAAATATATATTGGTTAATAAATATAATTACTATAGCCATGCAGAGGACATTTCACTAACTATCTTTTATAAAATCTCTTCATATATTAATCATGGCTATAAAAATACATTCTCTAATTATGTCCACCTAGAAAATTACTATGCACGTTCTTTTAAATGATATCCATAGTATATATTATACCATATTAACCTTTCAAGTATAAACCATTAAATGTTAAGTCTCTTAGAAATTAAGAGTTTAATATATTATTGCCATAAAACCTTCTATACCATCAGATATACTACATTTGTACCTAACCTAATTAATCTTCCCAATATTTATAATTATAGCATTCTTTAACCATGAATTCATACTTTTAATAACTTCACTTTTCCTAAAATAGTTTCTTATCTTCTTTAATATTTCCTCCTATTCAAAAGATATAGTAACTAGACCAATCTTAAGAAAAGTAAAGAGGAACATAGTCTACTTGTTAAAATATGTTTTACTCATACAAAACGCCTTTCATGAAAGTTCTTATCATACCATGGGTAAATCATGTAAATTCTCATCACTTCACAATATTATAGTGAGGAATAGTTTTACACAACTATATGATGCATAAGTAACTCTACCTTCAATGTATTATATGCATTATGCATAAGTAACTCTATCTTCAATGTAGACATAATTTCCATTTTAAAAACACTTTCATGCATATAGTTAATCCTTTCCATTACAAAGCAATTTCATTATCATTTTTCAAAAGACATTGGCACATATTTATAAATCAATTTAGAATAAGCTCATAATTTAACAATTGAAGGGGACATATTTTATGTAGGAGACCGGTGGGACTAAATCTTTGACTTTGAATTTCCTCTCAACCAACTGGTTCTTTTATGGAATTTGTTTTTTCAGGCAATAGGTTACCCCCGAGCTCAGCATGAATCCACTATGTAAAGGGACAAAAAGAATTATTTTCTTAAGTTTCGCTAATATGTCTCGTATTTAATCCCTATTACAGTTTCCAAACATGGACAATGATCAATGCTAATTATATTGATCACTTATAAAATGTTGTCATTGGAAAAAAAATAACCCATAACTGAATCGATATTCAACTAAAACTTTTAAGCTCTAAGTCATGATTATTACATTGACTTTTAAAATAAAGTTCAATCCTGAAGAAAAATAAGCTTTAAAATAACTTCTAGTAAGCATAGATCTTGGTTCTCAAACCCTCGAATTATGCAACTAAATAAAGATTTGACTCTCCATCCAAGAGAGTTATTCTCTTCACATTATAATTAATATATATATTTATTTACTTTCCTACCATGGCTTCCTTATCATAACACTTATTCCAATTATAAATTTGGAGAAAGCTTTTTTTCTATGAGAGATACTAGGACGATATAACTATTCTTTTATATATATATATATATATAATTTGAATGAGAGATGAGACTAATTGTCACTTTTATCACTTATTTGGTAAATAGTAAGATTTTATCAAGAAACTGGATGTGGATTGTTTTCCTTTTATTTTACATAATGTAAAAACTACATAAATGTTATATAATTGTTTTATTAATGTATATAGATTTGATTTGAGATTTGTTAGAGTTGTTGAAGATTGTTAAGATATTCTCTCAACCTATAGATCTCATAACACTTATATAGTGTGTTGTATTTGAGTTTAAATATATATAATTTATTATTTTGTGTAAAATATGGCTTCTATTCCATTTTCTTATTTGGTATCAGAGTCGGGCTTGGACTAACTCCCTCACACGAGCGCCAAGAAGAATGTGAGATATCAGGAGTAGATTCTTTGTAAATATGTAGCATAGGAAATTAATTTATTTTGGGGTGAGATCGTTGTAGTGTTTGTTTTATGTAAGGGATTTTGTGTGAAGAATTTCAATTGAAGTGTTTGTTTTACCCGCATGAGGGGAGGCGTTGGGAACTTTCACTGCATTGAGCTTGTTCATTCATAAAATGCTTGTTGTTGTGTAAGATATGTTAATATCCAGGAGTCGCTACTTCAAGTTAAGAACTGCCATCATCTCAGCTATTGCGTGAAAGGATGGAGATGAAAGCCATTTGCTCTCTCTAGATTTGTCATTTGCGCTCTCTAGATTTGTTGAAAATTCAACTGCTGAGGTGTTTCAGATATCGGTCGCAAATGGGTTAAAGAGGCACCTGCGGAAGAATCCCATCAAAGAATGGAGCCATCATTCTTTAGATATGTTTATAAAGAACGTGAGAGGAACCACTATCAATTTGCATAAGGTGTCATTTCAGCTGTGTGCTAGAGCCACCAATCCATTACATGATCGGTTAATTGAAACCCATCAAGTGGATTGTTATGAATCAAAATGTTGTGAATAGCTCTATTTAACGCAAAGTAATATCTAAGCAATTTGTGCGTGAGCGTCTCTTAAGCAGTGTTAAATGGAATTGACGACAAATTCTGATGGGATTCATTGGATCGTGGGTCATTCATTTGTTATACAATTGTAGTTATTTTGTGTGAATTATAAAATGTATTATAAGTTAATATTGTATTCTGAGTTTAAATGATATATAT
>LPNX010608932.1:487208-516902 GCA_001517045.1 Pseudotsuga menziesii
TCTTTGTCTGCTCAATGTAAGATTTTTCACAAGAAGATGGAATTTAATAGACTCCTAGGGAAAGATGAAGATCATCTTTGTCTTTAAGACTTCAAAAAAGTTCCTTAATAGTTTTATGTATGATTTAATGCTTATTTTATTTAATAGTTTCGAAATAAGACGGGTATTGCCATGGATGTAGGGAAAAGAGATAAAAGACTAAGGTGGGGAATTGGGTCAAGGTGGTTAACGAAATATTTTATCTTAGGTTTTATAAAAAAGGTTATTTACTTCATCGAGGAAAACTCAAAATATATTTGAAATTTTCATGAATCGTTAAGTATGCATTTCCCAAAGTCACTTCATTATAATCAAGCACCCTATTTTATCTATGAATTTCATGACACAAGCCGTGAAGAACTTCAACAAATCAATATCTTATTACGTGAATGAGTATTACATATAAAGGAGATCAAAACCGTTATTTACAGTTAGATAATGAGATTATTAACTAGATTTTACTAACTAATAACTAAAATAGTATTTACAATGTAATCCTGAAGGATTATTCAACATTCCCCCCTTAATCCAAAGGGACATCTGACATGCCAAGTTGCATTCTAAATTTTTCAAACTTTTCATAGCCCAATGGTTTAGTAAAGATATCTGCAATTTGCTCTCAAGTAGGACAATGTGTCAGATGAATGGTTTTTGCCTCAACATGATGTTGAATCAAGTGATATTTGGTGTTGATATGTTTGGTTAGATCATGGAATTTTGGATTCTTGGCCAATTGAATTGCAAAAGTGTTGTCAACAAAGAGAGGCATTGAAGTCATTTGTTTCTCCTACAAGTCTTCAAGTATTTTACGAAGCCAAATAATTTCTTTTGTGGCTTGAGCTGCTGCAACATATTCGGCTTCAGTTGTCAAATCAGAAGGAACATATTGCTTTCATGATCTCCATGTGATAGCTGTTGATCCAAGGTTCATCAAATAACCTGAAGTAGAGACCACATCCTCTTTATCTCCATCAAAATTAGAATCTGAATAATTGGCGAGATGAAAGTATGAAACTTTAGAATATTTGATGCCATAAGATTGAGTGCCTTTTAAATATTTGAGCACTCGCTTTGCTGCATTCCAATGACCTTCATAGGGATGATGCATAATCCTGGAAAGTATTCCTACAGCAAAAGTTATGTCAGGATGAGTAGTAGTAAGATAAATTAAACTTCCAACAAGCTGCATGTACTTTGTTGGATCTTCAAATGTGCTACCTTCATTTGAAGTAAGCTTTAGATTCTACTCCATTGGTGTTGAAACAAGATTACAATCTTGCATACCAAATTTGTTTAATAACTCTCCAGCATATTTTTTCTGAGAAATGAAAATGTGCTTTGGTTTTTGATCTACTTCAATTCCTAAATAATAATGTAATAATCCCAAATCTATCATATCAAAAACCTTTTTCAACTCTCTTTTGATAGATGTACTATATAATCATCATTATTTCTTATGATAAGCAAATCATCCACATAGAAAACTAGATATACAACTGATCTTCCAAATTTCTTGACAAATAAAGTTGCATCATCTAGATTGAAGTGATCATAATTAAATTTGAGAAGATGCTCAATTAACTTTGCATACCTAGCTTGCGGTGCTTGCTTTAAACCATATAAAGATTTAACTAATTTGCATACCTTCTGTTCTTGACCTTTGATAGAAAATCCTTCAGGATGATCCATATACACATCTTCTTTTAAGTCTCCATTCAAAAATGCATTTTTAACATCCATGTGATGTATCTTCCATTATTTTTGTGCTGCTAATGAAAACAAAGTTCGAATGGTGACCCATTTAGTTGTAGGAGCAAATGTTTCTATGTAATCAACACCTTCTTTCTGTGCATACTCTTTTGCTACAAGTCTCTCTTTGTGTTTGTTAAGTGAACCATCTTCTTTATACTTATTTTTATATATCTACTTGCATCCAATCGGTTTGGTTCCAATTGGAGGGTTCACCAACCTCCAAGTTCCATTTTTTTACGAGAGCATCATACTCTCTTTGCATTGCACTTTTCCATACAAAGAGAGTATGTTCATCAAATGCATCAAAGTTTAATTCACAATCTAATGTTACAAAATCGTCATACCTTTTAGGAAATGTCTTAGTCTGTATTGATCTACAAACTTGTTGTTGTTGTGGTGTTTTCTTTGTTTCTTCTTTAAGAGAAGGTTCTACATTATCCATGATACTTAGTTTATCCATTCCATTAACAATATCATCAATTGTATCATCTTCTGTTTCATCAACTTGTGCATTAGAATCATCAACTTGTATGTTAGAAGGAAATTCCAAAACTTGACTTAGAACAGGAATCCCCCCTTCAATATTTGGAAGTTCATTAGCCATTTCATGATAGATTTTTTTAGAATGAAATCTATGAAGCTGAGCAAGTTGTTTATTAATAGTGAGTGCATCTTTCTAAAACTCAAGAATTATAACATCTCTAGAAACAATAAACTTCATGTTATCTTCATCATACAACCTATAAGCTTTATAAGTAGTAGAATATCTCAAAAAAATACACTTCCGACTTCTTGCTCCCAATTTATGTCTTTGTTGCTCAGGAATCAAAGCATAACATGTGGAACCGAAAATTCTAAAATGCTTGACATCTAGAAGATTATCATGCCACATTTCATAAGGTGTTTTGTTTTGTAGTGCAACAGAAGGAAATCTATTCTTAATGTAGACAACACAAAGAACTTCCTCTCCCCAAAGCATTAACTTGGTAATTTTAATAAACATCATTGGTCTTACCATATTCAAGAGTGTCCTATTCATATGTTATGCCACACCATTTTGTTGTGGATTATAAGGAATGATTATTTGATGTTTAATACCATTCTCCTACAAATATTTTTCAAACTCTTGAGATGTATATTCACCACCATTATCAGTTCGAAAGGTTCCAATATTGAGTTGAGTTTCATTTTTAATCCATAAGTGAAAATTTCTAAATGTATCAAAATCTTGAGATTTTGCTTTTAATAAATAAACCCAACACATCCTCGTAAAGTCATCAATGAAAGTCATGATATATTTGTTACCATTTGCTGATGGAATGGGCATGGGCCCACATAAATCTGAGTGAACAAGACCAAGCTTTCTTGAAGCTCGAAACATAGAATCATTAAAAGGTTGTTTACTATGATTTCCTAAGATACAAGCATCACATGGGGAAAGTTGTCTTGGAATAGTAGGAATCCGATGAAATCCTTTCTGTTTCATTATCCTGAGACTATCATAACTAATATGACCAAATCTAACATGCCACAATAAGCTGGAAGATAAATTACTATTATGTTGAACCAAATTTGCAGAATTCTGTGAATTGGATGATGTACCATTCAAATTTAAAAGTTTGTTATCTTCCACTCCATTCATTACAATCACATTATCATAAGCTCTTCTAATTTCAATGATACCATCAGACATATGTATTGAGTGATTTCGTTGTCTAATTTGCATAAGAGATATTAGATTTCTCTTCAATTGTGGAACATAAAGCACATCAGAAATTATATAATCAGCAAGTCCCGATAATTTCAATATAACAGAACTAATTCTTGAATATTTTAACTGAGACTTATCTGCCAAATGTACTACCCCATCAATTTAATCACTAAACATTTCAAAGAAGTATTTTCTAAATGTCATATGACATGTGGCTCTAGTATCCAATAACCAAGTATCATTCCATGAAAACGAAGTACTAAAAGCTTCTTCAATTCCTAGATTACAATGTGCAACAACATAATTTGCAGATTCAGGAGGGTTACCTTTATCATTTCCTTTATCTTGTACTTGCTCTTTCTTGTTAACAATTTTATCCCAAGAAGTTCTACAATAACTGGCAATAGGACCAGTTTTTCCACATCTATAACATTGTTTCTCTCCTTCATTAAATCTTCCCCCCCTGTCCTCTACGTTAACCTCTGCTTCTATTTTCATCCTTTGCAAATTCTTCTTTTGATTTGTGTCTTTTCTATGCAAGACACAAAGTTACTTCATTGGGTTTAGACTCCTTCTTCCCAAATGCTTTCTCTCTTTCTGTAATTTTCTCAACAAGTGTTTCAAAGGTCATAGCTTTCATTTGGCCACTAGCTTGAAGTGATTCTAAATAATGAGTATAGGTAGGATATAGAGCTTTAATAAATGCAGTAAGTTGAATGTCAACTTTTACACTAGTTGCATCAATATCATGGAAAATGGCTCTAATTTCATAAGCGAGTTTCATTGGATCATTATCTTTTTAATTCTATGTTAAATAATTTTATCAACAATTGTATGATTTCAAGCTTAGAATGTGAATCTTACAAATATTTTAGTTTCTTTAATGCTTCCCAATCGCTTTTTCTATCTAAACTAAATGTCTACTTACTTCTTTAGTTATAGAGGCAATAATTAAGGCATACGCTTTCTTGTCCTTTCTTTTCCATAATGCTAAATCTTTGGCATTAGTAGGTGGTACTGGTGCACTTTATCCACTTCATCTATTGCTTCTCCATCTTCCTTATCTTCTAAATTCTCATTTTCACAAATTCCATCCCACATATCATTAAAAATAAGGGTATTTTTAACTTTACGAAACCATTCCTGATAATTTTATTTTCGAGATAAAATAACTCCAACAATTGAAATTTAGTGTGTAGTAAATTTTTGTGTACAAAATAGAGTCTTATATATTCTTTTCCTTTTAGCCAATGTTCTTTAAAATATTTTTATCTTCTAAAAATATTTCCCTAAAGGTTTAATATTTCAATTTAAAAAACCTTGCACTCAAATATAAATGGTTGTTTAAAAACTTTTATTTTCTAAAAAGAACTCCCCAAAGATTTGATAATTAATTTAAGTAAACAATTGCACGAAAATATAAATGGCAGCTCTCTTTCTTTTTCTTTTTCTTAAAAAAAAAAAGAAGAAAATAATTCTTGAAAAGAATTACTGGAACAATTGTGTAGTCTTTGTCTTTCTTCTACAATCTTTACTAAGTAGCTCTCCTTTCTTGGTGATAGCTCCTTCGATGGCTCCTCCTTCATGGGCTCCTTCTTTCTCACCAATGCTTAGCTGCCTTTGCTCTCATACCATTGATACAGGTCGTGAAAAACCTCAGCAAATCAATATCTTATTACGTGAATGAGTGTTACATATAAAGGAGATCAAAACCATTATCTACACTTAGATAACGAGATTATTAACTAGATTTTACTAACTAATAATTGAAATAGTATTTACAATGTAATCCCGAAGGATTATTCAACATTTCAAGTTTTACCATATTTGCTTACAATATTACTTTATATTCTTCAACAAGAATTTGTTTTGAGTTTTTATATTTATAGTCAAGGGGAGTTTAACTTATTGGAACTTACTTAACATAACTTTAAATTTATAAGAGAATGTTGAAATATTTAACATATATAAAAATGTAGGACTTCATATTACTATAACATGTACAATGAGTTTTTTAGGTTGTATATATATGTGTGTGTGTGTGAGGTTGTCTTTCTTAGTTATCTTCAATTTTGTTGGGATTTTGGCTATTTTCTTATCATTATAATCTCATCCTTTTAGAATAGATGTGGTACGGATTTGCACTTTTAAGATGATTTTTTTTAGGAATCTCCTGATGCAAATTTTGTTGAAATAGAAATTTTCATTTTTCAAATTGATTACCCAACTCTTATAAGTTAAGCCAGATTTTAGTTGAAAAATCACTTGAAAGTGAATAGAAATAATCTAAGATTTAGCTTGAAAAATTCTAAAAAAACATATTACAATAATATAAGTGGTTTTAAAATAATATATTATTTGAATCTCAAATGTATATCAAATCTTCACCCTATAATTAGTTTTGATAAACAACATTTCTCAAATTCAAAATTTCCAAAAATATAAAATAAATATAAATATAAATATTTTTTTGGGATGAACAACTTATATCACATGATTTTCAAAAATCTAAAATAAAAATGAATATGAAATAATATAAGTTTCTCATTTTAATAAAAATTAAATTTTATTATATATGATAAAATATAAATATAAAGTATATGAAATATTTTTTAATTAATATTCAATTTATAATTATTTAAATTTACTTTGTTTTATTATATATATGATAAAATATTAATATAAAATATTTTTTAATTAATATTTAATTTAAAATTATTTAAATTTACTTGTTAAAAAGATTTTAATAATGTAATTTATTAAATATTCTACCATATTACATGTTGTAAAATGGTTAGCTAAATCCAACAAAAATGATGCATAATGTTTTTCACATCATAGAAGTTCAAAGATCAGCAAGTTTATTTTAATTGCATATTATCACCTTAACCTACCCGACACAGAGAATATCGCAATAGAACTTGCCTATGTAAATATTTTCTAATAACGTTTAATGTATGAATATTTCAATTTGATCACATATGTCCTTATTCCTGTCGACTGGCTCTTTCAAGATGAGAGAGCTCTGAAAGCAATGCAATTCTGCAATTCAGTTGGCTAAAACACAAAAGTACCCTTTTGAAATTCCTTTAAATGCGACCTAATGCCCTAAAACACAAAAACAGACACTTCAAATGATCCCTGAATTCATATAATATCCAATGCATCAAGATCATGCTAAAGTGCCAAATATTAGCCACCACAAATGGAGCTTTTAGCGCTTTTATCGCTACATTATAATTATTACATATCTTAGCCACCACAAATGGAGCTTTTAGCGCTTTTATCGCTACATTATAATTATTACATATCAACTGCGGCATGGAACAGTTATAGAACAGCGGCTCCTACAGAGGGTTTCCTAAATGTGGGCACTTGTTGACCACATGATCCATTGATGCCATCGATTCCTTCACTGGGAGAGTTTGCAATGAAGATCGGTACCCAACATGAGAGCAGGCGGAGCCAAAAAAGGCTTCAGCAGCGGCAGGAGCCACGTCAGGCGGGTCGTCGTCGTCGTCGTCGTCGTCTCCATGGCGCCTGAACAGGTCGCAGGGCTTTGTGAGGAGCGAACTCTGCAACTTCAACATCTTCCAACAAGGAATCCGAGAGCTCTCAAATTTTTGCTGCCGTCAATCTTTTTTCTCGGCCAGCTCTACTCACCGTGTCCTGCGGGTGAAATTTATATTGAGGAAATTGATATCCATGTTGGATTTGAGTGTCGACTCATCGCCCTGCGGCGATAGAGCACACTCTGAAGGCAAAGAAACACACGTTGTTCGCCTGAATTCCACGTTATTCGTGTGGTAAGAGCACCCGCTCCACACTCTCTTCGTCTTCATTACGTGTATGCACGTTTTGTGGCCCTTTCGTTCTTGGGATCTGCGAGCTCGGGATTTGCTCTAATTCAGACCTTCCCTTTTTCTGCAAAATTATTCTGCCTTTGTGTGGTTAGTCATCCCACCTTCCGTATACCTCATATATAAATGAAATAAAGAAAAAAAAATAAGTTAAATCTTAATTTATAATTCTATAAAAATTGCATAATTTATATGGCATAAAATATTTAAAAATAATTTATTTATAAATTCAAAAATAAAATTTAAACATTTCTAAGTTTAGATTTTAACAAAAATCCAAACTCAACTAGTAAAATCCAAAGCCTAAATTTCTTTGACTTTAACCAATTTTATTTGAAAAATGTGCAAAGTAAGCTCCCACGTAAACTCAAATTAAAGAAAAATCTTATTGTTGCAAAAAATCATTTTGTTCTCACCACTTTGAATTTTGGTTTGATAGGGACACCGTATTTAGGAGACTGCCATAGTTCATGGAGCTGTCATACTTTTCGTAGAATAAATAGAGCATAAAATTTAGCTTCCAAAAACACATCACCAGCTAAAACTTAAACTGCATCTCTATCTCAATAAACCGCACAGCGAAATATCGTTGCAAATATAGTAACCCACCATATATCCAAAAGAAACTTTGTGGACTGGACTAGTGCAAGAATATACAGAACGGTCCGCTTCTATTGAACGTGTCGCATGAACACCCACACGTATATACAGATTCCCTAATATATCACCTGGATACACGTGTGGACTATTTTGATCTCCCAGCTCATGATAACGATTAATTCGGGCCTTCCCTGTCTCTGCAAGTGTTTTCTTGTTTTGAGCCTTAAGGGTTAGCTCAATTGGTAAGGCCTGCGTATACTCTCTCGGTTTGGGGGAAGGTCAGGGGTTCGAGCCTTGAGTCTTTTGAGGTTAGCGAAGTCACGGGTTCCAGCCTTGAGTCCTCTAGGGTTAGACCTTGTGCTAGGATGGCCGACAGTTTACCACCTTTACCATCCACGAATGTGGGGAAGTATTGTTGAGTTTCCCATGAATCTTTCCATCTGAAAAAAAAAAAGTGTTTTCCTGCTTTATCTCTAGCTTTCATTTTATCCGTTCAGTTATGCATTAAAACGTTTAACTAACTAAAGATTTTATACGTAAAATCTAACCCTAAAAGCATTATACTAGGGATATATATAAATCAAGAACCCTCATCCATGGGATTTCATGATTCGGCTGTACATAAAGTTTCCTTTAATTAGAAGGAGAATATTTCAATAATATTAATTGTTTTTATTATACTGGAATTGTCATCATTCCTATTTACGTGGGAGATATTGTTGTTTAGAAAGATGTTTTTATTTTTATTTTAATAAGCAATTAAAAATGATTAAGGATTTCTGTTATGGTATGCATATAATTAGCATGATTTCAAGGTCATTTACTTTGAATTTTTGTATGATAATAATAACTTGGAGAAGGTGACTTTATACAAATACCTTGGGATTGATATCCATCGCAAGCTTAATAAAAAATATAACATTGTACAAACGCATCAATAGAGTAAGGAAATACTTTTTTCATCTTGAAAACAATTGCAAGTTGGCAAACCTTATGATGTGCGAAAAAAAAACAGCTTTGAAACTCTACTTAATTCTTATCTCTTAGGGGTGCCATGTTTGGGGATGTACCCTCTCTAGAGAATATTGGAGAAGGATTGATCAAATCCAAAAGAATTTTATTACTTGAAATCTTAAAATCAAAAGCAATGATGCATATCCTATTCTCTTCATTGAAGTGGATTTTAATTTTTTAATCTTTTTTAAACCGTAAGTCTCCTTGGTACTCAATATACAATTAATTATATTTTCTTCAAAGGTTTCTCTTCATATACATGAAGCAAGTATCCAACTAAAACAATGAGATAAGGCCATGCTATTACTTGGTTCCTATTAAGAGTCATCATTCAACTTCCAAGGCACATGGGGATAGTAATTTAATAGACATGCATAGACCTTCAAAACTAGAAAATTCCTATCCACATTCTTTTAAACAATATCCATAGTATATATCATACCATATTAACTTTTCAGGTATAAACAATTAAATGCTAAGTCTATTAAAAATGAAGAGTTTAATATATTCTTACAATAAAACTTCCTCTACCATCAAATATACTACACATTTATATCTAAGCGAATTAATCTTCTCGATAATTAATTAAAGCATTCTTTAACCCTACATTCATTAATCACCTCACATTTTTTATCATTCATTTTAATAATCTCACTTTTCCTAACAGAATTTATTATCTTCTCGAAGGTTTGCTCCTATTCAAGAGATATTTTATGTAGACCAATCCTATCAAATGTAAGGAGTAACATACTCTACTCATTAAAATATGTTTTACTTATACAAAACATCTCTGATGAAAGTTCGTATCATACCCATGCAAATCATGTAAATCCTCATCACTTCACAATATTCTAGAGTGGAACAGTTTTACACAACTATGTGACACATAAGTAACTATACATTCAATGTATGATATTCATTGACATAATTTCCATTTTACAAAACACTTGTATGCATATAGTTAAGCCTTTCCATTTCAAAGCAATTTCATTATCATTTTTCAAAAGACATTCACACATATTCATAAATCAATTTAGAATAAGCTGATAATTTAACAATTGAATGGGACTTATTTTATCTAGGAGATGGATGTGGTAGAAATAGTAACTCCAATGCTACATTAGTAAAGATGCTAAGAAGAATCACTAGAAATAGATCTTGCTTCTAAGATAATTCTCACAAGCATACGCAAGAAAGATGTAGAGAAGAAGAGAGACTGAATCACATGAATGAATAGATTAATATTGGAGTGTATCCTTCCATTGGATAATGATGAATAACAATGTACATAAATATTACATCCCTCATAGGTAAAATTGAGTTGTATTTGATACAACTCATCAAGCTCAGAAAGATAGACTTACTAAATATGGAAAACCCCCAAAGGTGGCTAAAGCACTTCCCAAATTAGTAAGGGACCTCACGAATTAACAAAAGCATGAGTGAGTTGTCAAGAGTGATGGAAAAAAATGCTAATACTGGAAAATGGAGAGAAAATTATGGAGGCAGGGTTGGAAACAAAAGATAGTAGTTCCCTAATTGACTAGCTTTATAAAAGCATAATAAGATAGAAAATATCGATAAAAGCATAATAAGGTAGAATCTGCAGGAAAATGCAATTACTAATTATGGAAGTCAGTAAATTAGTCAAGAAAAACCTAGAATCAGGATTAAAGCGCTCCTAGGGTATATATGGAAAGTGTTGGCTATGTAGTTCAAGTGTATGCTAGCTATCTAGGCCAGTGGGTAGGAAATTAATCAAAATTGATTAAATATTTTATCCTAAGTTATGAAGTAGGTTTATTATATTTCTACACCCCCTTTAAGTATGACTTTATGATGATATATAAGTGTATATACAACCCAACAACAAGACGATGGTCATGCTTTACAACTATTCATGTCTAGAAAAGTGAGGAAAGAAGCAAAACCACACGGGGGAAATATTCCCTTAAGAAAGGACAAGGCACAAAATTTGAATTAACATGTCTTAAGTAGGTATTTATCTTCACTTGAATTAGCTGAATGAAATGCTTCTTAGTGAAATTCTTTATGAGGAAATCATGAACTACATGATCATGTGGTAGAGTGTAGAATCTGTAAGAAAGAAGTGGAGAGACTCCTTGTATCTCATTAACTTTAATGAAGTAGGAGCATTATTTTAATGCTTCTTGTTGCTAGAAAAATCAGATCTACATACAATATTTGAAATGGAAAAGAGATCTATGCATACTCCTTTCCAAAGAGTACCAAAATTAAGACAATTTGTAACACACTCAATTCCTTGAATAACTACAAAATTGTGATGTGAATCACATGTTATTATTCCAATCTGATGTAGCATCTTACCAAATATGATATGAGGCTGATAAAAATATGATATAACAGAAACATTAGCATATGGAACAACAAATACAAAGGCGTCAGTGACTCCATGATGATGTAGGGCTAGACTAGGAAAACTATGAGCAAGTGGGGAAAATTGATAAGTTTACAAATATGAATGATGAATGAATTTGAGATATGAACCATAAGTGTTTAGAACATATAAAAACATGTGTAATATCATTCCAAAGATGAATAAGGTCAAAATAACCAACTGGTGAAATATAAGCGAGAATTCAAACCATGTAATATAAGTAAGACTGCATAAGAGACCAATGTTGAATCAACTAGTGAACTTGAGATTTGTATAGTATTAGGATTATTCATAGGTATGGTAGATGGTATGAATGATATCATGACATGTATATCATCCTGCAAACATGTTTCTAAGTAATAATTATGGATTGAAAAATATCTTCTTAAAGACAAGTCAGGATCTGGTGAAAATTCACAATTATTGAGAGATGAATCTAGGAGATTGATAGATGGCTTATGAAAGAAAGGATATAATATTTATTATTACAATAAATCAGAAAATGAATCTATATAAGAGACATGAGGAACATATTTTACTCTGGAAATCAAGGCATAGCTTATATCACGTTGGAACTGTGCACTATGACAGTGTTCTGAGGAATCAGTAGGCTTCTCTAGCTCATATGGAACTTTGATGTTGTGCTTCTCAAGAAGTTGAGACATGATTTCCATATTCTTCTTCAAACATTTCTTCTATGGATGAAATCCTTTGCTTCAATAAGAACACTTGGATTTGATCCCTTTCTTCTTAACCTCTTTGACTGAATCTTCATCAGTAGGCTTCTAACTTCATCTTCAATTTATGACTTTGGCTTCTTTTCTTTCACAGTTTTCTTTTCTTTAGATTTGATATTCTTGCTTCTTTGAACTATGACATCATGAACCTTTCCCTTCGAAGATCTAAGTGTACTGATCTAAATCAATCAATCTTTCTCCTTTTTTAGTAAATCAAACAAAGTATACAAAGAATGCATTTTTCAATTAGAAACAACAAGCATAGTAGCATGAAAAGTAGAAACAAAAATTGAGTATTCAGGACCCCATTTAGAAAGAATGTAAAGGATTAAATTACCATCTTTTTTCTCAATCCCACAATGTTTTAGAATTGGAACAAGTGACTTGATTTTGGTGAAGAAACCCTCAATAGAATCGAAAGTGCTTGGACTCATTGAGAATAACTCAATATCCTAACTAGGAACATAGAAACAATTCACAATATATACTAAATTCTTAAGTTCTGTTGTACATTTATCTTGTCTGTTTATTTACCTTGTACTTATTGCCTCAATACCTATGTCTGTTTTTCCCCCAGCGTGTCCCTATACTTGGTTTGCATGTAAATTTGTTGCCCATTTTTTAACTTCTGCTACAAGTATACTATTTGTACATTCAGTTGGTTTCAAATATTTGCGATACTCGAATCGTTTCAAAATACTCTCCATAAGAGAGTATATGGTCTGTAAATAAATGACTTTTGCAAAAGTTTGTTAGTCAATTTTTAAATTTACTAGTACAGCTACTTCATCTGTATGTCCTCTCCGGTTCCCGCCAATGCAATCTTCCTTTGTGGCATGCAAAGCATCCAACTCCAAACTAAAAGTTACTATCCTATCTACTTTTCTTTCCATGCTATTTGAACATTTTATACAAGAATAAACAAAAAAATTACTTTATTTTAGCCACCCTCCCCTTAATCTCAACAACCGAATACTATATTTATATTATAGTTCATTGTTCTTGTCTTGTGTGCTACTCTAACAGGTTATCATTTCATGGTGGGGAGAAGGAATCCATTGTTTCTTAGAGCAATAGCTCCTCTCGGTTAAAAAATAGAACTGGCAATGATAAATTCAGCAAGCTCATTGTCACTTTTACTTTAAATGCAAAGGTTATAGTTGCCATGTGGCTCCTTACTTTCTCTTTCAAGATGTTACTTAATAATGTCCTAAACACATGAAACATGAATTAGAAACTGTCTAATATCATTGTTTAATGTATTCAGATCCGAAAGGTGATACATGGAGGATGGACCATGAAACTGTTACTTCTCAGCAGATACAAAAAGAAGAAAAATATGTTGTTTCAGCTGTAGCAACTGTTCTCTCTGATATTTGTGGACCAGGTGAATGGATTCCAATGTCAAAACTTCATTTTGAGGTAAACCTTCTTTCTCCCACATATAAGTCTTGGATGAAGCTTGTTGTTTTGTAGTATTTTATTTTATTTGTATGTGAGGCAAGGACACCCTGTATCTTGTTAAAAATGGAAGTGTGTTTATGGATGCAATGGTTCTCTACTTTGGAGGCCTCTGTCTGTGTTTTGAATATATCAGCATTTACATTACTAAACAATAGCACATTGAGAATCTACATCATTTAGCCAAAAGAGAACACATACAGATACCCCCACCCACAACCCCCCCTCTTTACATTACTAAACAATACCACATCAATAATGTACATCATTAAGGCAAAAGATCACACATACAGATACCCCCCTCTTTACATATTCGATTAGGGAAACCATGTCTGCTTTCGCTCCAACTTCAAGATAAAATACATTTTGATGGAGAGTTGTGTAGCCAACTTTGTTCTCAAACCCATTAGTTATCCTAGATGCACTGGATCAGTTTTCTCGTGGAAGCTTCATAAACCTAGCCCTTTCCTTAACAAGGATATCCCTGTTAGGCTAATCACATCCCACTCACTCCTTCATCTCTATGAGATCATCCAATATTCCAAAGATGACCTTTTTCCAATGTATAGGGGCAACAAAAGGAATACTATACTCTTCGGTAATCTGTGCCCCAGAAGGCAGTAGTCCTGTTTGTTTGGTTTGATAGAAAATGTATATTCATATTGTATCCACAAGGCATTCTAATCCTTTGCTTGTTGTTCGTGCATCGAATTACTTGACCAAAATCATTTTGTCAAGTTTGTTGTAACTCTCAAGTCCAACAAGTGAATACAATTGTTTGAACATTGTTGTACTCTCCCTTTCTCTGCTGAAAATGCTGTAACTATTATATTCTATTGTCCTCGTATTTGATTTGCTCTTCCTTCCTCTACTGAACATGCAGTAATAGTTTTATCATGTCATTCTCATATTTGTAATTCTGATACCTATCACATGCGATCAATCTGGTAACTGACCACAAACAATAATGGAAATTTAGGATTATATCCTTCTACTGTGAACCCAAATTATTATAGTATCTGTTTAGTACTAAAACAGATTAAAATTCAACTTATACTTCTGCTGAATCAGAAAGCTTTGTGGCATAGATAACCTAATTCAACTTTTCTAGCCCTTCTTTTAGATCTGAGATTGTAAGCAACAAATGTAGACTTTCCTAATTTGTTTAATATTTGGAGTACATTCATTCAATTCAGAAGAAAATCCAAGCAACTCCCATCCCTAGGTGTCTCCTTCGTGCACCCAAAGGACTTGCTTTGCCTTTTCCAATGAACTTATGCTTTCCCAAAGAGCCATAAGTAACCGCCATCCCTTGGTGTCTCCTTCGTGATCCGTTGGTCCTCTGCATGTTTTCAAGTTGAGTCTTTGTAAAACCTCCGTGTTGATAGTTGGGCCTTCCGGATGTTTTGAAGGTAACGGTTAGAACCCAGTCCGAGATTCTCCGCAAGTGACAACATTGATGGTTGAAGGTTTTTGGTCGTTACCTTGCTCTGCTCTCCCATTTCTCCTACAAGTTTCAGTGTTCGCGTGTTTTGCACCTCTTTGTTTTCAACCTCTTTGTTGAGCATTGTCATAGGATTTTTCGTGACTATTGAGCTGGTCAGAACCGCAGGTGTCCGACGATTCTGGAGTGTCGTGGGCGATTTTTAGAGAGCCCATCCTGTGAAAGAGCCCGTCTTAAACATGAAGTGTTTTTTTCTCAGTTTGGCATTTATTCTGAATTTATTAGATAGCTTGCTATTCATGGAGGAGGTGGTTGAATATCTTGTCATGGCGACCGCCCCTCCTTGCTGCCTAAATGGTGTTTACTGGTCAGATTTAGTTTGCGTGGATTTGCACAGAGAAGTTGCATTGTTTCTAGTTGCAGGAATTCTGATTCAAAGAGCCAAAGAACAAAAAAAACACAGGTGCATCTATTATGCTAGGTTAAGAGCTTGTTGGCTATTTATAACCATAAAATAATAAAAGTTTTTTAATTCCATAAAATAACCATAATTTTGTTTAATTCGATGCATAAGCAAAGTTAATTTCTTTGTGAAATGTGCCAAAACAATCCTCAATAACTACTTCGGATTTGCATCATAACTTCATACCAAATTTAACCTTCAAAAAAGTTTCAAATATGTCTATTGAAGAGAAGGCTCTTCTTTGCAAAGAAGTGCCACATTTTTTTCGTTACATTCCTCTGTAAGATCACCTTTAGAATGCATAAGAATTTCGCAAATGCAAATATATTTGGGGATCTCTCTGATAGCTGTAAAGTCACATATTTCTAGTTATCCAACCAAAATGGGGATAGTAAAGCATAAATTTTGCTAAGGGCAGACTTTTTCTCATCATTCCTGTAGCAACAGGTCAGAAAATCTATCTTAAATCATTTGTGAGAGAACAAAAAACATATGAATCAGGAGCATAACAAGAAGGTTGATAGGGACATCCATGTCAGCAAAAGAACCATTCATTCAAACTGAATGCTTGTACCTCATAAAGAGCGTGAAAGGGAAATGCCCGGCACAACCCAAAATAACTGAAATATCCCATGATCAATGATCATACCATCTAAAGGTTCAAAAAATTCCCCATGCCTCGGGGCCAACGAAAGAGTCTGTTCGGAGAGACTGTCAACCTGCTAGTTATGTTCACAATAGATATGATTGATGGTCACTAAAGGGACATGATGCAGCATAGAAAGAATGTCATCACACCAATGACCTAGAAGTGGCGTGTTCAATGAAGCAGTTATGTTCACCCATGAGATGATAACCTGTGAATCCCCAAATACAGATAAGAGAGGGATCCCCAAATGAATGGAAACCAAAAGCAGTGCTCAAAGAGCCAAAAGCTCTAATCTGGTGTTGGTGCATCTATTATCCTAGGTTAAGAGCTTGTTGGCTATTTATAACCATAATATAATAAAAGTTATTTAATTCCATAAAATAACGATAACTTTTTTTAATTCCATGCATAAGCAAAGTTATTTTCTTTGTGAAATGGGCCAAAACAATCCTCAATAACTACTTCAGATTTGCATAATAACTCCATACCAAATTTTCCCTTCAACAAACTTTCAAATATGTCTATTGAAGAGAAGGCTCTTCTTTCCAAAGAAGTGCCACATTTTTTCGTTACATTCCTCTCTAAGAGCACCTTGAGAATGCACAAGAATTCCACAAATGCAGATACATTTGGGGATCTGTCTGATAGCTGTAAAGTCAGAGAATTCCATTCATCCAACCAAAATGGGGACAGAAAAGAATAAAGTCTGCCAAGGGAAGACTTTTCTCATAATTCCTGTAGCAACAGGTTAGAAAATCTATGTGAAATAATTCGTGAGAGACCAAAAAACATATGAATCAGGAGCATAACAAGAAGGCTGATAGGCACATCCATGTCAGCAAAAGAACCATTCATTCAAACTAAATTCTTATGCCTCATAAAGAGAGTGAAAGGGAAAAGCGGGCTCTTGCTACAAGACGGGCTCTTTCTCAGGAGGGACTCTTAAGAAATCACCTCACGGCAATCCAGAATCACTGGACAAGAGTCACGGCTCTCCAAAAATCACTGGACTGTAGAAGGAAGAGAATTGTTTGGAAACCAATGTTCATTTCATCGTCTATTCGACCAACCATGCTTCTTTGCGTGTATTCTTCGTGATCCGCTGGTTCTCCATGTGTATTCTTCGTGATACATTGGTCTACCCTGTGTCTTCAAATTGACTCTTGATGGGTAGTAAAGAACTTCAGTGTTGATAGTCTGGCCTTTCGTATCTTTTGGAGGTAAAGGTTACAACCCAGTTCGGGCTCCTTCACAAGTGACAGCATTGATGCTTGGACCTGGCACTTAACCCCCATCCTTGAGTTGTTAATTGATTAAGGTTTCCGGTTTGTGTCTTGCTTTGTCCTAGTTGGAAATATAGGAAACCTATGCAAAATGCATAGCGCAAGAGGAGACACACGTAAAAGTAGCAATGGCAAGAGGGAAGATGACATCTATAGTTGTTGAGAACAAAACTTTAGAGGAGAATGCCTAACGGCGTTGCATTCAAGTCTGTGCCTTGATTTCATTGAAGATGCAAGTGAAAATTCTAAAATATGTTCAATTATAAGTTTTAGTACAATTGTCTATATTTCAACTTATTCTTTACTTTGCATGTGGAATCATCCATCTCTCCTGTTACATTTCATTACTTATGAATTAATTCTTTATCCAAAACAGTTTAGAAAATTTCATTTTAACTGGAGTTTGGTGAAGCGGAAAATCCAAAGGGGACACAGTTTTGGTTTTTTCTTTTAGATTGTTTTAGGATTTTTGAAAGTTTTAGAGAGAGACCCTGAAAACCTCTAGGGCATGGAAAACTATCTTTGAAACTTTAACTTATAAAACTATGCCAAACATCAATTTTTTGCAGAATTTCTACTTAAAAATTATTCTTGCACCCTCTTGGATAGGAAACTTGCCTTACTCATTTATCATTTATTCTCAAGATGGCAGAACTCTATGGATATTAATTTGATTCATATGAAAGTGATAACATAACTGTAAGGTATTTGGACTGGAATGAATTTAGAATCCATTAATTAAAAAGGGTAAATGACTTGCAGATTGCAATATGCACTCAATGGATTCTAAAGCCCCGAAATTAAAAAAGGGTTCCTGGTCGTGTGTAAAATTCCGGTTCCCTCAGCCAATCTATAAGAATCCATTAATTAAAAAAGGGAAAATGACTTGTAAAGTGCACTCTGCACTGAATGGATTCCAAATTCCCGAAATAAAAAAAGGCGTCCTCCTCATGTGTAAACTTCTGGTTCCCTCAGGCAATCTATAAAGACTATTCACAACTTGTGTTACAAGAATTTACAGATAAAAAGTTTGCGGCGTGTGTCAAAATGCTGGTTGACGTAAGGAATTTAGGAAAACTCCATGAAACACTTTGACCTTTTTTTTTTCGTAGCTTGTTATTTTATTTTATTCCTATTAAGAAAATCTGCAAAAGCTTACTACATATGCAATTCCCCTTGTGCCTTTAAATAACTATGCACCCAGAGAATACAGGGGCACTCCATTGGTATGGTGTCTACATGCATATAGTTATGTGCATTATAGAAAGTTCACTAAATCTAGAAGATGTATTCCATGCATTGAACATAGACATTCATCTGCTTACAACTGGATAAAGGTAAGCAACTCTAACATCTTTGCTCTCTTGGTTCTATTTTTAATACCACCAGTGATTTTTAAGTTTAGTTTTTCATAATGAGCATTTTTCAATTTTAATGCCTAGCAACCATAGTGACATTGATACAATTTATTCTTGTAGCAAATGTTGGGATTAATTTCAGAAAATTTCTTCTCGCCCCTTTCTTTCAAACAAATTTTAATCCTTTATCCATTTTGGTTTCCTTAAATACAATTGTTTCTTGATTGCAGAATTCTATATTTCCCATTTCTTAGCTGCCTGTAATCTCTAGAATATTCTGGATTTTTACTGTTAAAGTGTAAATTGCACCTTAAGAACCAAGTATATTCTGGATTTTAATTCTTTCTTTTATCAAGCCCTTCTAGGTATAAGGGATTGGGTAAAAAGCTGAGGTAAATGTGGCAAAAGTTGTTTTCTACGAAACAACATTATTGATAATTTTGAAAGAGTGGTTCTATGTAAAAGCCTCCCTTGGGTAAGTAACTGGGGGTAATTGTTGCAAAAGCTATTTTCTGAGAATCAACAATATTGGGAATTATGAAAGAGATTCCATGTAAAAACAAACCCATCTTGTAGTTTTGAGACACTACCCTATTATTTGCTTTGTAAGAGATACCAATATTTGTAGATTAGAATTTAGATGAAGTCGTTTAACAGTTGCCTTGGTATGAGCTAATTTTGATAGAAATCCTGGGAAAAGAACATGTTTAAAAAGTTGAAGTTGATTATGTTAGGTTCATTTATCACATACTCCAATTGCACTATGATTCTGAAGATATTACAACTCGAGAAAGTTGAACATTTGAGTAGAATTATTAGTGTTGTTCACCAATAAGTAGAAGATATCTAAACGAATGATAAAAGTAAAGTCCTGAACAGTAACCAGCATTGAAAAGCAACATAACTAATAAACCAGCGGATCATGAAGAAGACAAGCGGAGAAGCGTGGTGGGCTGAATAGACGACAGAATGAGCATTGGTTTACCAAAGGACTCTAGGGGAGAACGCCTTACGCCATAAAAAATACCGTGCAAGCATAAATGGGAATACTATTCGGTCAGATACTCCTTTTTCAGGATGGAAAGAAAGGGCAAAATAGGGCTGATAAAGAGATGACCAGTCTAATTTTTGGACCATGCGCCTACAAACGATGTCTAAAGTCAGAAGTGAAAAGGTCTAAATTAAATTAATTCATTATTCCTACTAAAGCTTAATAGCAATGGTATACTGACCCCATTCAATCTAATAAGTTCTGGTAGTAGTTCCTAGGGCAGTTCTGAGGATTCCTAAGTGGGCATACCCATATTAAAAAAATAGGAACATCAAGAAAAATGTAGCTCAAAACGTTTTTCTTCTTCTGATGATGATGGTGGTGGAATCCTGCCCATAAGGATAATATTAAAATATTTCTCACTCATTGGGCACACAAAATATAGAATTGGTTTGCTTAGTGATAACTCAATGGCCAACTCGCAAGTGCCCAATGAGTCAAATCATAGACTTGATGCTAGCTAGCAATAGGAACTCAAATCATTTTACTTATTTTTCCCATTATGATGGTGGAATCCCACCCATTCTAGAGAACATTTCAATATTTCTCACTCCTAGGGAAATGAAACTACATAAGCAAGTTGCATAGATATAAACACCTACTCGAAGAGTCAACTCACAAGTTTCTACGAACTTTTACTTAAATTGTAAATGTACATCACCAAATTTCATGAATCTTACCAAAATTAGCACAAACCTTAAATCACTAAATACACTTGTAACTTAGCTTAACCTAAAAACTAAAACACTTCCTAAAACATGTCGAAATTTCAATACCTCCCCTTTCAAAATAACAATACAACCTAAATGATATCTTAATAATGTCAATACCTCCCCTTCCAAAATAGCAATACAACTTAATGTTATCTTAATAATTCAATACATTACCAAAAGAGAGCATAAACATGCTTAAGCTCATTCCAAATTAACAAAGAACCTCAAGTTCGATTGTTCAATTATATTGAGAAATTAACCAATACGATAAATATATTGAAAAAGCTACACCTAGACCATGTAAAATTTAAAAGAATAGTATTTTTATGTCACTCTCCATTGCCCCAAAAACTAATTTTAAACTATTTCCACTTTCCCAATGTATGATAACTTAAAAAGTTACAATTACCAACCTAGGAATTTAAAAAAAGGCCCAATGTAAAGTGAATTAAAAAGTTACAATTACCCACGTAAGAATTTTAAAAAGATGATTTTACAAATGACTTGTGATGTTACAATTACCAAAGTCGGGAATTACAATTACCAAAGAGATGTTACAATTACTTTGTCTGCAAATTTTTTTAATCCCAACCAACCAACATAGGAACACAACCATTTGAGAGCCCTCCTCAACACACAAGGTAACATCACTCATAATGAGCGAGTAATCCGAGGACCTTAGAATTAATGAGGAAAGAAAGTCTGGGCACTTGATGGAGCTATAAGAAAATAGTGTCTGGGATATTTCCTATCTATTTTACATGCAAACAACCAAGTAGAGCTGGAAACCCACACAGTGTTAGTTCAGCGTTAGGCTAAAATTCACCCAAATTATCTATATTTCCAACTACCCTTTCTAAGTTTTGGGCGGAAACAATTATTTGGATTCGCTTTTTGTTATTTTTTGTTATTGGAGAAGGGATGGAGTCTACCTCTTGTGTTGTAGAATGCATTGAAGTCCCCAACTATGGAAACTCATTGGCTGTCGGTTTCCCTGTGCCTTAATTGCTATTAGGATTTACTAGAAGATAGGCGTGAATTCCCCAACATGTTCTTTATTCCAGACTCCTTTCTAGAGGCTGTGGATAATCTGATACAGTCACATCGAAAAAATGCACCCCCTCTCACTACTCTTTCCACAGAGGTGGCACCTCTTTTTCTTTTGACCCCCCCTTCCTGCTTAGCCTCGCCTCCCAAACATGTCCACTCCTTAAAGGACTCAGAGGCTCTCCCTTCTATTCTCAGCTCTATCAACACCCTTACTCCCTACTTGCAGTCACCCCCACCAGACTCGAGTCTTCCTGCTTTAGACTCGATAGAGGAATTCCCCCCACTTATACCTAATTCTCCTCCTTCTAGGCAGGTCCTTTCCCCTCACAGTCCCACTTCCTCCCCTTCTTTCTCTGATCCATCTCTTAAAAAATCCTTCACTATCTTCATAGCCTCCACCCCTTCCTCTCCTTCCACCCTACACCTTAACTCCATTAGATTTGCAAACGTGACTATCAGAAAACCTCCTAAAGGGAAAAAATATTTCAAGGCAGATCTCTCCTCTGCCTCTCCTCCCTACATACCACTCTCTGTCAGAATTAAAAATGCGACCAGGGGCATCTCCTCCAGGGGTCTTAGAGCATTGTCACCCCCAAAGGATGTTTCCTGATGCTAATTATTTCCCATAACACTTGTGATCTGGGAGGTAAGACAAAATCCCTCAGCCTCCGTGCTCTCTTCAAATCTCTCAATCTTGATTTTATCCTCCTGCAGGAAACTATGTGTAGTGAAGCCCCTGCTCTTTAGGCCTTCTCGAAGTTACTCCCCTCCTGGGAATTTTGCACTGTTAGTGCCCGTGGGCTCTCCGGGGGTCTACTCTCTGCTTGGAACCCGTTAAAGGCTAACTATAAGGCATTCCATACATGCACGGGCATTTTACTCCAGGATTCTATACGAGGGATGCCAGATCCCCTCAACATTCTTAATGTCTATGGTCCATATCGGGATTGTGAACTTTTCTGGGACAAAGCTCTTAGAGGTGGTCTTCTCAATTTGCCGCATCTTGTCATCGGTGGGGATCTTAACCTCACACTCCGCTTGTCTGAAATTTGGGGAGTCAAGGCCTCCTTGGACCCACTTGCAAATCACTTTCTATCGCTCTTTGAGTCTGTTGGACTTGTGGATGTGGCTCCTTCGGTATCAGGGCCTATGTGGCGCAATGGTAGAATGGGGATTGAGGGCATCAGCAAACGCCTCAATCGATTTCTTATCTCAAACTCCTTGATACCGTCTTTGGGGGTTTATAAGTCTTGGACCAAATGCCTGGATATCTTGGACCATTTTCCTATTTGTTTTGAGTGGAGTAATTTAAAAGGGCCCTTTGATTATCCATTCAAATTCAATCGTTCTTGGCTTGAGGACTCAGATTTCATTGATTGGTTTATGTGCTGGTGGTCCTCATCCTTCAAAGATGATTCTCTGCTTGATATCGAAGATCTATGCCTCACCCTGGGCAAGCTAAAATTTGCTACTAAAAGATGGACTAAGGACAAACTGGCTTGTTTGGACACTGAATCCACTAATCTGGAGATTGCCATCGAATCTATTCTTGCAGGTCCTTCTAAGGGCATTCTCACTAAGGAGCAAATTGCTCATCTATACCACCTAAATGCCAAAAGGCATAGAATGTTGGAACACTTCCATCTTACCTGGCAGTTGAAAAGCAGAGTCAAATGGGCTCTTCAGGGATATGCCAATACAAAAAATTTCCATGCAGTTGCTTCGGGAAGAAGAATACATAACATGATCTGGTCTCTTGAAGACCACGAGGGCAATCAGATTGAGAATGAGGTTTCCTTAAAGAAGATGGGCAAAGCTCACTTCTCTGACATTTTTAAGGATGATAGAACTACTAGTTTAGAACACCAAATGAAAGTGGTCTCCCTCTTCCCTAGACTGATTCCCAGTGAGCAATCATCTCTCCTCTCTCAGCCAGTTAGTCTTTTGGAAATTGAACTCTCTCTCAAATATTTTAAAAAAGATCGTAGCCCTGGCCCGGATGGCTGGCCTGTAGAATTCTACTTGCACTTTTTCGATCTTCTGAGCCCTATCCTTTTAAAGACTATTAACCATACTAGGATCTCGGGCTTTATTCCTCCCTCCTTGAACTCTACTTTCCTAGCTCTTATCCCAAAGAAGGACAAGCCTCAGACTTTTGCTGATTTCAGGCCCATCTCCTTATGCAACCTCCTCTACAAAATCACTGCAAAAATTATAGTTTGGAGACTAAAGCCTTTTTTGGATTCGGGTATCTCTCAGGAACAATTTGGGTTCCTTAAAGATCGTCAAATTTCTGAGCCTATTGGTATTGTGCAAGAGGTTCTCCACTCAGTCAGAACTAAGAATCCTTTCGCCTTTGTTCTTAAACTCGATCTTTCTAAGGCTTTTGATCATGTGGACTGGACATATGTCAGACTGATCTTGATACAAATCGGTGTCCCCCTTCTCACTGTTAATTGGATTATGGGATGTCTCTCTATTGTCAATTTCATAGTCTTGATCAATGGGACTCCTTCGAATTTTTTCACAGCCTCCTGTGGAATCCGTCAAGGATGTCCTTTATCCCCCCTCCTTTTCATCCTTGTCATAGAAGGCCTTAGTCTTCTCATTCAGGATGCTAGATCCAATGGTCTTATTCGGGGCATAAAAATCTCGCCCTCTCTCTCTCTTTCTCACCTCCTCTTTGTGGATGATGTGATCCTGATGGGCTCGAGTACTCTTTTAGATTGGTTGGATTTTGATGTCATCCTTAAGACCTTCTGCAAAGCCTCAGAATGAAGATCAACTTTGAAAAATCATTTTTTCTCTTTTACAATTTTGATACTGAATGTCAAAATGTCTTCACTGAAGGACTGCCCTACAGAATGCTGCCCCTACAATATGGTTTCAATTACCTTGGTTTTTACCTGAAACCACTTGGTTATAGAGTTAATGACTGACTTTGGATTCTTCAAAAAATGGAAAAAAGGATTAGTCTCTGGACTTAACAGTACCTCTCCCTCAGGGGAAGATTAGTCCTCGTTCAGTCAGTTCTGTTAAGTATCCCTATTTATTGGATGGGCCTTGCTCCAATCCCAGCCACCATCCTTTAGAAGCTAAGAAGAATCATGTTTAACTTCCTATGGGGTTCCACTGACAGCAAAAGAAGGTATCATTTGGCATGCTGGAGAGACCTCTCTTGGCCCAAGAAATTTGGGGGATGGGGTATCAAAAACCTCCATTGGTTCAACCTTTCATTGTGTCTCAAAAATTTGTGGAGGGTTCTTCATTCAAATGGTCTATGGTTTCAAGTTCTCCATTCCAAATATTTAAATTTTTCTTCGGTGGTCGATTGGCTCAGAAGGAAAAGATTTAGCATTCGATGTGCCTCTATTATTTGGAGAGGCTTTATACAGACCCTTCCATGGATGGGCCTTCATTTGGCTTGGCAAGTAGGGGATGGTGAAAATGTTCTCCTTGGAATCGACCCGATAGTCGGTCTTCACTCCTCTTTCAGCCTTCCTAAGGATCTGAGATCATATCTTGAAGACTTGAATATTTCCACTCTTGCGCAGGCCCGGAATTCTCTTCAGCAAGCATAGAGTTATTGGTTATCTGCAGAGGAATTAGATCTCGGGGGTACTTATAATATTTTGTGGAAGGATTATATTGAAGGACTAACGGGAGATGGCATACGGCTCACTGACCAAATTGATGATCTTGTCTGGACATATAAAAAGAAAACAGGTTCTATTACAGCCAAGGATGCTTATGATAGCATTGTCAGTTCTCGCATGCACCCGGTTGTAAGCCTGGTAGACTCTCTTCTTTGGACCACAGCTCTGCCTATTAAAATCTCATGTTTTATATGGCTCTCCCTTTGGAATAGGATCCTCACCTGGGAGAACCTTCAGAAAAAAGGTTTTTATGGCCCTGGTATTTACATCCTTTACTTTTCTGAAGAAGAGACAGTTGAGCATCTATTTATCAACTGTAAGATATGGAGATTGGTCACTTATCATGTTTGTGATCTTCATAATCTCGCATCTTTCTCTCCTTCTATATCACTTGGAGAAATGATCAGAGGTTGGATAAGGAATTTTCCCAGGAACTCGTGTTTCACTACGCTCCCTTTCCATATGATGTGGATCTTTTGGAAGGTCCGTAATCGGGCCATTTTCGAAGGAAAAAAAAGGAACATCTACAGTTTGATCCAGCAAATTATCTCTACTGTCCAATCTGCTCCGGTGCCGACAGTCTCTAGACTAAAAAAAAAAAGAAGAAACATGGGGTTGCCCCCCTGCATGGATTACCCCTGTCGTTTTATGGATGGAGCATCAAACAGTATGATAGCTGGAGTGCGTTACTATATTTATATAAATCAGATTCATTGCTTGGAGTTCTCGCTGGGGGTTGGATATGGCACTAACACAAAAGCATAACTGCTCAGTTTATGGGCACTTCTACTCTCCTCCCAAATGATGGGGATCCCCCTCACTCATGTATACGGTGATTCTCAAGTAATCATCAATTGGGTGATGAGATCGACTGCACTCTCCCAACCTGACCTCTTTCATTGGTGCAGGGAGACAAAAAAGATCATTGTCAGCTTTAAGGACTTGTCCTTCTCCCACATCTACCGAGAGCACAATCGGATAGCTGACCGCCTCTCCAAAACTGCACTCTCTTATCCTCAGGGTAAAGGCAGTTTTAAAGAATATTTCGAGAACCATTTGGTTTCTCAGGATACTTTTTAGCTCTACTGAGAACAGTAAAGGGATGTTTCTACTCCCTTATATTTGTTTGATTGTTAGAGTGTCCTCTTTTGGATTGTTGTTTCAGCTCTTTTTGGTGCTTGGTAGATGTGGATGTGTGGACATTCCTCTTCTTTATGATGAGACAGTTTTCTGATGGGATCATATCTTTTACTGTTAAGCCTTTCCCCCCGGCAGCACTCTAGGGCGTTTTGTTGGTGTGCAACCTGCATAAGGGGAGAATGTAATGATGACCTTTGATTCTTCTTGAAAATAACAAGGACAGGCTTTTTTCTTTCTGAAAAAAAAAGATATACTACATTTGTATCTAAGCTAATTAATCTTCCCAATATTTATAATTATAGCATTCTTTAACCATAAATTCATACTTTTAATAACTTCACTTTTCCTAACATAGTTTCTGTTCCTATGAAAAGTAAGGAGTAACATACTTTACTTGTTAAAATATGTTTTACTCATACAAAACGCCTTTCATGAAAGTTCTTATCATACCATGGGTAAATCATGTAAGTTATCATCACTTCACAATATTATAGTGAGGAATAGTTTTACACAACTATATGATGCATAAGTAACTCTACCTTCCATGTATCATATTCATTGACATAATTTCTATTTTAAAAAACATTTCCATGCATATAGTTAATTCTTTCCATTCCAAATCAATTTCATTATCATTTTTCAAAAGACATTCGCACATATTTATAAATCAATTTAGAATAAGCTCATAATTTAACAATTGAAGGGGACATATTTGATCTAGGAGACCGATGCAACTGAATACTTGACTTTGAATTTCCTCTCAACCAAGTGGCTCTTTGTTTGGAATTTGTTTTTTCCGGTTAATAAGTGACCCTGACCTCGGCATAAATCCACTAGGTAAAGAGACAAAAATAATTATTTTCTTAAGTTTCACTAATATGTCTCGTATATAAGCCCTATTACGGTTTTCAAACTTCTTCGACGACAATGATCAAATCCTAATTTTATATTGATCACTTATAAAATGTTGTCACTGGAAAAAAACAATACCTTAATCCATATTCAACTAAAACTTTTAAGCTCTAAGTCATGATTATTAGATTGACTTTTAAAATAAAGTTCAGAAAAAATAAGCTTTAGATTAACTTCTAGTAAGCATAGATCTTGGCTCTCAAACCCATGAATTATGGAACTAAATAAAGATTTGACTTTCAATCCAAGAGAGTTATTCTCTTCACATTATAATTAATATATATATTTATTTACTTTCCTAGCACGGCTAGTTTCCTTATCATAACACTTATTCCAATTATAAATTTGGAAAAAGCTTATTTTCTATGAGAGATACTATGACGATATAACTATTCTTATAAATATATAATTTGAATGAGAGATGAGACTAATTGTCACTTTTATCACTATTTGGTAAATAGTAAGATTTTATCAAGAAACTGGATGTGCATTGTCCTTTTTTTACTATACACAATGTAAAAACCACATAAATGTTATATATAATTGTTTTATTAATGTATATAGATTTGGTTTGCGATTTTTTAAGGTTGTTGAAGATTATTAAGATATTCTCTTTACCTCATAACACTTATATAAGTGTGTTGTATTTGAGTTTAAATATATATAATTTATTATTTTGTGTGAAATATGGCTTCTATTCCATTTTCTTATTTGGTATCAGAGTCCGTCTTGCACTAACTCGCTCACAGGTGGGCCAAAAAGAATGTGAGATATCAGGAGTAGATTCTGGCCAAAAGGAATGTGAGATATCAGGAGTAGATTCTCTGTAAATATGTAGCATAGGAAATTACATTTTTTTTGGGTGAGATCGGTGTAGTGTTTGTTTTATGTAAGGGATTTTGTATGAAGAATTTCAATTGTAGTAGCTGTTACTACACTTACCCGCATGAGGAGAGGCGTTGGAAACTTTCACTCATAAAATGCTTGTTGTTGTGTAAGATATGTTAACATCCAGGAGTCGCTACTTCAAGTTAAGAACTGCCATCATCTCAGCTATTGCGTGAAAGGATGGAGATGAAAGCCATTTGCGTTCTCTAGATTTGTTGAAAATTCAACTGCTGAGGTGTTTCAGATATCGGTCGTAGGTGGGTTAAAGAGGCACCTGCAGAAAGAATCCCATCAAAGAAAGGAGCCATCATTCTTTAGATATGTTTATAAAGAACGTGAGAGGAACGACTATCAATTTGCATAAGGTGTCATTTCAGCTGTGTGCTAGAGCCACCAATCCATTACATGATCGGTTAATTGAAACCCATCAAGTGGATTGTTATGGATCAAAATGTTGTGAATAGCTCTATTTACCGCAAGGTAATATCTAAACAATTTGAGCGTGAGCGTCTCTTCAGCAGTGTTAAATTGAATTGACGACAAATTCTGATGGGATTCATTGGATCGTGGGTCATTCATTTGTTATACAATTCTAGTTATTCAATGCACACTACTATTCATTGGAAGGAGATCATTTGTGGAGGATTGCAGGGGATATCAAGCAAATTACAAGATTGAGATTTGATTTGCAGCGTTTCATTTCATTGATTAATAATGTGTTGTTTTACTGTGTGGTGTGTAATTATATTTATTATTGTTTAAAAAAGGATGCAGAATCACAAGGAACATATCAACTAAAGTTTACATTGATGTGACATGTCTTGCTCCAGGCTGCAAGTTGTTCTTAATAAGGTCAAGTTGATGTGACTCATCATGCTCCGAGAATCTCTAGTTACATTCTCCAGTTACATGTTACTTTTATGTAATATTGTAGGTCTGTTTGTGAAGGTCACTTGTATGACTATTTACTAGATATGTCCAATATCTAGAGTACTATGGTAGATCTTGCTGGATTCACCTAGCTATGTGTTTAACAAAAGGGAGTATCTCCATAGATCATTCTAATTATTCCACTACTTTTTTTCCAAATTTAACTAGCTATATACTTTGGCATAGTTAAGTACTCAATATTGTTAGTCACTACATTTATTTTATTGATTCTTAGAAGTAGTTGTAGTTTAAATGACTCAACTAGGAAGCTCAAAGTTCTCGGTAGTTTCTGTTTTGCGATTGTGCTTTGTAATGTAAGCATTAAAAGGGAGTGTTAGAGATAGTGTTTTCATTAATGCATGTAGATTTGGTTTGAGATTTGTTAGGGTTGTTGGAGATTGTTGAAATATTCTCTCAACCTATCTTTCCAAGATTGGAATAAGTTAGATCTCATAACACTTATATAAGTGTGTTGTATTTGAGTGTAAATATATACACTTTATTATTTTCTATGAATTATAAAAATGTATTCTGACTTAATATTGTACTGTGAGTTTAAATGAG
>LPNX010608932.1:521476-537542 GCA_001517045.1 Pseudotsuga menziesii
AACCATGTTTTTGATAACAAGTAATAACACTTAACTTGTTTCACTAGCACAAAATATTAAAGGTAGTGGTTGTGCTTGGAATAACATTTTCCTATGGTAATAAAAGAATTTAGTCCAATTTTAAGGGTGCTAAAAATCAATGTATTGTCACAAGCCATGACACCATCATTTAGTCATTTTTTAAGAGTGATAAAAATTAATCTTATGTCCTAAGGCATGACAACATCGTGCATAGATTTTATAGAGGAAGTTCCATTGCACTTGTAATTTCCTCCTTCTAATTTCTGTCGAGATCGAGAAATGATTCAATAAAGTCGTCATCCAGGAAATGTTTTGCATCTGTGGTCGCAGTCGCATATCTAGTCGTAGTTACATGTCTAATGCTTATAAACGACCACCATTTCCAATGGCTAAACACACCGATTGCTTTTCTTACTTTCTGAATATTCATTTGCAACTTCTCAAGAATTTGGTATTGCTCCTTTGAAAGAGATGCAAGAACACCTATCATACCACTACATGTCGCAAATATAACTATAGGAATTTTTTAGCTTTTAGTGCTCAACACATTGACAGCAAGAGATCCATGTCTGAACCGGTTGAAAAATTCCCCCACATGATATTCACCTTCAACATCCAATTCCACTCCTCCTTCGTTATTTTCTCTGAATGCAAAAAGGTTGAAATTGGTATATGCTCCCAAGTATAAATCAATATCCAGAGTTTGAATCGCAGAGGTCATCCATTTTTCACTATCATCATAAGCTATCTCCTCGAATCCCTTGTCATTCTTGTATTTCAACAAATAGATAGATCTTTCTGAATCACTAACGAGAATAATTTCTCCACAAGTCTGAACTTGCAAGGCATGCATTTGACCTCTATGTATACAATTTTTCATTAACAGTGCTGAACCATCAACAGATTCCATCAAAGTGTACAACACAATCCGGTTGCTTATACACACAATTAGTTTTCCATGAGATGCATTGAGATTGAATACAATACCTTTTGTCTTCTCCTCAAAAATAAGTCGCAGTTGCCCATTTTTAACCAAAATAGAAAAAATCAACCTTCATATGGTTCATTATCGTCATCATGCACATACAATGTCCCAACACAATAATAAAAATTATTGTCATAGATATTAAATTAACAACTCACTATAGAAGATCATTATTCATCAACTTCAAGTGCATATGATGAAATATCCTCACATATTTAAAAGCTTTCCTACATATTAAAACAAAACAAAACATTATAATATTAGAGATAAAGTGAGAAAAGGTGATCATCCTAGATTCACCTTTTCTCCCACGAATACAGAGACTTCACATTATAAATGAAACTCTTGTTTTGAGTATAATTTTCATATCATGAAATCTTTAAAGGCCCACCCACCTACTAAAACAAAATAAAATATTATAATATTAGAGATAAAGTGAGAAAATGTGATCATCCTAGTTTCACCTTTTCTCCCCCAATGAATACAAAGACTTCAAATTATAAATGGAACTCCAGTTTTGACTATCCCATACAATTTAGGGACTTCACACTATTTAAAAGTGCTATTACTAAAATGATTGATCCCTCTATCCTCTAAGAAGTCGATCTAGAGTCGCTCTTATGTCTCTGCCATGCTCCTCCATAAACGCTGCCACTCGAAATATAACTCCAACTCAATCCCTATCTAATATCATATTGTTCATCATAATTATATTGATATTATTCCCTCCTCTCCATTAATAAATGGGAATTCCCATGTGCATCCCAATTCATCGATCTTCAAAATCATGGACTTTGCTTAAATATGGATCTTGGAAATCAAATATTTGATATGAAGATCCGTTCGTTTCTTTCTTAAATTTAAATACAACTCCAAAGTAGGGTACCTTGCTCAGTTTCCAAGCTATTTAGCATTGGACTTTTGTTGCAAGAACGTCATCCAAGAAGGATGCATCTTGCAGGCACCTGGTTACACGGTAAGATCTATATGGTTATCTGCAATACCTTGATATGTCATAGTTAATATATTTTTTTATCTTGCAAAACATCAAGATAACTTTGATAAAAAAATCATGACGTGGGTTGTACAATTATGGGAGGAGATGCATATCACTTCAAAAAAATTCTCTACGTTAAACAACGTTATAACATGAATAGTTACATTTATTTGAAGACTTGGCGAGTCTTATCACAAAACAATTGCAAAAGTATAACCTAGGATCACATTTGCAATCTATACCTCTTTTTCAGTCTCCATTTGAAATGGATAGTCATTTTATCTGGACGATGGTTTGAAAATTATTATACAAACAATTAACACAATCTATACTTGGATTATGAAAATGTTACATTTCTTTGGAGAGTTGTAGCACATTTTCCTTTCATAATGTCTAAGTATTTATAGATTTAAAACCAAAAGATAATATTAAAACATATCTACTGCTTTAGATGGACAGATCTATAAATTTAAAACGAAAAGACAATATAAAAACATAGGTATGATGACAAGTTAGTTATATAAAATTATAGCATAATAGTGTTTACCTTCATTGTTTTTTTTAATAGAATATTGCTTTAAATAGAGACATTTACAAATTTAAAAAGAAAAGAGTATAAAAACATATGTCCATGCATGTGACATAAATAATATCGAAATAAATTTGTTATTTTCAAATAGATTAAAAAAATATTAATAGGAATATGGTTATATAATGTAAACAACACAAATGTCTGACTTAATTGTTATTTCAAGAAGGTGTAACTCTAAATTAACTTATTAATTATTAATATATATAGTGTAAATATTATTTCATATAGTTTTGGAAATTACTAAATTCTTATTTAAGAAAAAACAATTACAACTCCATGAAAATAGATTTATTCAAAAGTCAGTAGTAAGTTTGAAATAAACCAACCGCATGAGATCCGGTAAAAGACAACCAGCAATAACGTCAACGCCATGAGGTAAAGAGAAACTGAAAATACAAGCTATTACTAATTAATGAAGAAGACATAGCACATCTGAAAATACAAGCTGAGTTTATTAATGGATGGATCCCTAAATGCATCAATTAATAAATTAATTGATGGGCATAGCAGAGCGTTTATTAAAGTATTGGCAATGATTCTAATCAAATAAGTAATTTTCGTAGCATAGGTAACAGTTAGGATCGGTGCTCGTAACTTGAGCACCAACGACGTAGCCACAGAGCTGGAAGATGTTGTTCGCAATGCGAGTAAGGCATGAGAGGCAATAATCGTTATTGGGTGCATAAGTGCACATTGAAATCCCGTAGGCCGAACCTAAATCTGTGCTCTATCCTGCAACCTCTTGCATTTGACCGTGATTTGCCTCCAAAAGTGAGAGAAGCTCCTTGACAGTAGCAATGAAAGGATCTCCACTTGATTTGTAATTAAAAATGGAAGTGGAATTATAAAGGTAAATTACTTAACTGAGACAAGGAAGGGAGTGGAGCTCCGCTCCCTCTTCATTAGTTTTATTGGCTTCCAATACAATTTAAAACTTGGACAGCTCCACGACTCCACCGTAATGGTGTAGCTCACCCCAAGCGATTGCCTGCAAAAGATATGAAATGGATAAATTCACAATCGAATTCCTCGCCTCAGTTAAGTGATTGACAGCACAGCTTCTGGAGGACCATCAGTGTTTTTAAATCTCAACACTGAAACCAAGCCCTATAGAGGGATGGTTCAATGGAGAATCACTCCACATGGAAAATTTGTATAATATAACAACGCAGACTTTCTTCCAACACACAATGAGAATCTGAATTGCTAGAGAAACATGAAGTTGGCTTGAGCCCTGAACTTTGCAACCTCAATTCAAAAATCAAAAGGCTCTCAAGCATGCTATCAACAGACCTGTCACATAACTTTTTGAAGAGAATAAGTGGAAACGAGAGAAAGATGTAGTGTACAATATGTGCAAGATTCAAGATATTACGGTGGAATCACGCGTCCCTTATAAGGAAGATCTTGATTGGCAAGAGATTCCAACATACTCATATTAAGAGTTAATTATTGATATGGCAGGATACTTCCTTGAAGCGGGTTTCATTCACAGCAAAACGGTGAGTATTGCAGTAAAATTGTCCCTCAAAGCTTGCATAATGAATATTTTTGGATACTTCTAACTTCTAAGAATAATTTTCTATTAGGTGAGATGTACAAGTTTCAGTGATCTAATATTAACAAGTGTTCTTTATAAAAGTAATAAAATGTTATAAAATAACATGTTTATTTAATTTAAAATTACTTATATAATATTAAAACCAAAAACATATAACATTTCCACTCTAAAAAAATTTAAAGTTAAGAGATTTGATTTAAAGTTAAAGATATTTGCATTTGGTAAATCCTATTTGAAGTTAGAAAGATTTGATCTTTTTGCATTTGGTAAATTTGATAGATCTAGGCTAATATTCTCTTAACTTGTAATATAGTTTAGTGATAATTCATAGCTATGTCTATGTGAAAGAGATTGTTTATGACTTCAATACCCAAACAAAACAAAATAGCATTGGGGCCGTTTGAATCAAACTTTAAGGACTTCTTTAGAACACTAACTATATAGTTGCAAAGAATTGAAAATGTTTAGACATGCCTATGCTCTTCTTCTAACCATTTGTTGGAATTCATGCGGAGCTAACCCCAGATTTAGAACCCAAAGATTTGTAGTCTAGAAAAGGGACCTGACCTGCTTCAATGCAATTCAAGTCCTCTACCAGAATCTCATAATGCCTTTTGACCTCTTGTGGGGATTTCCCATCAACCATGGAAGCCACGTTATGCCAACGATCATGAGGATCTTTTTCGTAGATAGCTAAGGCATTCTCATACATTTTGTTTTGCTTGGAAGTCCACTTTGTTGAAGTATTGCCACAAGAATGCACTCTTGACGAAGAAATTGATTGACCAGCCATATTTCTATGACACGTTCAACCTCAACAATTTCAATGCAAAAAGTTTACAAAACGACTAGAATGCTGCACTTGGGTACCAAGACACTGAGAAAACACAAAAGCAAAATTATCTGGAACAAAAGATGGAGGGGATTGGTCTGCCAAATTTTGCCTTGGTGCTCAACAGAATTCTATAATCAGTGTAACGACCCGATTGTTAGAAATGCGAAGGGGCAGATGTAGATGCTCATAATTCAAGAGAAAGCTACGTAAAACAAGTAACCTAATGAACAAATTCAATAGAATACTGTAAGTGAAGACAACCAAGATATAAATTGTAACTAAACAAAGCAAATCTAGAAATGGTCCTCCAAATGGTGTGACGGGCAGTAACTCAGGGGGATTTAAGGCAGAAAATCGCAAGATACAGAGCTTTGAGAGGATTGGATACAGAATGCATGGGACTCAGAAAGGCATTGCAATTTACGCTTTCAAGCACAAGGGATCACGGAAGCAGTTTGCATTGGACGCCATAATTGGACAACCTCCCGTGTTCTTATAAATAGAAGGAGCTCAAGTTCTGGAATGGTGAGCTAGTTGTCGAATCTGTGATAGAGTACTGGAAAGAATAATGAATGACTCTTCGCTATACAAACCACACGTTGGAGTCTCGATCCAGACAAAAGGAATACGAATCAGAAGAATACTGTTGTTCTCTGAACTGAATCCACCAAAAAGATTTTCTGTGGAGCTGCACAAATTAACAACTCTGCAATATTATACAGACAACGAGGGTGAAAAAAAACAAAGAGAAACACCATTCATTGATGCGGTTCGTCTACCAACCTCTTCAAATATATATTAGTATATTACCAATATGGATTGACAAGCACAGGTGGCATTCGATTGTGAATTTATCCATTTCGTATCTTTTGCAGGCAACCGCTTGAGGTGAGCTACACCATTGTGGTGGAGTCGTGGAGCTGCCCAAGTTTTAAATTGTATTGGAATCCAATAAAACTAGTGAAGAGGGAGCGGAGCTCCACTCCCTTCCTTGCCTCAGTTAAGTAATTTACCTTTATAATTCCACTTCCATTTTTAATTACAGATCAAGTGGAGATCCTTTCATTGCTACTGTCAAGGAGCTGCTCTCACTCTTGGAGGCAAATCACGGTCAAATGCAAAAGGTTGCAGGATAGAGCACAGATTTAGGTTCGGCCTACGGGATTTCAATGTGAAATTATGCACACAATAACGATTATTGCATCTCCTGCCTTACTCACATTGCGAACAACATCTTCCAGCTTTGCAGCTATGTCGTCGGTGCTCAAGTTACAAGCACCGATCCTAACTGTTACCTAAGCTACGATAATTACTTATTTGATTAGAATCATTGCCAATACTTTAATAAATGCTCTGCTATGCCCATCAATTAATTTATTAATTGACGCATTTAGGGATCCATCCATTAATAAACTCAGCTTGTATTTTCAGATGTGCTATGTTTTCTTCATTAATTAGTAATCGCTTGTATTTCAAACTTACTACTGACTTTTGAATAAATCTATTTTCATGGAGTTGTAATTGTTTTTTCTTAAATAAGAATTTAGTAATTTCTCAAAACTATATCAAATAATTTTTAAACTATATATTAATAATTAATAAGTTAATTTAAAGTTACACCTTCTTGACATAACAATTAAGTCAGACATTTGTGTTGTTTACATTATATAACCGTATTCTTATTAATATTATTTTAATCTATTTGAAAATAACAAATTTATTTCGATATTATTTATGTCACGTGCATGGACATATGTTTTGATACTCTTTTCTTTTTAAATTTGTAAATGTCTCTATTTAAAGCAATATTCTATTTAAAAAAAACAATGAAGGTAAACACTATTATGCTATAATTTTATATAAGTAACTTGTCATCATACCTATGTTTTTATAATGTCTTTTCGTTTTAAATTTATAAATCTGTCCATCTAAAGCAGTAGATATGTTTTTATATTGTCTTTTGGTTTTAAATATATAAATACTTAGACGTCATGAAAGGAAAATGTGCTAGAACTCTCCAAAGAAATGTAACATTTTCATAATCCAAGTATAGATTGTGTTAAATGTTTGTATAATAATTTTCAAACCATCGTCCAGATAAAATGACTATCCATTTCAAATGGAGATTGAAAAAGAGGTATAGATTGCAAATGTGATCCTAGGTAATACTTTTGCAATTGTTTTGTGATAAGACTCACCAAGTATTCAAATGAATGTAACTATTCATGTTATAATGTTGTTTAATGTAGAGAATTTTTTTGAAGTGATATGCATCTCCTCACATAATTTTTTTGAAGTGATAAGACTCTTTCTCTCTTGTTAACCAAAAAACAACATTATTCATCTCTATTGTACAATTACAAGCTAAAGTGATTTTGAAATCCAAAGCTCGACAATTGATTGCATAACCTTTATAATCTTTAAATATCTAGCCTAAACCTCCTAGCACATCCAATATGAATCGTAGAAAAATAAATATTGCTATGTGTGGGGAAATGAGTAATGTTATCCTACAATTTATGGGTCCAATAAGGATTAGAAAATGGTGCAGTCGAAGTTGTCATGCAAATTGTCTACAACGATCTATCCCTACTATCTTACCAACTTATGTTGTCGTGGCATTTGATAATTACATTGGGTCTCCATGGGACCAATATAAACCAAAGCACATACCAATTCTACCCGTAAATCAAAGTAACAAGAAACAAATTCCCCTCAAGATGGCTTGGCCATTGCCTATCCATAAATCCCAAGGATTGAAATTAACAAGGTCAATCATTGACATTGGTACCATAGATTTTCTCTATTTACTCTAAAAACCATGGCTTTGCTCTATTTACTATATTTTGTGACAGTAATAAACATGGCATCATTAGCAAGAAGGATGATTATGTCCATTCACAAAAAGAAAAGCATTGAATAAGTTGAATAGGTCATTTGCATTCAATGGGTATAAATATTTCAACATGAATAGAGATCATGAAAAAAGTTGAATAAATGCATTTAATAAGGTGAATTGGTTATTTGCATTCATTTATATTGACCAATTCAATTTAATGTAATATCGATGCAAATTTTTTAATGTAATTTTTTTAATTTTAATGAAACACTTGTGTCAAAGATGTTAAAAGAGCTTCAAACCCTATTAGGAGGATGTTTGTACAGAATCACTTTGGGCATATTGAACACATATAATATCTAATGGAAGAGGACATTGATGTCCCTAAAGAAATACAAGCTCAAAAAATTCCAATTTCGATGAAGAATTTGGCCTACATGATATTGTTGGTTAGTTTCATGTCTTGAAGAAAATGTTAACTTTGACAACTTTTTGATAAGATATATTGGTAATGTTTTGACTTTCAGACTTTATTTTAGAAATAAACATTCTATATTTAATGTTTTTAATATGTTATTTACATATATATGGTATAGTTTTTCTTGAATTTATGTGAATGGCCACTTTTTAAAAAATAATATAAAATGGTATCATTTTTATACAAAAAATATCTGAAAATCCATTAAATATGGCTTTAAATGTATTTATTTTCTCAAAATTTTACAATTTTGTCAATAAAAATGTCATGTTTTCTCCTTAAAAATGTCTTATTTTAAATTAAAAAATTGCAAAATGTATATGTTTTTCATTATAACTTGCTTCTAAATGTGTGGTATTTTGTTAAATTTCTAAAAAAACACTTGAAAATAGAAATTAAAAATATTTTACGACAAAGATTATTCAAATGCCCAAAAAAATGCCTCAAAATGAAAATGTGTGATACTGGTATCAACCCTTTTTGAAACAAAAGTAATATTAGCTACTAAAATTAGGAGAGAGAAAAATGAGAACTGTGTCGAGTTCTCGTTTCATAGTATAAGTGGTTTAACCCCAAAGGACTCAAGGCTCGAACCCGTGACCTCTCCCCGAACCGACAGAGTGTGTATACGTCTTACCAATTGAGCTAACCCTTGGGGCTTGACTTGTCATTCACATGCACTCAAAGGTATACTCATCCTCTTTTCAAATTGCAAATAACAAGGTTAACAAGTGTTGTGTGGCAGTGAATACCTATCGAATTTGACACTTCTTAAAGGTCATAATATGTGACTTGTCATTCACATGTACAAAAAAGTATACTCATCATCTTTTCAAATTGAAAATAACAAGATTAACAAGTGTTGTGTGGCAGTGAATACCTATCAAATTTGACACTAACAAAAAAATTCAAGCAAAAATGACTAAGCATTGAGATGATCGTAGCATAGACATGCATATATGACTACAACATTAAATTTGACATGCGAGGTATCAATGTGACTTGCCAAGCATTAGCATTGAGAATCCAGATGGTACATATCCCTAGTGGAAGTGGAATCCAAATCGAATTGTGTGTACCTCCTGGTCGTGGATGTGGATGCACAAAATGGATGCATTTACATTGCTTGTTTTCATTTGTCAAATTATTGCAAGGTAATTATATGTTTATGGACAGGATGCATGCGACCGAACTAATCATTTTAGGTTGGTTATAGGCACATAAATTGCAGAGGAATGTATCAAGAAAATGAGCAATGATATCAAAATACCAAACAGTTATCCATTGTTTTCAACATGTGAAACTCATGTCCACTATTTGGCACTTTATAAACTACGATAGGTGCTTGAGTGTAAAGGTCCTGGTAAATGCTTTACACAAAACTCCTATTCAGAGCCATGAAATAGAACTTGTAGTTTTCCATGTTGTGGTCTCTACAAGGCTTCTCTCCACCCTGCCTGCATAAAGATATTGTTAAATGTATGGTGTGATTTTATACATAACATAAGGTAACTTCAAGGGGGACTGCTAACCAATATGAACAATTCCGTGGAGCTAAGTAATGATATTGAGGAGCATTTATATCCACCAATTACATTTATAACTCAAATTAAACTATTTCACCTGTCAAAGCACAACAATTAACACCAATCTTTGTAACTAAGTTTCACACTTAGCTAACGCTCCCTTCCACGTGTGTCATGTAGTGTAATTAACCAGTAAACTGTTGCAGCTACGTTGCACACTTTGTCAACATCCATTTCCATATGTTTGTCATACAATGTGTGTCTCTTCAGTAGGTACCATCCCGCCAAGGTCGACTCTCCCACAGAGGTTAGGCGTATTTCATTTTTGTCATTTTGTCAGTCAGCATGTGTGGAATCCTTGCGTTATTCGATTGCTTGGACACAACACAGGACAAGCGTCTTCAGGTGTTGGAGCTTTAGTGAAGGTATGCCCAATATACATATTTTCCAATATGATTTTATATATGTTCGCCAGGATCCATGGCACTGGATCATCAAACCGATATTTTCCAGGTTGCTTATGCACTACGAAGAATTTGTCAAAACTGATGTTCAGTGCACAGTGCGCAACCGCGGGCAGGATCTACACAATGTTCATAGAGGTTCACATGAGCTCATGTCTCTTTTGGATATCAATCACTAGTTGAAATCGCAACAACAAAAACCATGTTTTAGCATTATAAGTTAGCACTATTTTTATTTTATGGTGTTAAGTTGGTGGTATTAGTATTAGTTACAATTTTGTGGTGTTAAGATGGTTGTATTAAAATCACTTAATTTTAGTGAGCTAAGTTGGTCTTATTAGCATCAATTATAATTTGTTGTGTTAAGATGGTGTTAATGTTTGTTAATGTTATTAGAAATTTACTTTTTCCTTATCTATGTTAAGAAATGACATGTTGGCAAGTACCATAAATGTTGCTAAGTTACATGGATATGTCCATGTAGAATTTAATTATGATGATTTGCATCATAAACACAGGAAGTGCACAAATCATTATTTTGTAAATAATGTAACTCTATTAATTTTTATTTTTTATTTCTTTAAATAAAGAAAATAAATTCACAATATTTATTTACGAGGCTTTGCAACACAAAGATATCAAGTTCACAAATTATCTATTTCTAAATAATTTAGTTTAATTCTTCAATTTTAATACTATTTAAACAAATAAATACATAAGATTGAGAATATTGACAAGTAACTCAAAACACAAATTTTTAATTTATTATTATTGTAAGGTACCAATACAAATGATTTGAATTAAAATTTGATTATTTAATTAGTAATATTTTTATTGATCTCATTAAATTTATTGATGGACATTAGTGTCATTATTAGGTTCTTAGCAGAAAGCATGGATCTCATATCCATATTAATAATTTTATTCTACAGTTCATTATTATTTATTTTTTATATGACAAATAATAAAATATAATTATTTATTATTTATTATTATTATTATTATTATAAAATAGTAAGAAAAATTATTTGAATTAAAAAGTTATTATTGAATTTGATATATTTTTATTGATCTTATCAAACTTCTTTATTTATATTAATATCATGACTAGGTTTTCAGCTGAAGGTATGGGTCTTTAATTTTTGGACATGAGGGAGTTAGGAAACCTCTACCTTTGAGCCATAACATAAGATTTGAATAATATAGGACTATGAAAGATGGTCAACACACATAACCATGAATATAACTTCTTGATATTATTTCCAGCCTCTATGTTTGGGCATCGATTATATTTTAAGGTTAAATTACTTAGTGGTGAGTTTACTATGCCTCAACCAAGCTAGTTAAGAGAAGAAATTTAGGACTTAAATCCTAAAAGAAGCTTCGAGACATGTAGTGATAGTAATGATGTGTTTAAAAACCAAAATTGACGTTTTGAAAGGATCCATGGACTTATAATAGGGATATAGTGGGGAATCAAAGGAAATAAAAGTTTGTATAATTCTTTGGGGCATATACATGATTAAGGGAGGAAACCAAGGACTTGTACCATAGAATAAACATATTGCCATATAAGATTAATAAGTATAGCTCAAACTACCACATGATACATCTTAAAGGTATCCTTGGCCTAATATTGGGGTTATCAATGTCACTAATAGGCTTTAAGGACTATATATCGGTGTAAAGACCCTTGACCTGTTTGAGGGAGGAAACTAAGGCCTAAGCGACTAATAGTTTTTTGGGTATCCAAGGCCAAAAACAAAACTTTGAACCACTACACATGACCTATTGGGGGTATTATTTACCTCTATGTGAGGAAATTGACACCATTATGAGGTTTTTTATAGTATGTATGAGTATTAAAGTTTTGTATAATGCTATAGCAAGAAATGATGGGCCTTAGGCTATAATGATAACTTTCAAACACACCTATGAACTCCCAATGTTATCCTTGATATCTGAGTGTTGATATAAGTTACATTGGGTATGGGTCATAGAAAATTCAAAATATTCACTGGAGGTATCACGGGACTTAGTACCAAAAGGAAATTTCTAGACATCTTGGGCTAAGAGAGATAACTTAACGTATCACAAAGGAGATCATGCTTTGTATAGGAGGTTATTACCCTTAAAGTTGGATATGAGTGGACATATTTGCTTTTCTGCACTAGGGATGGGTCTTGGACCATGGTTGGAGAGAAAATTATTACCCTAATACTTTGTTTAATGTAATCTTATATCCATTGACCAAATTCATGTATTATTTATTTATCTTCACCATGTTTTTTTTTGTGGGGGGGGATGTCATATTAACAAATTTACACCACTCTTGCGGGATGTATTTATGTCTTGAGTGAGTAGAGGACTGTGACAAGAGTTTGTACCATAGAGTGAGGTCTAGTTGAGATGATTCATGATGAAGATATTGTAGCATTGTACTAAAGAATACATAAACAATTTCATACATCAAAAGGAATTCATAACTACGCGGGGACATTCCTAGAAGAATATGTGAGCCAAGGCATGAGGTAGACTAATCTAAAGCTTTTCCTATTGGATCTCCTATACAACATTTTGGACCATTTTTCATGAGTTCTACCCACACTTGGACAACCTTCATTTTTTAGTCATGATTTGGTTGATCCAAGGATTTTCTCCCAGTCATGTCATAATCAGGTCCTTCTTGGATGTAAAAGTATATTGAGGGGAATTTTGATGGGATACTAAATCATATTCCATGTGTTGATGGGGACAAGCTATTGACAGGAACCTTACCATTTCATATAAAGTATTAAGGTTTTATATATCCAAGGGGTTTGAGCCTACTAGATGCGACTAATAAGGTTTGTCAACTTTGTCGAAAAAATCCAATCTTGATTGGAGATGAGAACTATATCTGACATCTTTTATATGGATTTCCAATGTATTTTATCGCCTATTCCATACTAAGAATACCTACTAAAAGTATATATAATATTCAACATGGCATAGATCTCATGTCTAAGATATCTAATCTAACACTTACATCTATAAATTTGTGTGATGATTCTTATTGTACATGATCGGAATAACACTACTTCGTAATACATAAATCAATATTATTGAGCCTATGATGGATATGTTAATATATACTCAAAATTAAAATGCTTCATGATATTGCCTACCTAAGTTAAGACACGAACTTAATGGGGTAATTGAGTTTGAGGGTGATCATCTCTTCATTCAACATATTGTTCAGGTATAGGAGGGATGAAGATAAAGTATTGGAAGGGACCGGGATGACTTATATATTTCATTTGTTATAGAGGTGTATTGTCATTCCTTCCATTGTTTATAAATGCTTACTTATAAATTTATAATTATATATTTATTGTCATTTTTTATTGTACATTTTATAGCGTGAAATTTTTTACTTAAATTATTCATCTTTTGCCTAAATTATTCATTAGCTTTTATTCTAAAATTATAAACATTCGTTTTCTCTATGTATTAACTTTTTTTGTTTATTTAAAATTTAATTATAAAACTTTCTAAAATGATTAAACAATGGTTTGGAAACTCCTAAAAAAAGTGGTTTAGAGTTTAATGGAAAGATAAAGCTTATTTTCTCTCAGTCTTAAAAAAAAATCTCTCAGTCTTAAAAAAAACTACATTGGTATCTAATAATATATGAATAAGAAACTTTTAAAAAGTTAACAAAAATTATTTTTTCCCATTTAAAAAAAAATATTACTTTGGTTACTAAATTGATTAATATATGATTAAGAAACTTATAAAAAAAAATGCTAAAATTACTGAATTTCCCTCCCTATCAAAAGACATGGAAAGATTTTTCATATTCCATTCAAGACATATAAATGCAAAGTTGTTTAATATGAAGTAAATGGTGAAAGAATGTCAAATGGTTGATCGAATTATATGTTCTCACTGGAAGAGAATCTTGTCGTGAACAAATTATCCAATTGCATTGCAAGGAGCAAGGAAGGCTTTCAAGCAAGGATCCAGCTTCTAAGCTCAAGGGTGATATTATTAGTTTTAAAATTAATATTGTTTTTGATTGCTTAATTATTGTAGTTTCACTCGATATCAATATTAAAAAAGTTTATTTAGTTCCTGTATGTGTTAAATAGATAATTAGTTAAATAGATAATTAGTTAAGGTGTTAATATTTTATTAAAACGGTGAATTATTTTTTGTTACTGGATTTAGATCTACCCTTTCCAGAGCATAACCGTAAAACCCGGCTTGGTAAAAGTAAATATATAGAGAATAATATCATTGGGATCCTTTAAAACACTTAACAGAGAATCCAGAGTAAATATATATCATTGGGATCCTTTCTAGGATGAAAACCCATCAATAGAATCAAAATTTCAATCCACAGGTTACTCTCCCAAACTACTAAGATGTTTAACTGACTAGTAATAATAATAATTCCAGCAAAATATGAGAGTTCTATTTAGTGAAATTTTTTCAAACAATTATAATTTTTGTTATTTATTACATTATTTTTCTCTAAACAATCATGTACCTTCCAAAGCAATTCTTTTTAGTTTGAGTGAATATATGAAACATACTAAAAATGCTTTGAGAGGATAATTAGTTAAGAATAAAAATGTAGTCAAGCCACAATTTATAGGAGACACAGAGTAGAAGAAGTTATTCGATCAAGTGGTTATTAAGAAAAAAGAGAAAAAGTAGAACTTTGGTTGGAAATGACAAATATTCCCACACCATACCAGCCTCTAGCTTGTTTACAGGTCATTGTTTGGAAAAATGAGGCATATTATCTGCTTATGTTTCTTATATATAAACAATATTTTATACATACTTGATTTTTTTCTAACTATTTTATTGTTATTTTAAATTAAAGTTGCAAATATTCAATCTTAAAATGTCTAATGATGAGGCGTATCTTCTCTCACGTATCAAAAGGTTCTTAGTAGCACTGCTACTTGCATGAAAAAATAATCCCAATTAAATTTTGATGAATACAATTTCTAAGTGTATTATTATCTTACCATTTATGCATGTTAGGTAATTGTTACCAATTGAAAACTAAATTTAAACTATCCTTCAAACTTATCCCATAATTGTATGTGGAACCCACAAAGGTTAGTTATTTCTTTTATGGTTTAATATAACTTATTTTAAATTATTATTTATGGTTTTTATTGTTTCTTCTATATATTTTGTAATTTTTAATTCAAATGTGAATATTATGGTAGCCTAAAAACTACATAAATTGAATGCATAGAATTGCATTCACGGATTCTCATTTTGCTTACTTTTTTATGATTTTGAGAGGTGATATTTTGGAGGACAAAAGCTAGTTTTTCATTTCACTACTAGATAAATCATTGAAAATGAATTATTATTTTGGCTCTAAAGAAAACTAATCACATTTCAACAATGAACATTGTGTATTTTTTATTATATTAATATTGTTATTAAGTGATGAATAAGATGAATAAATTTAGCCAATAAATAATGTAAAATATTGTTTTGAAAATTATTTTTGCAATATTATAATTTGTAAATAAGTTAAAACAACATTATGATTTATCGATATATATAATTATTAAATTTTGACCATAGGTTAAAGTAGACATATTAAAATTACCAACTTTTTGTACACACTGTGATAATAATACAATTACATAATTTTTATATTTACTAAAAAATTAATATATGTAAATGTTTTAATAATTATATTTGGATTTTGTTAATAAAGAAAAATAAAGAAATTTTTAATGAAAGAATTG
>LPNX010608932.1:538704-589920 GCA_001517045.1 Pseudotsuga menziesii
TATTTATTTTATAGTGGTTTATATATAGAGCTTGAGAGTAAACCACCATAATGGCATAGCTATGGCATGCACCTTTTGCTATTTTTTTTGCACTATTTCTTATTTTGTAATGAATTACACCACACATGTACTGTAATTCACCACAAAATGACAAATGCTGCACAAAAAAGTAGCAAAAGTTGGTGCTAAATATGGCATGCAACATTTGCTAATTTTAATTTGCACCATTTGTTATTTTGTGGTGAATTACAACACACACACACACGTGTGTGTGTATATATATATATGTGGTTGTTTGCATCAAAAGATTTCAATCCATGTAGGATTATCTTTGGTGTTTTGCACCACAAAACTTCAATCCACCTAGGATTAGTTTTGGTGTTTTGCATCACAAAACTTCAATCCATCTAGGATTGGTTTTTGGTGGTTTGCACCATACACCATGGAATGCCACATAGTCATTTAACACCAAAAGTAACATTTTTTATAAACTCCACTTTTACACCATAGATCTTAGCACCACACTTATATCTCCACATTATCTCCATTTTTGTACCACTATTTAGAAATTAAGGATTTTCTAAATCCTTTACAAATAGTAGTGCTAATGTAAGGATAAAATGACCTTTTTCTTGTAGTGATTAGGAGCAACATGAAGATGAACGCGTGCTAAGCACTATAAGTCATAATCAATTGCATTAGCACAAATTGAGTAGAATTAAAATTGTTAATCTCTTGTTATTTCTGTTTAAATATGATTTTTTTAATTGCTAACAGGTGAAAAAAAGTGAAAAGAGAATGTGCATACCTTCAGCCATTTCCTTATGCTTCATGGAATAATTGGACATGTCTAGATATCCTATGAGAGAATTGTTGTCATTGAGCCCAACGTGCAAGATTCTATTAATGCTAGACAAACTAGCAAAAGAAGCCTCCCCCAAGTCATTAGCAACGTGACTTCCCAACAACAAATTTAGACATCTATACATAACAAGGTTCTTTAGAGGAATAGAGAAGAGGAGTAGCATTATTTGTGATGGAAACCTTATTATTTGTGCAAGATGCTAGAACAGCGGAGAACAAATGCTTTGAATTTTGATTTGAAGTATTATCAGGTGAAATTTATGAAAAAGCTTCGGCAAGGTGGTGCAGAAAGAAGCTAGTTCGTAAATAAGCTTTAGCAAGGTGATGCAATGACATATATGCTTGAATAAGCTTGTGCAAGGAGGTGCGGTGACATGGGATGTGGTAGAGACTATGGCAGTTGTATTAAATGCATTTAGTAAATGTTGTTTTTTTTAAGAAAAAGACAATGAAAAATTATGTGCTCGACTCAATCACTTGTAATAATGTTTTAATCACTTGTAATAATGTTTTAAGTTCACAATTAATATAATGATATAAAAATTAATTTTAAAAAATTTAAGAAAAATAAATAAAAATGAAAGACAATATTAAACAATAGATAAGATATTAAACAATAGATAAGAGTTAAAAAAATTTGGTCAAAATAGAAACTCATATATAATCAACCTATATCAAATATAATTGTACATTTCCTTCACTAGGTACAATAAGATGTGATGTATGGTGATTAATTTAAAAAAAAAAATGAAGGACAATATTAAACAATAGATGAAGGTTAAATAAATTTGGTCAAAAGAGAAAATAATATATAGTCAACCGATATCAAATATAATTGTACATTTCCTTTGTTAGGGAGAATAAGGTGTATGGTGATGTAAACAATCAAATCGTGTGGCTTTATATTCCGTGTGAACCAACTTAGAGGAAATTAACCATATTATTTCCATAATAAAGTAGGAGTAACAAAGAATTTCATTTTGGTCATAGTTGTTAGGAAACGAGCACGACTTGCTTCGATTCTCTAGATGTTAGATGTTAAGCATAGGACCTCTTTCTTATGAAAGATGATGGATATGTAAGAAAACAATTAAGAAGAAATAAATAGTTTTCACAAGCATTCCAATTCCTGGTATCAAATTTGCTCAATGGAACCTAAATTTGGTTGTATACTCAAGTCTGGGTTTGGACTATGATGGATGTTCTAAAAAATAGGATTTGGAGGAAGGATTGAGAAACTAAAAAAGGAAGGGAAATAAAAATAAAATCTAAGCAATAAATCTTGATTAAAGATTAGATAGAAATACACAAAAGCAAAATTACTTTGCAACTTATTGATTATGGAATTTAGAAAGAAAAATTAAAAAAAATGGAAAATGTTAAAAGAATTTCTGAAATGTCTTCTTTAAGAAAAATAATTGAAACCAAGACCTAGCTTTGAAGCCCTCCAGAACATGGTCTCCTATGAAGCATCAGTTGGTTCAACAAGTGTAGAAAAAAAATGAAAGAATACATCATTGAACACTCTCCATAAGCAAACAAATAACAGGAACTCTCTAGTGTGGTGACAAGAAAAGGAAGTTCCAAAACTCATCGACAAGTTTAGTACAAACTATTTTTGATGTCTTGTAAATATCTTTGTTTTTCACGATAATTTATATGATGGTATAATATACATAGTTTGAATACTTATAAGTATTCACTTACTTTGAGAAATAAAAGGAATAGTTTTGGAAATTGTCCTACTTTCGTCATTATTTTTAGTAACTCCAAAATTTTATTCAATAGTTGTGTAGTTATGCCACAACCTTTCATCTTATTTTAATACAAACATTAATTAACCATCCTTGTGAAAAAAACAAATTTGAAAACTATATTAATTTTTTTTTAAATAATAATAATATCATAATTTAAAATAAAATAAAATATTATATATATATATATATATACACATATATGATAGTTATTTATGACTAGTAAGACAAATTTTGATCTATCAAATTTTTAATAAGGTAAGGATTTCATGATATTTTTGTAATTATCTAGATTACCATGATTCAGTATCGATATAATGAAGGATTTTTCTTATTTTAACAATGTTAAGTTTTTTCCTTACGTAGTTAACAAATAGATCCTTATACCTTTTAGATTATGGATCGTCACTTTCTTATAATATATTAAATTTCTCTTATATTTTAATTATTTATTTGACAACTTATCCTTAAGTTTAGATGTAATAATACTTTTAATATTATCACTATTCTATATAGTGACCTCTTCCTCGTTTCCCTAACGATTTAGCCAAGACATGTCATCTTTATGGTAACCTTCTACAATATGAAAGTGGTTTTGATTACATTATGTGTTATATTTTTATCATTTAAGCTAGTATTAACTTAGGATCTTAACTGAGAGAATAACAAGCACAACAATCAAACACATAAAACAATAAAACAAAGATTTTCCTCTGGGAAACCATAAAGGAGAAAACCCCGCAACTTCCTCAGAGATAGAATCAACACAAAATAGCAAAGCCCCAAAAATAGTAAGGTGATATCCCGACAGTAGTAGCCTCTTTCTCTCTAGCCCCAGCAACTTCTTCTTCCTCAGCTATGCACTACAACTGAGTGTGAGTGAGTGTGTTATAAATAGAGAGGCTCACTCTCTATTTATACTAATTCCCGACTTGACAATGACTCACTAGGGCTGAATTCTCTAGGAGAGTCTAATAACCCTAGTGCCCCGGAACTGCGGGGACTTTAACCCTTGAACACTAGGAGGGTTACCCACAATGACTTGACATGACTTTTTTACATTATAGAACCTCTCGATAGGAACATCGAGGCATGACATGACTCAAATACATTACAGACACTTCCCGGAATAGACATCGGGGTACAAGACATAAGATATACAAGTGAATGCATTTTGAAGTTACAAACACATCAACACTTCCTCTTAACTAGGAAGGTATTATTTCGACACAATTTTCAACACCAGTCTTCTTCTCTGTATCGACTGGATCATCTCATCATCGTCATCTTCAAGGTGTCTTCATCTTCAAGTCATCTTCATCTTCAATTCATTATCATCTTCAAGTCTTATTCATATTCAAGTCAGCTTCATCTTCAAGTCTTCTTCATCACGGGATCTAGATCATCATGACTGCTAGATCATCATCAAATCTGGATCATCACTTGATCTAGATCATCATCATGTTTCGATCATCGTCACATCTAGATCATCATCAAGTTTGGATCATCATCATCAGTGTTATCTCATAATGGTGCTATCTCTCGATTCTTCTCATCACAGGGAGTACTACAGAGCCAACCCTTTTTCATGCTAGTTGTAAGCCTACCCTTAATGTAGGTCTTCAACACTTATATCTGATCCTAAGTCAGAATGGCCCTCTCAGCTCTTACATCTGACCTCATCTTGTCAGAAAGGCATGCCCAACACTCACATTTGATCTCATCTTGTCAGAAAGGCCCAGCACTCACATCTGACCATGTGTAAACACATCGCACCAGAATGGCTCAGCACTTATATCTTACCATGTTCTAAAACCACCGCATCGAAAGGGCTCTCCACTTACATCCAACCATGTTCGAAAACATCGCATCATAAGGGCTCTGCACTTACATCTGACCATGTTTGAAAACACCACATCAAAAGCGCTCTGCAATTACATTCAACCATGTGTGAACAGACCACATCGAAAGGGCTCTTAGTCCCAGACTGAGGATTCCTAGTAACTGACTAGGTGCCTCCATTCTCCCAGAGAATGAAATCATCCCTTATATCTGATCAAGTGGGAACACATCCCTCTATCACATCAGAATGGCCATGCACTCATACCTGATCATGTAAGACTACATCCCACAGTCATATCAGAATGGTCCTCTGTCCCAAACTGAGTATTCCTAGAAACTAACCAGCTTCTTCCATTTGAAGAATGGAATTCAACACTTATATCTGTTCATGTAGGAACCAATCCTATAGTCACATCAGAATGGCTTAGCACTCACATCTGACATGGAAGGAACCAAATCCTCTCACCATGATAGAATGGCTTATCCCTTACATCTAATCATGGAAGCAACCTAATCCTCTCACCATGTCAGAATGGCTCTAGGTCTCATCATTTCCCTTTGGAGGGAACCTCAATCTGGAGAACACCAAGATTCTCCCTGAAGTACTCAAAATTCACTCTAGCTAATGGCTTCGTCAACACATCAGCTATCTATTTTTCCATCGCAACATACTGGAGCTTCACTGCTCCTCTCTGCACCATATCCCTAATACAGTGATACTTGATATCGATATGCTTCGACTTGTCATGGAACACCGGGTTCTACGACAATGTCACACAACTCTAGTTGTCACAATATATACAAGTAGCATCCAACTGGAGATCAAATAAACCAAATAGTAGTTTTCTCAGCTGCACTGCCTCGAACTAGATGAACAAGCTGCGAAATATTCTACTTTAGCTGTACTCAACACCACACAGGACTGCTTCCTGCTAAATGAAGAGACCATACCTGATCCCATACTGAAGTAACATCCTAAAGTGCTCTTCCTATCGATGGCACTACCTGCCCAATCTGAATCAACATAACCCTCCAGGTTAATCTTCTAATTTTCCTTGTACTTGAGCCCATTATCAACTGTACCCTTCAGGTACCTCAGAATATGCTTGGAAGCAATCAAGTGAACATGTCTTGGATCTGTTAGGAACTCACTCAAGGTGTTCACAGCAAAGCAAATATCTGGTCTCTTGTTCATCAGGTACATCAAGGACCCAATCATTTGACAATACATCATAGCATCAACCGCTTTTGATGAAGCATCACTCAATAGCTTTAGGTTCGATGCCATAGGTGTGGTTATGGCCTTGCAATCCATCATCTTGAATCTATTCAGAATCTCTACTGCATACTTCCCTTGTCCAAGGAAGATTCCATCAGTATTCTGCCACACCTCCATACCTAAAAAATAGTGCATCATACCCAAGTCTTTCATTTCAAACTCAGCAGCAAGTTTTCTCTTTGTATCAGCAATGAATCCATCCATACCTGTTACAAATAGATCATCCACATATAGTAGGAGTATCAATCATTTTCCATCTTCAACCTTGTAGTAAAGTTTGGAATCTGCTTTACTCTTGGTAAATCCCAAACTAGATAGAAAGCCATCAATTCTATCATACCATGTCTTGGGTGCCTGTTTCAAACCATATGGGTCTTTCTTAAATATACACACATGAGACTCCCTGTCATGTGTCTCAAAACTGAGTGGATATTCCACATACACTTCCTATTCCACTACACCATTCAAGAAAGCAGTCTTGACATCCATCTGGTGTATCTTCCATTTCATCACTGCAGCCAGAGAAAGTAATAATCCAATGGAAGCATATCTAGCTATAGGTGCAAAGGTTTCTTCATAATCTATTCCTTCTTTCTGGGAGAAACCATGAGCCATGAATCTTGCATTATATTTCTCCATGCTGCCATCTGCAGCATGCTTGATCTTGTGGATCCATTTGGAAGTTACAATGGACTTCCCTTTTGGTCTTGGGACAATATCCCAAACATCATTCTTCATGATCGATTGATACTCTTTGATCATAAAATCCTTCCATTCTTTCCTTTCTACCGCTTCTTCATAGTTGGAAGGTTGTTTATCAATAATGTCACATAGCAGGGCTACATAACTGGAGTAGGACTTAGTTCTCTTCCTTCCTCTATTTGTTTCTTCTAAAGCTCCATATCTTTCTGCACCTTGGATAATTTCACGTACCCAACCAGGTTTCCTCTTATGAGGATTCTTCTCCTGAGGTGGATTGACAGGTTCTTGAGGTTCTTATAATTCTCGATCCTCTTCTTGAATTTCTTCTCTCATGATTGTATCATGAATTTTGGGTGCTTCTGTTTATTCAGGTTCTTCAGCTGATCTATTCCTGGATTTGATGTAGGCTGAATCTTCGTCAAATGTTACATATTTGCTGATGTCAATCTTCCTGAACCCTGGGAAGTATATTCTGTAAGCCTTCGAGCTTTTAGATTATCCCACAAATATACCCTTCTTTCCTAAAGGATCTTGCTTCATCCTCTTTTCTTTCGGAATGTGTATATATATAGGAAAACCAAATATTCTGAGATGGCTAACTTCCAGTTTCTTGCTAGAGAAGACTTCTTCAGGTGTCTTGTTCTCGATTACTCTGTGTGGAGTATGGTTTTATACATACACCGCTGTTATGGAAGCTTCTGCCCATAGATGCATGGGAAGATCTTGATCATGAAGCATGGCCCTTGCTTCTTCCATGATCATTCTATTATTTCTTTCTACAATGCCATTCTGTTGTGGATTATATGGAGTGGATAACTCCCTCTTAATCCCTGAGTCTTTGTATATCTCTTTGAATTCATTTGATGTGAATTCTCCGCCATTATCTGATTGAAAGGTCTTGATATAATTTTTTGTGTGATTCTCGATCAAGGCTTTGAATTCCTTGAACTTGCTGAATACTTCATATTTGTTCTTCATAAACTATATCCATTCCTTTCTAGAAAAATCATCAATAAAAGAAACATAGTATACATACCCGCTTAGTGAACTGGATGACATTTGACCACATACATTGGAGTGGATTATTTCCAAGATTCCTTTTGCCTTGCTCTCGCTACATGGAAATGTCTTCTTTGTGTTCTTCCCTTTTGCACATCCTTTGCATACACCTTCATGTTTTGTCTGCATTTTTGGGAGACCTTCAACAACTTTGATTGCAAGTGGTAGTGCTCTGTAATGCACATGTGCAAGCCTTCTGTGCCAAAGCTCATTTGGTTCTACAGAGTCATGAACCAAAGCTTGTTCTGGTTGTCCCTTCAATTTGTATAGTCCTCCTTCTTGTTACCCAATCACTACTGCATCATTGAAAGACTTTCCCTTTGGCCATATGAGGACTTGGCCATCTACAAATGCAACCCTCATTCCTTTTGCATCCAATGCAGATATGGAGAGGAGGTTCTTCTTTAGTCCAGGTACAAACAATACATCTTTCATGTTGATAGAATTTCCAGAGTCTAGCTTGTATGAGGATTCACCACTACCTTTTATTGGATACTGGTAGTCATCTTTGAGTTTCACCTTGTGAGGTGATTCATGCTCAGATAATTTCACAAAGGATTCCTTGAATCCTGTAATATGTTTGAAAGCACCACTGTCTATGATCCAATCATTGCTACCATGTGTGATAGTTCCCGTGAGAGCGAAAATCAGAACATATTCTTCATCACTTGAAGAATCATCACTGTCTTGTCTATTTCTCTTTGTGGAAGGTTCATCGTCCTCTGCAGCATGAGCATGATGTCTTCTCTTGTTTCCCTTATTCTTGTGAGAGCTACTTTTGTTTCTAGGACAATCTCTAGCAAAGTGTCCTCTTTCATCACATGTATAGAAAATGTACTTAGACCTATCTCTAGGATTTCTAAAGTTATTCCCTTGGTGAGAGTGCTTATCTCTGTGGTGGCTAGATCTAGTTTTCTTGGATTGTACTATGAGATCTTGATCTTCACTTCCCATCTTTTCTTCTCAAGATGCTATTCGAGCTTCTTCTTGAGAGCATTCTTCCCATAGTCTGCTGAACTTGACTAACTTCTTTCTAGCATAGATCCCTTGAATAAAAGAGTCACATGTCCTAGGGATACCATTCAAGGTGGTCATTACAATTTCTGCATTCTCCACTTCTTCATCTACTGCTTCAAGTTGTTCTTTGATCTGGGAGACCCTCGTGAAGTATGACTATATGGTCTCCGCATTCTGGATCTTCACATTCTTCAATTGGTTCCTCAAGGTCATCTTCTAGTTTATGTTCTTTCCTTCAAATAGTTTGGTTAGGGCATCAAACATAGCTTTAGCTGTCTTTAGGGAGGACACTTGTGGTATGAGGTGATACTGGATTGAATCAGCAATAATCCTCTTAGCCATAACCAACTTCTTCTTGTGTAATGCCTTAGCCTCATCTCCCTCTGGAACTGGAATCTCCTCATTGATGTAGGAGTCCAACTCATTTTCTTCTAGGACCAGGGAGATCCTATACTTCTAGGCTCTGAAGTTATCAGCTCCCTCAAGCTTTTCATCAAGCTTGGTATGATGAGATATCTGAACTGAGAACCTTAAATGGAAATACAAAAGATTTATATATTACCAGGTTAAGATGTCATAACTGGATCTGGAGCTGAATTTCTGTAGTGCTGGTCCAGGATCAAATTAGGGTTTGAATTTCCTAGAGTTTTGTCCAACCAAAATCTTTGGTCTTGATCCCTAAAATTTTATTTTGAGGAGGAGATCAATCCAGGCCTGGGCTCACTCAAAAATTCCACTTCTGTCGAAAGCCCTAATTTATGGCAGTAGTGTCGTGTCAAAAACTGAAAATGCTCATAATTAGATTCTGCTTCGACAGAAAGATGCGCCATGGGGAGGAGAGTCAGCCCCACCTTCTTTTACTGAAAATTTGTGGAGAGAGATCCAAAAAGTAGAAAGACCTAGTTTTTGTAGCTGCACAGTGTCTTCTTCTTAGGTTATCTCTGATACCATGTTAGATTTTTATCATTTAAGCTAGCATTAACTTAGGATCTTAACTGAGAGAATAACAAGCACAACAATCAAACACATAAGACAATGAACACAAATATTTTCCTCAGGGAAACCATAAAGGAGAAAACCCCACAAATTCCTCCGAGATAGAATCAGCACCAAATAGTAAAGCCCCAAAAATAGTAAGATGATCTCCCGATAGCAGTAGCCTCTTTCTCTCTATCCCCAACAACTTCTTCTTCCTCAGCTATGCACTACAACTGAGTGTGCTATAAATAGAGATGATCACTCTCTATTTATACTAATTTCTGACTCGACAATGACTCACTGGGGCCAACTTCTCTTAGAGAGTCTAATAACCCTAGTGCCCCAAAATTGCGGGGACTTTAACCCTTGAACAATACAAGGGTTACCCACAATGACTTGACATGACTTGTTTACATTATAGAACCTCCCGATAGGAACATCAGGGCATGAAATGACTCAAATACATTACAAACACTTCCAAAAATAAACATCGGGGTACAACACATAAGATATACAAGTGAATACATTCCAAAGTTACAAATACATCAACATTATGAAGAATTATTAGGAAGCCTATTTGCTTCCATCTTGTGTCTCTTGTTCTTATACATTAGGTACCTAGCCATAACCATGCTATAAATATGGGAGAGAATTGCTTCTTTGAGGAGGAAAGTATACGGTGTATGCCTTTAATTTTGAGGTTATATGTTATAAATGATTTTGGATTTCTCTTTTTTTTCCTGGAAAAAAAGCATAATTTTACTACAGTCGAGGTGAAAAAAATTACATTTTGTAGATGCAAATGCATTACGAGCAAATAGCTCCAGTGCCATAGCACATGGTCAAAAAACATACCAAAGGTCTATGAATAAGAAAAAGTAAACTATATTACATCAGAGGACAAAGTAATCAAGCATTAAAATAAGTCTCTATTTTCCCTTTTTTCCCCGTCTTCTTTGATTTCACTTCAGTCCATCCTTCCTCCGATGAGTCATCTATAATCAATTATTTACCTTCCAACTCCCTTGATTTTTGGACCGTAACTTGATCCTTATCATAATCTGAACTTTCTGTTTCATGTGCACGCTTTAGTCCACTAAAAGAAACATCCATAGGATTCACAACATTTTTTAGTGTTTCCACACCATAGTTACTTTTTCCTAATGTTTGTTCATCCACTCATTCATATTTCTTCACATTTTCCTCATTTTTCTGTAGACTGGGTTTTTCTTCACCATCATTCTCCTCATCCTCATCTAGAGGCGGAACATATTCTGTTTGCAAATTTTTTTGGTTAGTAGTTTGCCCCTTTTTCTTCTTAGTAAAATGTTTAGGAAGAGGGAATGAGTCCTAGAGGTGACCCATCAAATGACAAAATCTACACCTAAAAGCAGTATTTTCATAGTCCAAAATCTGATTCCAATTGAAGGATTCATGTTTCAGCTATAATCTATCAGGGAGAACTTTGCTGAGATCTATCTCTAGACAAATTCTTACATAAGTAAATACCCCCTACTCTTTCATGTCGCTATCACTTTTGATAAACCTCCCAAGAAGATTTCCAATTTCTTCTAGTACTAATGGTAGAGGTAAATTTGGAAGCCTCACCCATACTGGCATCTTGGCTTCCACCATGTATTTTGCATCAAAATTAGGAATCCAAGGGGTTATGAAGAGCCCATCTCTCCTCCAAAACCAAGTTCCATGTGTTAACATCTTCTGGTAATATTCTGGGGATTCAAACTGAACTGCAAAGAAGCCCTTGGAACATAAGAGGATTTGACAATTTGTTGTCCAATTGGTGAAAATCCATTGATGAAGATCAAAAGATCTGGGCCAAAATGCATTAAAATGACAAATGACAGCTACAGATTGTAGCATACTGAAAATATTTTTTACTTGTGGATTCTTGATCTCAAGGGTTGGTGTGGACTCCAACTTTTCAACAAAATACGGACTATTTTGGGGAGAAGATGTGGTGGCTTTCTAGGATCCCTTTGTTCGAGCTGCTTCCTTATATGACAAAGGACCGGAGGGTCCTCTTCTTCCTTATGCCCCCCCATAGATAATGTATCTAAAAAATAGTTGAGTTCTTGCAGATCTGATAATCTGTCATCCTAGAATCTTCCTCCAACACTTTACCTTCATGAATAAAGAAAAAAGAGGTTATAGGAAGACCCTCTCTTTGCTCTAGATCCAATTTTAGATTCTCCACTGATTCAGATCCATGAACCCACACTAAAATTGACTTCCTAGAGGACAATTTAATAAAAATATGAAACATGTCAATGACTTCCAAGACTCCATATTCATAGGAGATATTGTAAAAAAAGAGGGCACCACCACTTGAAAGGGAAAATAAAGAGAAAATACCAGATCTGTCGAGATTTGAACCTCGGGGTAGCTATTCTGGACCAGCCGAACCACCTCCAATCCTATTCTCGTCTCATGCTTCAGATCTGTTGGTTTCTGTGTAGTCTGGTCTATGGAAATACAAGGAGACAGTGGGTTCACTGTGAAGTGCAAATCGAGAGGTACTAGTGGCAGAACAATCGAGTGTGTGCAAGTGGCTTCCCTCTGGTGTTTTCGAGATTCCAAAGATGACTTGGATAGGAGTATCAGAGCCCTGGAACGGGTTATTCTTCCTTCCTGCACCTACACATATTCCCTACATCCTTGTTGGAGGATCATATCTAAATGGGCGAGGACCATAGATAGGGTTCCAAATGTCGGCACCCTCGTAGCAGTTCCGATTCTTCTTGGAATGTCACTCATGCGAGATTTGATTGTGGCAGCAAGCAACGAGCAACCTGGGAAAGTGATTGAACTCACAGGCCTCCAAATGAGGAGGCTAGCTCTCAGGATTCTTGTAGCAGAGAATGATGTGTCTCTCGTCAACTTTTGACTTTTGGATTTCTCTATCCTTATCTACGATTATTTATAGATGCTGCAACCAAAAAGTTCACATCCATATAACATTGAACAAGAGTGATGAGAGTCTCAAAGAATAATTTATTCATATCCCAAAGTTGAAAGTTTATGATGTTTTCTAGTCCATAATAACCTTTCCACCCTTCATTAGTCCTTTTAATAATATATATTTATGTATGTATGTATATATGCAAACACATATAAATTTTAAAGAAATGTTAAATAAAATGAAAGTAATTAAATTGAATGAGCCCCACAATGTGTGGCAGTTTTATGGGGCCCCTGCACCATGTGTATAATGATTATGACAACTAGTAGGATGTACCCTATATCCATATACATTGAGAACGACCACCTGGCTCTGCTTAACTTCTTAAATTCTAGCATGGACATTAGTATGCAAGTTAATCATTCGAGAAACTCCTCAATATGGCCCATACTCAAGCATGTCTCCTCGTCTGTGCAAAATGTAATGGTAATATCGTGCAATGGAAACTATAAGGATGAATCAAAATTTTCCACATCCCATAACATAAGAAAGGTTGACAGCAACTTAAATTTATATGGTTCGTAATTGGAATTTACAACTAGACAAAAGCTAAGAGTGTCACTCTTATATTTCACAACCTTTATCTCTGTGCTCTTTTGATTAGTGAGGTCAACACAGTGAAGACAAAGGTTACTTCCTAGAATATAGAAAATGGTCGTGTCACATACACATGCCACGTGTTTTGAGTGAGATGATAAATATTCATGGGTTCTTCTAACTTTAGGTTTTGGATTTTGGCTTAAGATCACACCATGTGACTGGAAAATATGTTGAAAAAGAAGGAAGGGTGACTATCAATGAAAACACTTGAAGCCTAATTCGATAGGATTATGGAGGATAATTCCTGCACTAGGGAGACTCATCATATGAATACCCTGGGGGTTTACTGGAATTTCAAGGATTTAATGTCCATGGCCATGGACTAATTTGTGCAGGAACAACTAAAGAAATAGGATGATGAGATATCCTTGGTGGACCACCTATCCAATGTGGAACCGACCCTATTGGATCTTACTCGGTTCCAATGTGATGATATGGCATGGGTGGATGCAAATATTGATGCTCTAGCTCAGTTTCTCATTGGAAGAAAAATGACTATGCCTCCTCTAAGTTTTGAGAGAAACCCTTAGCTCGTGTTTAGGCAATGCCCAACATCAATCGTTGGACAAATGAAAAGTGAAACACTAAGTGTCAACCCATTCATCACTCCCCATTTTTAAATGTCATCTAGTTGGTCAGACCTTTGGACCATTTTCATAAGTCTTATAGTTATCACTTTTTTGAACACTTGAGCCATACATTTCAGTCTATGGGGGATCAGTTGCAATCTCTTCTTTAGGGAGCACTTTGGTTATCTACTTCTAGTTAGCATGGAGTATATGTTTAGATTCATAAATTCTATGGTTTTGTTTGAAACTCTAATATGCTGCAAACCTTGTTTGGTTTGTTTGGAGCCTTTCCTATAGTTGAATTTTAGTGTAATATCTCAAATTGTTGACCTTGATTAAATTGGGCATAAGCCCCACTTCACATGATTTACTTTGATGTTATATTTATATTCATATATTGAGTGCATGCCCCACTACACATGATTTATTTTGGTTATATATATACTGAGAAAAAGCTCCAATGCACATGTGTTAAAGTTTTGTTATATGATTATATATATGGGATAGGAATTGTTGGACAATGACTACTGTGGTGTATTGGGCATAGGCCCCAATGTACATGATTTATTTATTATGTGATTGGGCATAAGCCCTAATATACTGAGATGATAGTTTTGTAATGTATTATGCAGAAGGATGATAAAGATGATTGATGTTTATGATGTGTTGGGCATTATCCCTGTAGAACATGGGTTATGAGGCTATGTGTTGAGCATAAGATCTAGAGCACATAGGTAACCCCAACAAGTGAAAAATAAAAGTGTTGGTAATAATCACTATAGCACATGGGTTATGAGGCTATGTGTTAAGCATAAGCTCTGAAGCACATATGTAACTCCAATAAGTAAAATATAAAAGTGTTGGGAATAAGCCCTAGAGAACATGGGTTATGAGGCTATGTGTTGAGTGTAAGATTTGGAGCACATAGGTAACCCAAACAAGTAAAATATAAAAGAGTTGGTCATAAGCCTTGGAGCACATGGGTTATGAGGATATGTGTTGAGCGTAAGTTCTGGAGAACATACGTATCCCCAACAGGTAAAATATAAAAATGTTCGGTATTGTTGGACACAATGGCCACACTAAGAGGGTGGGTGAATCGGTGTGAGAGAAATTATAAAAAAAATTACCTTCTTTTAATCAGTATGAGTATATCAATCGTTATGTCATCAATTGCATAGTAAAATTCATCATGAGGCATAAGAAAAAAATCACATCAAAAGAGACACAAGAATATATGGAATTTTGATCTTTATTTATTTTACATGGAAGACAACAATCTTCTTGATTATAATTAGCACCAACTGATGAAAAGAGCACCAACTCTCATAACCAAACCCAGCCTGGTTTTCTTATCTCCAACTATGAAGGGTTTGAGGATTCCAATCCTCAAGTGAAAGAATATTCTTGCAAGCAATTATATGGCTCTACTGCACAACTAACCTCTTCTCTGCACATCAATCTCTTCTCATCACTACATTGGTCAACATTGCTCATCAATATCTTGTTAATCCACAAATCACTATTGATCAACACTACTGTTCATCATAGTTTTTCATCACTACTGCTCAACTTTGCTTCTCATCACAATATATTAATAAATCATTTCACTACAATACACTGCTCATGTACATCATTGTACGCCTCATCATACACAATTAATAAACAAGTAATTATGATATGCTCTCATTGAACATAAGGCATGCCTCATCATGAATCATCATCATAGGTATGCATCATCATCATAAGCTCTGCATCATTGTCATAGGGCATACATCATCATCATCTTAGTGTGCACATTTTATACATCATCATCATCAAGTATACATCATAGTGAATAGGAGAGCATCATCACACTATGGTATGCATGCACATCATATTGTATATGAGTGCATTACCATTATCACATGCATTATCATCATAAAGTGTATCATATAATAGCATAAAAGTATGTAACATATGTTGTTGTAATTATAACTTCGGAATGTATTCACTTATGTATCTTATGTATTGTACCCCGATGTTTATTTCGGGATGTGTCGATAATGTAATTGAGTCATTTCATGCCCCGATGTTTAGATCCAGAGTTTCTATAATGTAAGCAAGTCATGTCAAGTCATTGTGGGTAGCCCTCCTATTGGTCAAGGGTTAAAGTCCCTATAGTTCTGGGGCACTAGGGTTGTTAGAATCACCTAGTGAAGTCGGCCCTAGTAGGGTTTTGTCAAGTTGGGAATTAGTATAAATAGAGAGCTAGCCTCTCTATTTATAAAACACTCACTCACACTCAGTTGTAGCACATAGATGAGGAATAAGAAGGCACTAGGGCTAGGAAGAAAGAGGTTACTGATGTTGGGAGATCATCTTACTATTTTGGGGTTTTGCTTTTGGTGCTTATTCTATCTCTGAGGAAGTTGCGGGGTTTTCTCCATTTACGGTTTCCTTGAGGAAAAACACTATTTTCATTTTATCTTGTGTTTGATTGATGTGCTTGTTATTCTCTTAGTTAAAGATCCTAATATAGTGCTAGATTAATGTTAAAAATCTAACATGGTATCAGAGCTAACCTGAGAAGAAGACACTATGCAGCTGTGGGAACTAGGGCTTCCTACTTTATGGATCTCTCTCCACATATTTTCAGCAAAACAATGTTGGAATAACTCTCCTCCCTAGGGTGCATCTTTCTGTTGAAACATAATCCAATTCTAAGGTTTTTCAATTTTGGACCCGACACTACTACCAGAAATTAGGGATTTCCATAGAAGTGGAATTTTTCAGTGAGCCCAGGCCTAGATTGATCTGCTCCTCAAAATTGAAGTTTAGAGATCAAGAACAAAGCATGTGGTTGGACAAAACTCCAGAAAATCCAAACCCTAATCTGCTCCTAAACCAGCACTGCAGAATTTCATCTTCAAATCTAGATCCGACATATTGACCTGGTAAGATATAAATCTTTTGTATTTCCATTTGAGTTTCTCAGTTAAGATGTCTCATCATACCAAGCTTGATGAAAAATCTTGAGGGAGATGATAAATTCCGAGCCTGGAAGTATAGGATGTCCCTAGTCCTGGAAGAAAATGAATTGGACTCCTACATCAATGAGGAGGTTCCAATTCCAGAGGGAGATGAGGCTAAGGCCTTACACAAGAAGAAGTTGGTTATGGCAAAGAGGATTATTTCTAATTCAATGAAGGATAACCTCATACCACAGGTGTCCTCCTTAAAGACACCTAAAGCTATGTTTGATGCCCTAACCAAATTATTTGAAGGAAAGAACATAAATAGGAAAATGAATTTGAGGAACCAGTTGAAGAATGTGAAGATTCAGAATGCAAAGACCATCCAATCTTACTTCACAAGAGTCTCTCAGATCAAGGAACAACTAGAAGCAGTAGATGAAGAAGTGGAAAATGCAGAGATTGCAATGACCACCTTGAATGGTCTCCCTATATCATGGAACTCCTTTATTTAAGGGATCTGTTCCAGAAAAAAGTTAGTCAAGTTCAGTAGACTTTGGGAAGAATGCTCACAAGAAGAAGCTCATATAGCAGCTCGAGAAGAAAACATGGGAAGTGAAGATCAATCTCTCACAGTTCAATCCAAGAAAGCTAGAAGGGACCATCATCATCATCATTCTAAAGGTAAGCACTCTTCCTACAAGAAATCCCAACTCAGATGTTATACTTGTGATGAAACATGGAAATTTGCCAAATATTGTCCTAGAAACAAAAGAAACTCTCACAAGAAGAAAAAAAACAAGAGAAAACATCATGCTCATGCTGTAGAAGATGATGAACCTTCCTCAAAGAGAAACAAGCAAGAAAGTGATGATTCCTCAAGTGATGAAGAATATGTTTTTATTTCCTCTCTCATGGGAAACATCACACATGGAAGCAATGATTGGCTTATAGACATTCGGGCTTCCAAAAATATGACGGGATTCACAGAGTCTTTTGTGAGACTATCAGAACATGAATCACCTCACAAGGTGAAGCTCAGAGATGACTACCAGTATCCAATAAAAGGTAGTCGGGAATCCTCCTATAAACTAGGCTCTGGAAAGTCTATGACAATGAAGGAAGTTTTGTTTGTACTAGGAATAAAGAAGAACCTTCTCTCCATATCTGCATTAGATGCAAAAGGCATGAGGGTTGCATTTATAGATGGCCAAGTTATCATGTGGCCAAAGGGAAATACCTTCGATGATGAAATAATGATTGGGGAACAAGAGGGAGGTCTATACAAATTAAAGGGCCATCCAAGACAAGCCTTGATCCATGACATAGTAAAGCCAAATGAACTTTGGCATAGAAGGCTTGCACATGTGCATTACAGAGCACTACCACTTGCAAGAAAATTTGTTGAAGGTCTTCCAGAAATTCAAGAAAAATATGATGGAGTTTGCAAAGGATGTATGAAAGGAAAGAATACAAAGAAGACATTTCCAAGTAGCAAGAGCAAGGAAAAAGGAATATTGGAAATCATCCACTCCGATGTATGCGGACCAATGTCATCAAGCTCACTAAGTGGGTATGTATACTATGTTTCTTTCATTGATGAATTTTCTAGGAAGACATGGATTTACGTCATGAAGAACAAAGATGAAGCTTTTATCAAGTTCAAGGAATTCAAAGCCTTGATCGAGAACCACACTGAAAAAGAAGATCAAGACCTTTTGATTAGATAATGGCGGAGAATTCACTTCAAATGAATTCAAAGAGTTATGCAAAGACTCGAGGATTAAGAGGGAGTTGTCCACTCCATATAATCTACAACAAAATGGGATTGCAGAAAGGAAGAACAGAACTATCATAGAAGCTAAAAGAGCTATGCATCATGATCAAGATCTTCCCATGCATTTATGGGAAGAAGCTTCCAAAACAACGGTGTATGTACAGAACCGTACTCTATTAAATTGAGCACATAGATTTGTGGACAAACACACAACTCACATGATAGATCACACAATTTACTCAGTTATTGAAGAATGAAACAGTGCAAAAATGGCTTGGAGCTGTGAATGCTTTTCATTAATCGAAGAGTAATTAGATAGATAATTACAATGAGGTACAATGGCTTTAATAGCCACAAGAAATTCAAATCCACATGAGGAATTTTCAATTGATTAGACTCTACTTGACTGTAGGTAACCAAGACCTTGTCTAAATCACTATCGGAGGACTCAATAGTTAATTGACCTTGTCTAAACCATAACCGAAGTTCATTGGAGCTCCAAAACATAACTCAAGTGTTACATTCAGTGTTGACTAAGGTTAACTGACAGTGGTAGGTGAGAAATGCTCCCCACATGTGTTCAATCAAGTAAACCTAGCGCTAACTGAATGTAGAGGTCTAGAACTGAATGTAACTGACTCCTAACTTAGCTTGACTAGTCATTAACTGAAGCGAACTGACCTTGGTTGGTTTCGGCACTCCCAGTGGCTTCCTAAATTGTAGGGATTGGTCTAGGAGGCTCCTAAACTGATGCAATCAAGTGCAATCAGTCGCAGTGAGCCTCAATTAGTGTTCCCCACACTTTAGTAACTGAAACATGTGCCCCAATTATGTCAAGTGGACTCAATGGTGTTAATGACTATAAATAGATTGGATGGACTCCTGATTTAGACATATGACCAAATTTGGACAAGGGAGGATTAATAATCCTAACATACTCCACGCAGAGTACTCGAGAATAAGACACCTGAAGAAGTATTTTTCGGCAAGAAACCACAAGTCAACCATCTAAGAATGTTTGGATATCCAGTATACATACACATTCCAAAAGTAAAGAGGACAAAATTAGATCCTTCAGGAAAGAAGGGTATATTTGTTGGATACTCTGAAAGCTTGAAGGATTACAGAATATACTTCCTAGGATTCAAGAAGATCGACATCAACAGGGATGTGGCATTTGATGAAGACTCAGCTTACAACAAATCTAGAAAGAGACCTGTTGAAGAACTTGAAGAAGCAGAAGCACCCGGAATTCATGATACAACCATGGATGAAGAAACTCAAGAAGAAGAACGAGGATTTGAAGAACCTCAAGAACCTGTAGATACACCTCAAGAGAAGAATCCTTATAATAGGAAGCATGCTTGGGTACAAGAAGCTATCCAAGGTGCAGAAAGATATGGGGCTCCGGAAGAGAATCACAGAGAAAGAAAGAGGACCAGATCTTACTCTGGATATGTAGCATTGTTATGTGATTTTATCGATAAAGAACTTCCAATTATGAAGAAGAAATAGAACAGAAAGAATGGAAGGATGCTATAATCGAAGAGTATCAATCGATCATGAAGAATGATGTTTGGTATGTTGTCCCAAGACTAGAAGGGGACTCTGTTGTAACTTCCAAATGGATCTACAAGATCAAGCATGCTCCAGACGGTAGCATAGAAAAATATAAAGAAATATTTGTTGCTCGTGATTGTTAGCAAAAAGGACCACAGAGAAATAATAGATATATAGTTAAAGCAATAAATAAGATGCAAAACACATTAAAACATTACAGAGAGACACAGATATAACGTGGTTCACTTAAACGATGGGCTACGTCCACAAAGAAATTGCCAGTCCTTTTATTACAGTCCAGAAAGATGAAGGGATACACCCTACAGCAAAACCGTTTCACTTCCTCTTCACGCTCTCACAATCTCTCTTCCAATACAATACAATACCATACTGAGTCATTTTACAATGCTTTATTTTATAAGGTAAATACAATGTGAAAATTCTAGGGTTAACCCAATACCCTAGGTCTGCAATACTATTGGCCAACACACATCACAAATGAATAATATCTTTGGATCTAAAAGATTAGGCTCCACAACCAACCGTTTCTCCCAGAAAGAAGGAATAGATTATGAAGAAACTTTTGCACCTGTAGCCAGGTACACTTCCATTAGATTAGTACTTGCTTTGGCTGCAGTGATGAAATGGAAGATACACCAGATGAATGTCAATACCGCTTTCTTGAATGGTGTAGTGGAAGAGGTAGTGTATGTGGAGTAGCCACTCGGTTTCGAGACACATGATAGGGATTCTCATGTATGTATATTGAAGAAAGCCCTGTACGGTTTGAAGCAAGCACCCAAGACATGGTACAACAGAATTGACATCTTTCTATCTAGTTTGGGATTTACGAAGAGTAAAGAAGATTCCAACCTTTACTACAAGGTTAAAGGTGGCAACCCAGTGATGCTCCTACTGTATGTAGATGATCTGTTTGTAACAGGTATGGATGGGTTGATTGCTGATACGAATACTTGGGTATGACGCATTATTTTCTAGGCATGGAGGTGTGGCAGAATGCAGATGGAATCTCCCTTGGACAAGGGAAGTATGCAGTAGATATATTGAAGAGGTTTGGGATGATGGACTGCAAGGCCATGACCACACCTATGACATCGAACCTAAAGCTATTGAGTGATTCTTCATCAGAAGCGGTTGATGCTATGATGTATCATTAGATGATTAGGTCCTTGATGTACCTAACGAATAAGAGCCCAGATATTTGCTTTGCTGTGAACACCTTGAGTTAGTTCATGACAGATCTAAGACATGTTTACTTGATTGCTGGAAAGCATATTCTGAGGTACCTGATGGGTACAATTAATTATGGGCTCAAGTATGAGGTGATTCAGAAGATTAACCTGGAGGGTTATGTTGATTCAGATTGGGTAGGCAGTTCCATTTATAGGAAGAGCATTTCAGGTTGTTTCTTCAGTATGGGATCAGGTGTGATCTCTTGGTTTAGTAGGAAGCAATCCAGTGTGGCACTTAGTACAGCTGAAGCAGAGTATGCCACAGCTTGTTCAGCTAGTTGTGAGGCAGTATGGCTCAAGAATCTACTGTCTGATTTATTTTATCTCTAGTTGGATGCCACTTGTATATATTGTGACAACCAGAGTTGTGTGAATTTGTCGGAGAACCTGGTGTTCCATGACAAGTCGAAGAATATTGAGATCAAGTATCACTATATCAGGGATATGGTGTAGAGGGGAGCAGTGAAGCTCTAGTATGTTGTGATGGAAGAACATATAGCTGATGTGTTGATGAAGCCATTAGCCATAGTGAAGTTTGAGTACTTCAGGGAGAAGCTTGGTGTTCTCCAGATTGAGAAATAAAAGATAACAAAAGTCACTAAGAAATAAAAGATAACAAAAGTTACTAAGTAAAAGTCTATATATATTTATTATTCTATAAACTAAATATATAAATGAGAATTCTTTTCTAAACTCAAGTAGAAACTAATAGAAAGTTCCTAGTTATTAAGAATTAATATATATTACATATAAATCAAACTAAGAATTATTTTCAAGAAAGTATTAAAATATTGATTTAGCTAAAGATAACTAACTACCCCTTTCTGAATAATATCTACAAAAGAAAGAGCTAAGAGGGGGCATGGGATATCTAATCATTATTTCTCGATGGGATTGGAGAGAATTTCCAAACATAGACTAACTCCCAAAATACCAGTAGCCTCATCCGTAGGCATTCTAGTTTTCTTTTGCATGCTGGATCCCACTCATGGGAATCTGATTAAGAACTATGAACGGTTTTGGGTTAAGGTTGGGAGGAACATGGTAGTTCTGAGGTCATTTGGTTACAATTCCAAAGGGCATAAACATAGTATTTCCTAGTAATTTTGTGTTGAAGTGTGTAGGGGGGTAGATATATTACAATCCAGACAAATACAGGTAATCAGTTTACCCTATATCATATTTTATTTTTTCTTTTAAATATGTTAATAGGATGATATTGTAGTTATCAATATTTGTATTGAAATCTGCAAATTATCCTTCATAAACTTGATAAAACCTTTACTTTTGTGGGTCCATTAACATAATTATTAAGTCACAGCGCCCTGGGTTTGTCTTAAAGTGATTTTAATGCATAGGTTAACTTTTAAAAACGTTTTATGGTTTAGGTTATATTTCGGATAAATATTTTTAAATAGAAAATAAACTTTTCATATTTCATTGAAAACTTAAAACCCCAAAACTCTATTTCTCCAATTTTATATTTAAAAACTTCAAGAAGTCAGAACCTAGGATAAATATTCTCATAAAATTTAGGATAATTTATTTTCAAACATCTTGAAAAGCATCAAATCCACAAATAATCCTGAAACATAGGAATCGTAAATCTTAGAAACAAAATATTTTAAATCAAGTAATTATTAAACCATTTAAAGTATAGGACATAGTCGTTTTCACATAGAGATTGATCCAACATAGAAAGCTCATGGTGGAGCTATGTTTTATAAATCTAGATTATACACTTAGCACTAATTACAGATCATCCATGCAGGGTTCATAAACTTATATTTTAAATAAACGAGTACATGCCAACAATAAAACGAGTAGTGAACCATAGGTTGAATCCCTTGAAGTCCAAATCTAAGCTATCACCGTTTCCATAATTTTAAAGTTTGCTTCCACTAAACTACGCATAGTATTGGATGAAAGCCTATTTAAACCTTTAAAAAGAAATAAATAAAAATACTTGACCATACATATATGTTAAGTTAGGGTATCATGATATCTCCTCTACCAAACATTTAATCGAGTAAAACGTTTCAAATCCCATAGAGATGTTCTCTAGCCATCCTTTGAAAGGAGGGGCCACGCTTAAAGAATTGGCATGGAAACTCCTCGATGTTTAAAACATTAAAATTAAATAAGAAAATAGATTTTGGGATTTTCCCTTGCTTCTATAGAGAATAAAATCAAACCAAATATTTAACACTTAGAATAATTTACAAACAAAATTACCCATAGTGCCATTTCTAGAAATGGCAATGCTAACTTAGAACACCCACACCATAACATAATACATTCTCACCATCAACACTTTTCCCAGAATTTTGACAAAGAACAGAATTGATAAACTAAACAGGGATGATTTTAACGAACCATACTTATTTAGAAGTGTATAAATGTTGGCAAATCTTACCAATTCTTAAAACGCCAACTACAAAATGTTTGGCAATATTTTTCAAAAAATATTTTAATTTCCAAGGGTTTTCTATCATTTATATAATAATTTGGCAATTTTTAGGGTGAAAAAATTTTACCCCATCAAAATTGGGCGAAATAGGGCTTCAAATAATGCTAAATGGTGAATCTTTTTTTGGAGAAAAACATGGAAAAATAGTCAATGGGCTAAATTTCGCCCCTAAAATTATCCTTGAAACTAAAGCTTAAGCATAATCGTTTTACCCTGACAACATTAGCTACGAGATTGTATAGATACATTAAAAAACTTCAAAACGTAGCAAATATAAGTCCACAAAATATTTCATCATTCACCCACCTATTAACATTTAAAACAAATACAAAGAACATGAAAGAGAATTCCTGTACAAATTGGAATTTCCAAGAATACATTTTAGATAGACTCTTCACCCACTATCTGTTGAAAAAATCACAAATTCATTATAACGACTCAACAAGATCATAAGCAATAAACCTTATGAAAATATTGAGCACTGACTGATGCACAAAACACTTACATTTAGCCTGTAGAAGAACCAAGAGATTTCTGAACAAACCCTTGTAAATCCAAATGGAAAACCATTAAACAACAAACACCACATCCCCGAATCCTTTCCAAAATGAAGAATGACCAATCAGATGTAAAGGGAACTTGAAACATGGTATTACCAAGTATCTCCTAAGGCTCTTCCCTTCCTCTTGTTGGAGACCCTGCCCAAACGTTGCGCCATCTTGACCAAAACAAATCAAGAGTTAAAACCATTTTAAAAAATAATCATAAGCAAATAATAGTTACAAACTACAGGGAGGAAGCGCATACCTAAGCCGCTTTGACATCTTGTAATCCCATGGTCCATTCCCTTGGCAAATAAACCGAAAAATAGGAAGCTCACTCCCCTCATCCAACTTAACATGCAAAATAGGGTTTTGAAAACAGGTAAAATTTCTTATGTTCCTGAGCCAATGTGGAAGGAGGAAACGAGGCCTCCACATGGCCTTCATTAAAAGTTTCAACCACTCCCACTAATATTTAGATCTTTACCCACTCCCTATATTCGATAGTTGTCCCTTATTACAAGTATGTTTTCCAATAGGCATGCATCACCTTAGTTCCAGGTTTAAACACTTAGTTGATTGATAAAATTATTGTTTTAAACCTTATACTCAGCATAATGTTGTCTCTTAGCATATGCAACCAAAGAATTTTATCATGCCTTAGTTCATAATGAACTAAGTAATCCCAAGTTCATTGGGTACCTTCATATGTTTTCGATTGAATCGTTACATAAATCAAACAACTCTTTTTCCTTTAGAAGAAGAGGTAAGTTAGCCAAAGCCTTTTAGCTTAAATGAGACTAGTTTATGCATTAGTTCAAACATCCAAGATAAAACAGTATGAATTAAGTAGATAGAATAGGAAAATAAACACCAGTGCAATATACACGAAACATCATTATACAAATAAATGACATAAATATCACCATAAGAAAACAGGACACCATATATTAATCTATGAAAGAAATCCAAATAAAAAATACAAGTATCTCTCCTAATAAAGTTTACACAATGCTGAAGTTAAACTTAGATGAACCTTGTATCTTAATGGTTTTATTAACCATACATATATATATATATATTTTTACGGAATTAAGGGACATTACAAGTGGTATCGAAGCCCAGTTTCGAACACTTAGAGACATTATGGGATCACTACTAAACATCTGCTGCATAAATGTATTTTCAAAAATTTATTTGTGATTTCTAAACTAACAGAATATTATTCTTGCTGACTTTTTGAATTGTAGATATAGAGAGAAGTCTAAATACTGGACACAGAAGAGAACAACAATTGACATGGGAACCGAAATTCCCCACCCCAATAAGAATAAATCATGATGGAATTAAATTTTGACTTAATGAAGACTATACAGAGTCTACAACAAAATATAAATACTTTTAAGGATGACAACATGGATGAAAGGAGAGAACATAAAGAAATAAATGAAGCTCTACTTTAGAGCTTGACATGGGTAAACCCCCATAGATAGTCCACCCACTCAACAAACAAATCCAAAGAAAAGTGTTATCATAAAAGAAGCACCAACAGTCTGAGAGAGGAGGGACGAGAAGAACACACCCTTGACTTCATAGAAAAATAATATCAATACTCTTATAGTGATTCCTCACCCTCCCATTGCAAGAAAAGGAAGAAAAATGATGATAGCCTTCAGGGTGAATTTCGAAAGATCAAAGCCCTAACTTATGAAGGGGAAAAGAATACTAGAGAAAAGGATGAAGAATGGCTCCTGGTTATAACTAAATACCTTTGGGTACATAATTACTTGAGAGAGATAAAATCCCGACTCAACATTTACAACTTGAATAGAAAAGTAGCCAGGTGGTGGAGAGACATGAAACATACTAAGAGGGAGGAAGTAAACGATATCAAGAAAAGTACATGTCTGAAAGATTATTTGACAGAAAAAAAAGAATTCCACGAATTAAATATGGGATCCCTAACTATGGATTCCTTTATCAACATATTTTTAGATCTATTGTATTATGTACCTTACATAAAAGACGAAAAGGTGAAGATAATTTTTTTTTTGGGATGTATCCCTCCAAAGTTTCAAGAGAGGATTGAGTTTGACATGACCAAAACTCTAGAAACCACTTTGCACAAGGCTAGACCTTGTTATGAACATGGAAAACCGAGACAGGAAAATGTGAACAAAAATTGAGACAGATTTAGGTCCTTCAAACAACCAAAAACCCAGTTTTAATCCATCATCGTATAGAAAACAAAACAATAGTTTCCCACCTAATAGAAATTTCAACAAACCTGGTGCACGACCAAAAGTTCCCAAAAAAATTACAACAGACCAACAATAAACAGAGGGGGCAAGGTTTCTCCACTGCAGGTTAGCTACTGGAAATGTGAAGAGCCCCATTATGACTGCAATTTAACATGAGAATTTAACATTACTTGAGATTTAAAACAAGAATTTAACATTACCATCATTGACTGACCTGGTAAAGAAAATATCGTAGCATAATTACTTTCCCAGATTCAACATGAAGACGATACTAAACCAGTTGATGACACTTTTCCTGATGAACATCTATTTGTTGTATCTGTTCAAACCCTTTGGTTTGCAGATATTGCCAATTATTTAGCAACTGGGAAAATACCAAACCATTTGTATTTGTAAGATCCCCCTCCCACCTTGAAGACCTAAGAGTGACTATGACTCGTAAAAGTAGAAAAACAAATCATAAATGCATTTATGAGGAATAGAAAACCCTCACCTCAATCAGGTAACTCCCACCACAAGTTAATCAAGGGCACTTGAGACATTTTTTTTGAAGAACGTTATATGTATGGCGGGGATATACATCTGAGATATGCATTATCTTTAGAACATGCTGTGTTACCTATAATTATGGGACATCACCTGGTGAAACAAATCACATACATATATAATATGTAAAACACTACTTTTATAATAAAGAATATTATATATATATATATATATATAATAACGGGGAATAATATATATAGATTGGAGGCATATATATATATATATATATATACTTGTGATGTATATTGTTGAACACGTAATGCCACAGCATTACATGGTAATGCAAACATACATTATATATAGAGCNACATTATATATAGAGCGTACATGTAATAATGGATCGATATATATATAATAATGGACAATAATGTATATGTACAGATTGGAGGCACATATACATATTCATGAGTTGAACACCTAATATTAAAATGTCACATGGTAAAAGCAAACCTCCCACGTACATAGATTAAGGGAGTTCCATATATATATATATATATTATGGATTATGAAGAACATAAAGGAAAAACGGTAGCCAAAGAATTATGGTATATGATTATATATTGGTGGAGAAGATCAACACCAATTGATTATTCACCTTGGGGTATAACAAATTAACTGTGGAGGCGTTATTGAAACACCTGGACTTGCGTCGAATATTGAGGAGGTGTTATTGCTGATTGAAAGCTAATATACGTTGATCGTGGATGCCCTATTTTATGGTTACAATTTTTGGAGGCAATTAATTTTTCACCTTGACTGAAGGCCATTATGGGGGGCGTTACGGGAATCCGTAAGCACCAATCATGGAAGCGCTAGGGTGGGCAGGGAAATAAATCCTCGCTGTGGAATTAGGGAAAGGAGAGGACGGAGAAAAGAGGCTTGGAATCCTCCTGGAAGGGTCTCTATGCCATAAAAAGAGCTCGACTGGCTAGATTTCATGGTAGAGGGATTCACTACCTGTCAAAGGAAGGAATGTTCTTTTGAGAAGCATGCAATCCTTGGCCTATTTAAACTGATAAGTCATATTTTTTATTGGAGGTTCTGGGTTTTGGATAAAGCATAAGATTGCAGTCCGCGAGAAAGGAACAAGATGTCAGTACAATCAGCTTGTTGAGAATAGCAGCGTTAGGCGGCAGCGTTGCAACAGGAGTCGGCCTCCTGAACGCATCGCTATATACTGTTGATGGAGGGCATAGAGTTTTTCTTCTCGACCATTTTAGGTTTTAGGAGAAATATCCAAGTTGCATATTTTACCCTACGAATCTGGTATGATACTGCGCATTATTCTTTCATGTAAAATGTTGTGGCCATTTCTCTATACGCCTCTATTTTTCCAGGGTTTTGACTGATAGTTATGGGATTTCAAGCAGTTTGAAAATAGTTTCATTTTCATTAAATTCCAGTATGGACCTGAAATGCACCCTTGTCTGTGCTGAAATATATTTTTGGTCCTTCATTTGACTTATACAATAGTTATGTAACCTTTCCAGTCATACGGATATTTTATAGCTTCTAGAGTTTGTTCGAGGTATTGTTAACGAGTCATCCAAAACAAGCCTGTACGGTGATCATCGAGGAGAGTTCCTCACTCGATTGGAGATGTTATTCTGTAAGCTCTGCCGTGAGAAAATGTCACCAGGTTTTTTTACATGTATATTTTATACCGGCATAAGCCAGATCCTTACCTTAGCGATCGTGGTCGTCCTCCTGCCTCTCGAGAGTGAGTAGTTATCCATTTAATAATTTTCAATCACTAATCCCTGCGCTGTAAGATATGGTAGTATATGCATCAAGGATTTGTAGATTGTATAGATAAATTACATATGAAACAATAACATACCCATCACATAACTTTGTAGCAGTTAGACCTATAAGAGAACTATAGAATCTATCTCTTTGGATCTTGCTTGGTGCAACTTAGATGCTCACCAGCGCAGCACCATGTGTTGTAGAATATAATGGCTTGCATTAGGAAGTTGCATAACTGGAAGCCGCAAAAAGGAATCACATATTTTTCAACATCCCAAAATTGCAAAATACATCACCTCCAATAGGGAATCACATTACCAGTCAGCGATGGCCTTTTAATCGTTTTATTCATCATAGAAGGTGAATTGATATCCTTTCCTGTGGTAATCGACAGATCTTGTCACCGATGCACATAACTATCGATTAGGGGATTAATTTTTGGTAGTGATAGAATATTAAATTAAATTTAGGATATTGAGTGCATAATGTTTTAATATTGTTACGACTACTGTATGTTTTCCCAGTAATTCTTCAATGTAGACTTCCACAGGAATATGTTAAAATACAGCACACTGGTCATGCATTAGTGAAAAATAAAGGCAACAACCTCCCACATCATGTTGGTATTAATGATCCATGACTAATATTTCCAACATCTCTGTGTGTTTTCCAACATCTATGTGTGTTTTAGGTTTTCTGCTTAGCTCGTCCCGATTTATGAAGAGATACACTACTAGTAATCTCTGCTAGTGACCTACCCATGTCGGATGGACAATGGGGCTATAAGCATAAATTATTTTATTAACTGCTTAACATGTAAAGTAGGCATAGAGGTTTACAATGCATATAGAGAGTGTAAATACTCGTGGACAGATATATTGCAGGCTACTAATTTTGAATTCTTATCTATGTCCCTGGAATGTTGAGGACGGGGACTATATATATATAGGAGATTTGTGAAATGTATGTACTATGTTTGATAATTCAATTCGGGACTGGCCAGCTACAAATTAGGTTCTACATCCCACTGTAAGCTTACCAGATGCTTAATACCCTTGGGCACTGGGTAGGAGAAACATAATCTTGAGAATTTACTCTCTTGTGAATGCCCATGTTGAACAACACACTTTAGAAAGATCTTGTTCTGTAAGTTAATACCTTCAATGTTTCCTGAGAACCGTATTCTTTTTAAGGTTCCAAGAAAGACTGGAAATAAGTAGAATTAGGTGGTATCCATGTATTGGGATAAATGTTACAGCCTGCTACTCATGTTCAGGTTTTGACCTCGGTATTGTGGAAAATATGTGAAATCAGAATGCACTTTTGTAACCTTGGTTGAAGAACTTAATAGAAAATCTGAACAGTTGGTGGACGTAACCCCGTGTTAGGGGTGAACCACATATATGGTGTATCTTTATGGTATTTTACTTCGTGAATTTTGTTTAAGGAATTGTGACTCTTATATGTTTTCAATATTCATGCATCTAATGTAGTAATTGTAGAAATGTAGTAGTAATTTATGGGATGCGCAGAACAAAAGTAAAAATGTGTTGTGGTTATACTGCATGAAAAATACTAAGTACAAGTTTCACATCGAGCAACCATTACTTCTGGTGTATGGAACCTAAAGACTGGACATGGGATTACATTTATCTACAATGACATGTGAATCATTAAAACTAATGTCAATAGTCAAAGCTGCATTTGAGCATCAATCTTTTAAGAAGAATTATATCTATAATCTAGAAAAGCAATGCATAGGTATGATCGATTTTAAATGATTGAACTTTACCACTCACAAAACCTAAAACAAGATTGAAGAGTCTTTCGAAAGTTCCATTTTATTTCGTATATTTGGGAGACATTACAACCATGTACTGTCGTATGTATTTCCCATTTTTGCTTCAAGACATTCGGTGTCTCGATATTTTACTTTCTCCATGGTATTTTCAGTACATATGATCTTGTTGTGCGAATGGAAGGTAATACTGTAAAATGTTACTATTAACTTACTATTTCATGGTATGCATAGTAAGGGCACTATGATGATAACATGTAGGGAATCACATTAAAGGGAATTCTCAAATGATTGTTTTACAATGCACATGGTTTTTGACATATTGGATATGTAATTTTCTTGTAAAGTTTGCTGCTAATAGGTTGGACCTCTTTGTAGTAAAAAAGAAACATAAAAAATTTACCCTTTTTCCGCACATATTGGCATCAAGGGCTAAGAGGGACATTACATATGGTATCAGAGCAAAGTTAAAACGCTCGGACCTGATGGACTCATCGACATGCAGGTATGCTGTGAACTATGTGATATTATAATGCACGCTATAAAAGGAAATATTGCTGAACTGTCAGCACGGTTTCTGAGAATTATGTGTAATGCATGAAGTGAGTTGCATGTACTGAAATACATAAAAGGTTATTTGTTTAAATTGGGGAATAAAAAAAAATGAGGACACTATTAGGCTTGTCACAACAACCTTAAGCAAGATATACTTATGTTGTTTTGCTTACGTATTGATGAGTGAAGTACAAGTTGAAATTGTGTTTGGTAAGATTAAGTGCATCATATTAACACATCAAGAAAATATATTGAAGAGGAAGTAAAGCCTTTGTAGGGTACACAAGCATATTTGTGTCGAAGTCAAATAGGAACAGGTTATCATATAATTTGTTTATGAGGGTAAGATGTGACTTATTTTGGGCAAGAATTTGTGAGAAGATAATGCAGGTGCGCATGGTTACAAGAAGCAGCATCACATGAGGACTAGAGGCAAAGATGAAATCCTCGTAGAAATGGCAACATCTGGAGTCTATATGATTCCCTGTTTATTATGGAAGGTTCCAAAGACGATAACATTTGATTAGTTATATTGAAATTTTGGAAACCATAGCTTCAATAATTTGTTATGTTAAAAAACATACTTTATAAAAAGTTTTGGATAATTTCTAGTATAGTAACTAATTATAGAATCTCTTGAGATGGTCTATATATACCTTAACACTAGAACATCAAGTTATGTTGGATGTATAATGTAAGTCGTTTAGGTCTAGAGGGCTTAGGTAGACATACACTGATGATAAGCTATGGAGCATTGGAATATCAAGATACCACATACGGTGTTGAGCGAGGAGGCATGAAACATCAAGTACGCCTAGAGATATGAAAGTTGTGTTTGAAGAGGAGCTTCTAGGCTCTGGAAGAAGGAATATGTCAAGTAGATATTATGATATTTTTATGTTTGAAATGACATTATATGTATGTTATGGTGACTCACAAAAAATTGGGAGTTTTGCAGGTGGTGAATTGTGGAAGTCCCAGTTGGACCACAACTGAATAATTGAATGTAAATTAACTAGATTACCTACGAAATTTGTCTAGAGTGTAGCCAAAGTGAACGGTAAAGTATCTTGTGCATAAAATAGATAATGCTTCTCGTTATATTGCACTAAATATAGAGACTTGTATTGGATGAACAAGAACGTCATCAGACCTAACATAAGTGGTTAAGGTGTGAAATGGTGGTAAGTAGGTCACTTGGAATTACTGATGTTAGCAGAATGCCTCTGTCCCTAGCTTGCCACACATACATGTGGTGTAAAGATGGAATGTCCCTTCACTGTAATTATCCAAACAACAGATGGGTAAATATGTCTAAAGTTAATTGAGTTGATGAATGTTGCATAACATTATACACTGACACTGCGGGATATGCTAGGAACGCTATCAGTCGGGATTGACTGGTAGAAAAAGTATTCACTGCCTTAAATAATGAGGTTAAGGAATGTTGATTGTCGAATTTCAATATTTTATAAACCAAGGATTTAACTGTGGATTATGTGGTTTTTATACTGACATTGCAGGCTTCACCATGATGATGACGAGTGCTGCAATCGACGTGCACTACGGTATATAAAATCTGCCTGCATAAATAAGTTGCACTCAACTTGCTCAAAAATGTGTGAGGAATAATTTCCTAGATAATTTAATGGGTTATATGACTCATAAGTGATGATTAAACCGCTGCAACTTATGATTAGTTAATCAAATTGTGAGTTATTGACAAATGTTTTGACTAACCGTATAACTAACTCACAAGTTAGGACAATGACGGTAAAAATCATGCGAAGCACCAAGGAGTGTGTATTATGATTAGTAAGGTGAAATCTATACTAAAGAAAAAAAAATTGCATGTTGCGGGAGCACCATGGTGTTAGGCAAGTGATTGCCATGTGAACACATCGGTGTTAGACATGTATGTCGGAGGATCACAATGGTTTTAGGTAAGTTATTTCCATGTGAGCACATTGGTGTTAGGCACATGGTGTGGCAAGAAAAGACCTAGGAAAAACTGGACATCTAGAAGACAGGATGCTGTCTGATGTCGCTAAGGAGAAAACTTTTGACTAGTGGTCAAAAGGGAGAGTAACCTCCGAAAAAGATGTAAGTCCACCCAAAAATTTAACTCCAGGGAGAGTTCAAAGGATAACGAAAATAAAAGTTGTATTAGCAGCTTTCCAGGTCACCAAATGGTTACATGTCTTAATGTGTAAATGTGAAGGAATGATGAAACTAAATTATGCTGAATTATTGGTTATACATTGATGTTGATAGGATGCATATCTAAGGTAGTGATTCAAGTTGGGAACATAATGCAGTTCTCATTCTCATAAATATTAAAGTATGTAAGATTTGACGATAGTCTTCGTAGTTCTGGCGGAAAAGAGGTTAAGAAGCATAATTGGTTTTTGCTCACCAGAATGTGAAAATAATATATATATACTTGTGATGTATATTGTTGAATACGTAATGTCACAACATTACATGGTAATGCAAACATACATTATATATAGAGCGTAGATGTAATAATGGATCGATATATATATATATAAGAATGGACAATAATGTATATGTACAGATTGGAGGCACATATACATATTCGTGAGTTGAACACCTAATATTAAAATGTCACATGGTAAAAGCAAACCTCCCACGTACATAGATTAAGGGAGTTCCATATATATATATATATATAATAGATTATGAAGAACATAAAGGAAAAATGGTAGCAAAAGGATTATGGTATATGATTATATATTGGTGGAGAAGATCAACACCAATTGATTATTCACCTTGGGGTATAACAAATTAATTGTGGAGGCGTTATTGAAACGCCTGGACTTGCGTCAAATATTGAGGAGGTGTTATTGCTAATTGAAAGCTAATATACGTTGATCATGGATGCCCTATTTTATGGTCGTAATTTTTGGAGGCAATTAATTTTTCACCTTGACTAAAGGCCATTATGGGGGGCGTTACGGGAATCCGTAAGCACCAATCATGGAAGCGCTAGGGTGGGGAGGGAAATAAATCCTCTCTGTGACATTGGGGAAAGGAGAGGATGGAGAAAAGAGGCTTGGCATCCTCCTAGAAGGGTCTCTACGCCCTAAAAAGAGCTTGGCTGGCATTGGGAAGGCTGGCTGCATTTAATGGTAGAGGGATTTGCTACCTGTTAAAGGAAGGAATGTTCTTTTGAGAAGCGTGGAAGCCTTGGCGTATTTAAACTGAGAAGTCATATTTCTGATTGGAGGTTTTGGGTTTTGGATAAAGCATAAGATTGCAGTCCGCGAGAAAGGAACAAGATGTCAGTACAATCAACTTGTCGAGAATAGCAGCGTTAGCCAGCAGCATTGCAACAGGAGTCGGCCTCCTGAACGCATCATTGTATACCATTGATGGAGGGCACAGAGTTTTTCTTCTCGACCTTTTTTGGTTTTAGTAGAATTATCCAAGCTGTAGATTTCACCCTACGAATCTGGTATGATACTGCGCATTATTCTTTCATGTTAAATGTTGTGTCCATTTCTGTATATGCCTCTATTTTTCCAGGGTTTTGAATTTTGATTGATAGTTATTGGATTTCAAGAAGTTTGAAAATAGTTTCATTTTCATTAAATTCTAGTGTGGACATGAAATGCACCCTTGTCTATGCTAAAATATATTTTCGGTCCTTCGTTTGACTTATACAATAGCTATCTAACCTTACCGGTCATACGTATATTTTATAGCTTATAGAGTTTGTTTGGGGTATTGTTAATGAGTCATCCAAAACGAGCCTGTACAACGATCATCGAGGAGAGTTCCTCACTCAATTGGATATGTTATTCTGTAAGCTCTGCCGTGAGAAAATGTCACCAGGTTTTTCTACATGTATATTTTATACCGACGTAAGCCAAATCCTTAGCTTAGCGATCGTGGTCATCCTCATGCCTCTCGAGAGTGAGTAGTTATCCATTTAATAATTTTTAATCACTAATCCCTGTGCTGTGAGATATGGTAGTATATGATTCAGGGATTTGTAGATTGTATAGATAAATTACATATGAAACAGTAACATACCCATCACATAACTTTGTAGCAGTTAGATCTATAAGAGAACTGCAGAATCTATCTCTCTGGATCTTGCTTGGTGCAACTTAGATGCTCACTAGTGCAGCACCATGTATTGCAGAATAAAATGGCTTGCTTTAGGAAGTTACATAACCGGAATCCGCAAAAAGGAATCACAGATTTTTCGACATCCCAAAATTGCAAAATACATCACCTCCAATAGGGAATCGCATTACCAGTCAGCGATGGCGTTTTAACGGTTTTATTCTTCATAGAAGGTGAATTGATATCCTTTCGTGTGGTAATCGACAGATCTTGTCACTGATGCACATAGGTATCCATTAGGGGATTAATTTTTGGTAGTGAGAGAATCTTAAATTAAATTTAGGATATCGAGTGGATAATGTTTTAATATTGTTACGACTGTTGTATGTTTTCCCAGTAATTCTTCAATGTAGACTTCCACCGACATATGTTAAAATACAGCACACTGGTCATGCATTAGTGAAAAATAGAGGGAACAACCTTCCACATCATGTTGGTGTTAATGGTCCGTGACTAATATTTCCAACATCTCTATGTGTTTTCCAACATCTATGTGTGTTTTAGGTTTTCTGCTTAGCTCATCCTGATTTATGAAGAGATACACTACTAGTAATCTCTGCTAGTGACCTACCCATGTCGGATGGACAATGGGGCTGTAAGCATAAATTATTTTATTAACTGCTTAACATGTAAAGTAGGCATAGAGGTTTACAATGCACATAGAGAGTGTAAATACTCGCAGACAGATATATTGCAGACTACTAATTTTTAATTCTTATCTATGTCCCTAGAGTGTTGAGGATGGGGACTATATATATATATATATATATATAGGAGATTTGTGAAATGTATGTACTATGTTTGATAATTCAATTTGGGACTGGCCAACTACAAATTAGGTTCTACATCCCACTGTAAACTTACCAGATGTTTAATACCCTTGGGCACTGGGTAGGAGAAACATCATCCTCAGAATTTACTCTCTTGTGAATGCCCATGTTGAACATCACACTTTAGAAAGATCTTGTTCTGTAAGTTAATAGCTTCAATGTTTCCTGAGAACCGTATTCTATTTAAGGTTCCAAGAAAGACTAGAAATAATTAGAAGTAGGTGGTATCCATGTATTGGGATAAATGTTACAGCCTACTACTCATGTTCGGGTTTTGACCTCGGTATTGTGGAAAAGATGTGAAATCAAAATGCACTTTTGTAACCTTGGTTGAAGAACTTAATAGAAAATCTGAACGGTTGGTGGACGTAACCCTGGGTTAGGGGTGAACCACGTATATGGTGTCTCTTTATGGTATTTTACTTCGTGAATTTTGTTTAAGGAATTGTGACTCTTATATATTTTCAATATTCATGCATCTAATGTAGTAATTGTAGAAATGTGGTAGTAATTTATGGGATGCGAAGAAAAAAAGTAAAAATGTGTTGTGGTTATACTGCATGAAAAATACTAAGTACAAGTTTCACATCGAGCAACCATTACTTCTGGTGTATGGAACCTAAAGAATGGACATGGGATTACATTTATCTACAATGACATGTGAATCATTAAAACTAATGTCGATAGTCGAAGCTGCATTTGAGCATCAATCTTTTAAGAAGAATTATATCTATAATCTAGAAAAGCAATGCATAGGTATGATCGATTCTAAATGATTTAACTTTACCACTCACAAAACCTAAAACAAGATTGAAGAGTCTTCCGAAAGTTCCATTTTCTTTCGTATATTTGGGAGACATTACAACCACGTACTATCGTATCTCTTTCCTGTTTTTGCTTCAAGACTTTCATTGTCTGGATATTTTACTTTCTCCATGGTATTTTCTGTACATATGATCCTGTTGTGCAAATGGAAGGTAATACTGTAAAATGTTACTGTTAACTTACTATTTCATGGTATGCATAGTAAGGGCACTGTGATGATGACACGTAGTGAATCACATTAAAGGGAATTCTCAAATGATTGTTTTACAATGCACATGGTTTTGACATATTGGATATGTAATTTTATTGTAAAGTTTGCCGCTAACAGGTTGGACCTCTTAGTAGTAAAAAAAAAACAGAAAAACTTTACCCTTTTTCCGCACATATTGGCATTAAGGGCTAAGAGGGAAATTATAGTCTTTGCATGAGAAGCATCGTATTATAGTTCAGAGTTCCAATTATTCTTAGGTTGATAACGATCTCTTCCACACTGGTCCCGATCTTATTATTCGACGATGTGTGCGGGAGGATGAAATGACATACATCCTCCATGCATGCCATGACAGACCATCTAGAGGACATTTTTATGATAAAAGGAAAACATATAAAGTCTTACATTCTGGTTATTATTGGCCAAGCATTTTTAAGGATGCTGCCAAATATGTTAAAGGATGCGATATTTTCCAAAGAATGGGTAGACCTATGTGATCTGATCAAATGCCTTTACAACCCCAAGTTATGATTGGACCTTTTGAGAAATGGGCTCTTGATTTTGTAGGACCAATTTCTCCCATGTCTCATAAAAAGAAATATATCTTAGTCTATATGGATTATGTCACCAAGTGGGTAGAAGCTAAAGCTTTATTTAGAGCCATAGAGAAATCGGTGGTAGAATTTGTATATGAAGAAATATTCACCTGGTTTGGTGTACAACTAGCCACTAGTACAAAAAAGAAGGTTTCATAACTAGTAAAATAATGTGAGATAGACATGAACAATTTTCCAACTAAGGTAGACTTAAATATCTTACGCTTAGGATCGTATGTCGTACGTATAGGCATGGACTAGTTGGAACAACACCATGTCATGCTTGAATGTTTAAAAAAATCAACGTTATGCACGAGAATCCACAGGAACCAAAGAAATATTCAGGGCATACCCAAGAGGGTTTCTGTTAGACAAATATCCTCCTTACGAGCAAAGAAATGCATAAGGAAGGGTTGCAAACTTTCTACTATTAACATTCAAAATGTAGAAGATGAGAGAGAACAACAAATTGAAGACTTTTTGGTTCTTGTAGACTACAAAGATGTATTTACTGAGGAAATACAGGGACTACCACCCAAGTGGGACTTCGACTTTTCCATAGAATTAACACTAGGATCAGTATCAGCTTCAAAATCCCCATACCGCATGAGTGCACTAGAGTTGATGGAGCTCAAATTACAGTTACAGGAATTGATAGGGAAGGGTTATATCCGACCTAGTGTGTCTCCATGGGGAGCACCTATACTCTTCATAAAGAAAAAGGACGGTACGATGAAAATGTGCATCAATTACCGACAAATCAACAAGATGACCATAAAAAACCATTACTCACTCCCTAGGATCGATGTCTTGTTAGAAAAAGTCGGAGGAGAAAAGATCTTTTCGAAGATCATCGTGCGATCTAGATACTCCTAGGTAAGGATCAATGATGAATACATATAAAAGACCACTTTTTGAACTCAATATGGATATTATGCATTTTTGGTAATTCCTTTTGTGCTAACCAATGCACCGACCAAATTTATGTGCATGATGAACAATTTTTTTGGTAAATACCTGGATAAGTTTGTATTAGTGTTTATGGGCGATATGCTAATTTACTCAAAGAGTAGGGAAGAACATGAGGAACATCTCCGGATAGTATTACGAGTATTACAGGAGCCCCATCTTTATGCCAAGTTTAGCAAATGTGATTTTTAGAAACCATAGATACAATGCATAGGTCACATCATTTCAGAAAAACGGATAGTCATTGACCCATAAAATATTAAATCCATCAAGGGATGGCCTACCCCAACTTCTGTCACTGACATTCGTTCATTTATGGGAATAGCAGGTTACTACAAAAAGTTCATTGAGAACTTTTCAATGATTTCTTGTCCCATGAACACCTTACAGAAGAAGGAAAAAAAATTGCTTTGGATGTCCAAATGCGAAGAAAGATTCCAAAAGATAAAACAAATTTTGACTACCACGCCTATACTATGAATTGTGGATCCCAATTGGGATTTTGTTGTTTGCACAAATGCGAGAAAAGAAGGACTTGGTTGAGTCCTCATGCAAAATGACTGCACAATCTGTTACGAATTATGAAATTTAAAAGAACATGAACAAAAATATCCCACATAGGATCTTGATCTAGCTTCCATCATCCACGCCTTGAATATGTAGAGGAACTACCTCATGGGGAAGATGCTTCTCTTAAATACAAACAACAAGAGTTTGAAGTATTTATTTGACCAACCAGATTTAAATTCTAGGCAGGCCATATGGTTGGCCTTCCTTAGCAAGTACCACTTCGAATTAAAGGACATAAAAGGAAAGGAAAACAAAATGGTGATTCTTTAAGTTGATGAGCTCATATGGTGTATGAGGTAACTTTGAGCCAAACTGATTCAAACTTGCACGATAGGATTAAAATGGAAAGAAGGGTTGAACGTTTCTACGTTGAGGTCCTTAAAAATATTCAGGAGGATAGGTTATTCCAACACCAAAAGGAATATAAGGTAGACGAGTTAGGATTATTGTGGTCTAAAGGGAGACTCCATGTTCCGGATGGAGGAGACATCATGTCCAACATTATCACAAATTTTCATCGAATCCCTACTCGAGGAACCCAGGATATCAAAAGATGATATCGATAGTGAAGAAACACTTTTTTTGGCCTAAGTTAAAGGCCCACATAGCAGTATTCATCACAAAATTCCAAGAGTTCCAATTGGTTAAATAAGAGCACCAATACCCTTTAGGGTTTCTAAAACCATTACACATTCTAGAATGGAAATGGGAGGTTACCAGTATGGATTTCATTATGGGATTACCAAAGAGAAAGAAACATAATGAGTCCATTGTAGTAGTCGATAATTTATCGAAAGTTGCACACTTTAGTACGGTAAAGTCAACGTACAAAGCGGTCTAGATTGCAGACATTTTCCTAAAATAAATATTTCAATTTCATAAGATACCTAAGGAAATCATCTTGGATCGAGATACAAAGTTTACTAGTAACTTCTGGAGATCCTTATTCTCCATCTTAGAGACACAATTCAGTTTCAGTACCATCTACCACCCACAAGGAGATGGGAAGACATAATGAGTAAATCAAATCTTGGAAGACATGCTTAGAATGTACGTAATGTACAATCACAAAAAGTGGGAGGATTACTTGCACCTCGCAGAGTTTGCATAGAAAAACTGGTATGATACCTCTGCCAAAATGAGTCCCTTTGAGTTACTCTATGGCAGAAACTGTAGGACATCGGGGACTTGGGATAGCTTGGTAGAGAGACTCATGCTAGGGCCAGATTTACTGAAATACCTATAATAGTTAGTCACCAAAGTGAAACGGAACCTAAAAGAAGCACAAGACTACCAAAAAAGTTATGCGGATAAAAAGTGAAAAGATAAAGATTACCAAGTCAGTGAACATGTCTACATAAAATTAAAGGAAAAACTTTCAATCACAAAATCTAGCAGGACTACTTGCACCTCGTAGAGTTTGCATACAAAAACTGCTACGAGACCTCTACCAAAATGACTCCCTTCGAGGTACTCTATGCCAGAAACTCTAGGACACCAGGAACTTAGGATAGTTCGGTAGAGAGACTCATGCTAGGGCCATATTTACTGAAATACCTATAACAATTAGTCACTAAAGTGAAACAAAACCTAAAAGAAGCAGAAGACCGCCAAAAAAGTTATGCAGATAAAAAGAGAAAAGATAAATATTACCAAGTCAGCAAACATGTCTACTTAAAAGTAAATAAAAAAATAATCCCATTGAGCCTTGGGAGGTGCAGAAAGTTGGCACCAAGATTTTGTCGACCTTTTGAGATATTGGCCAAGAAAGGGCCAGCGGAATATGAATTAGATTTACCTGCTCATGTAAAATTTCATAATGTTTTTCATGCATCTTTATTAAATAAATATGCCTATGATACTAAAATGTGATTTCTTGGTCCTTGCTACAAATGTAACCTGAAGGGGATTTTATGCCAGATTCCCTTCACATTATGGACAAGAGGGAAGTACAACTATGGAAGTGAACTATTGTCCATTTAAAAGTGCAATGGAAGCACATTGGGCTAGATGAGGCCACATGGGATAACGAAGCCAACATGAAAGAGGCTTACCCCGCTTTGTTTCATGATTTCATTTCTAGTCACTAGAACACCGAGACGGCGTTGTTCTAAGGGGGGACATATGTAATATCCTGAATTTTTGACCTTGATTATATTGTGCAGAAGCCCCGCTGCACATGATTTATTTTGATGTTATATTTATATTCATATATTGGGTGTATGCCCCACTACAAATGATTTATGTTGGTTAAATAGATATATTGAGCATAATCCCCAATGCACAAGATTTATTGTTTTGTTATATGATAATATATTGGGCATAGGCCCCATTGGACAAGGACTATTGTTGTGTATTGAGCATAGGCCCCGATGTACTTGATTTATTTATTATGTGATTGGGCATAATCCCTAATATACTGAAATGGTCTTTTTGTGATGTATTTTGTAGAAGAATGATATACATGATTGATTTCTGTGATGTGTTGGGAATAATCCCTGCAGCACATGGGATATAAGGCTATGTGTTGAGTGTAATCTCTAGAGCACAAACCTAACCCCAACAAGTAAAGGATAAAAGTGTTGGGCATAAGACCTAGAGCACAAGATTTATGAGGCTATGTGTTTAGCATAAGCTCTGGAGCACTTAGGTAACCCAATAAAGTAAAGAATAAAAGTGTTTGGCATAATTCCTAGAGCAATCAAACATGATGTTGAGCATAAGCTCTGGAGCATTGAATTTTTGGCCATTGTATCCCTAGGTGTATTATACAAATGCATCCGAAGTACTAGTGTTGAGCAAAAGGCTCTGGAATTACACTAATGTAATGCCTATTTGATAGTGTTGAGCATAAGCTCTAAATAGCACTCGGGGTTAATTTAATTAAGGGTGCTGAGTTGGAAAGACTCTAAATAGAACCAACCTTCATCATACTTATTGAAGCTGATTAAATGAAATCACAATCTATTTCTCATCAAGGACTACACGATACTGCCATGAATACGAGGTAATCCAACATGGAATGAAACCTAGGGCTACCTATCCTAGTTGACTGACCAAACCCCGCATGAAGCGTTGTTAAATAATTAACATAAACTAAGGAAGCATTGAATAACCCATTATGCTATTTAATGTAGGAATAATAAAAGATGAATAGATTGAATAAGTAAAATCTAAATTATATATATATATATAAAGTTATTTTTAATAAATAAAGAAATAAAAGATAAAAGAATGTTAATAAGTTAAAGTCTATATATATTTATTATTTTATAAACTAAAAATATATTTAATAATGCTTTTCTAAACTCAAGTAGGAACTAATAGAAAGTTTCTAGTTATAAAAAATTAATATATATTACATATACATCAAACTAGGACATAATTTAAAGAAATTATTAAAATCTTGATTTAACTGAAGATAACCAACTCCCCTTTTCCACAGAATATCTATAAAATCAAGAGATGAGAGAGGTAATGGGATATCATATCATTATTTTTGGATGGGATTGGAGAGAATTTCCAAACCCAACACTTAGAGACTACACATCCTAACTCCCAAAATATCAACATCCTAATCCTTAGGTGTTTTGGTTTTCTCTTCCATGTTTGAGCTAGCTTAGGGGGATCCGATTCAGAACCAGGAACGGTTCTGGGTCAAGGTTAGGAGGAACATGGAAGTTCTGAGGTCGTCCTGTTACCATTCCACATGTCATAAACAAACTATTTTCTATTAATTTTATGTTGAAGTGTGCAAGGTTATAGAGCTATTACAAGCCACACAACTAAAGGTAAGAGGCTTACCCTATATCATATTGTATCTCTTCTTTTAAATATGTTTACAGGCTCAGATTGTAGTTATTAAGATTTTTATTGAAAGCTACAAATTATCCTTCATAAACTTGATAAAACCTTTACTTCTATGGGTCTATTGAAAAATTTATTTAGTCATGGTGCCCTGGGTTTGACTTAAAGAGATTTTTATGGATATGTTAAATTTTAAAAATGTTTTATGGTTTAGATAGATTTAGGATAGATCATTTCAAACAGAAAATAAACTTTTCATATTTGATCGAAAACTTCAAACCCAAAAACCCTATTTCTCCAATTTTATATTTAAGACTTCAAGAAGTCAGAATGTAAGATAAATTTTCACATAAAGTTTAGGATAACCTTAGTTTTTTTTATTTTTAAAGCTTAAACATGTAATTCTTGATCAAATTAAACCTTTAAATCATACACTTGGCATAGGGTTGGTTCTTAGTACCTACAAACAAAACGTTCCTCATGTATTAGTTCATAACGAACTAAGTAACCCCAAGTTAATAGGAACCTTCATACATTTTTTGTTGAGTCGTTATTAAATCCAAACACTCTTTTTCGTTTAGAAGCAGAGGTAAGTTAGCCACAACATTTTAGCTTAAACAAAACTAGGTTATGTGTTGAGTCAAACATCCATTATAAACTGATGTAGACAGGACATAAAAATAAACACTAGTGGTGTATACAGAAAACATCATTATATAAAAAAATGACATAAAAATCATTGTAAGAAAAGTATGTTACTATGTATTAATCAACTAGTGAAAAGAATATCAAGAATATAGGTAGCAAATCATAATAAAATTACACGATGCTAAGGTAATTCTAGATAAACCTTAGATCATAATGACTTTATTAACCTTACATTTTTGAATTGTTTTTTTTAAATTTAAAGGACACTACATTTAGTCCTTGGGTGACTTGGATACGTACATATATTTTTTTTAATATAATATTTTTCCAACCTTACAAAAATAAAAGTAGTTAAACTAAATGAAAATTTACAATTTAGAGTTTTCAATTTTTATATTTATATTAATATTAACTACAAGAATTATATAAACGTATAATCATAGAAAGATTTTGAAATAAATGAAATAGTCGTCCTTAAACAAATTAAAATACGGGATGGTATCTACATCCTCTTCATGAAATGGTTTGTTATTTTCTTTTGTAATAATCTATATGGTATAGAAACAATTGAAATGATTTTTTAATATAAATATCAAGAATAATTTAAAAAAATGAATTTAAGTAAAAAAGTGCTATAATGAATTTATATATTTTATTTGTCTAACTAGTTAAATTTAAGATAATAATAGTATTTTTTTTAAGCATTAGAATTTCTATCTTAAAAATATTTACAAATTTCTGAATGTCATACATAACATTCAAACCCTCCTTTCAACAAAGGAATTGTTCTCATACGAATATATTGATTTTGGGGTTAAGCACCTAACAAATGGAAAATATAAAGACATTGAAGGATATGAAGAACAAATATTTAAAATTGAAGGGCAGGTTCTCATTCCTCACATATGCAAGCTCTTGAGTCTAGCAGTAAAAAATGGTATCCCTCATCCTTTGACACGTAGCCTCATTATTGATATATTTAAAAGTGGTGATAAAATATCCCCTCTAATTAGTGTACCATTATAATTAGCCATATCTTATCCAATCTTTACAATATCATTTTAGAAAAGAAAATAAACATATATGGCTAGAATGTGGAGGTAGGAAGGTTAAACATAATGCATGATTTAGAAGGTATCATTTTACTACAGACCACCTTGTTACACTTAGGATCATTGCAGAGGAATGTTATAACAGTAAATCCAATCTCATCCTATACTTTGTGAACTATAGGAAAGATTTCAATACAGTTCCTAGAAATAACTTGATGAGTATATTAGAAGAGCTAAAGGTTCATGTTTGAAGTTGAGAATTGCCATGATAAGGTTGCAAGAGAGTGTCATTTCCAAATTTAAGTTCACTGAGGGGTGGTTGAAAGATAATAACTGTAATAGTGGACTTAACTGAGGATTCTGCCTCTCCCATACCCTTTTTGACATATATATCGATAAGCTAGAATATTGTTTCAAAGAAGCAAGTTTTTTTAGCATGGCCTTTGCTGACATAGTTGTCATTCTCCTCCTCTATGGTGATGATATTGTTCTTATGGAAAGATGTCCCTTTGATCTTGATAAGCAATTAAGAAATATCAAGGTTTTCTTTCCTCACATGGGTATGATTGTTAAAACAATCAAAACAAAGGCTATGTCTATCAAGTCCAAGAAGGCTACTTACACTAATTTTGTATATGACAATAGTAACTTGAAGGAAGTTTCTTCTTATAAATATCTCAAAAACATTTTTCATCACAATCTCAATTGGAACTAGAATGTTTAGAAAATAATTAGTGAAGGTTGGAATTTTTATTTTGGTTTTGAAAACAATTGCAAATCAACAAAACCTTTGATGTGGGATAAATAAAGTTCTTTTTTGAAACTCTCGTCACTCCCATTATCTTGTACGGCTGTGAAGTTTAGGGTTGCAATATCTCTAAAGATTCCTGGAGAAAGATTGAACAAATATAGAAGAATTTTTTTATAGTGTTCATACACCCTATCATATTCACTTTATAGAAATGGGTCTTGCCCCCATCGAGAGCATCACTATGACTAGGTACTTGTTGTACAAATACATGATAGTCAACATGGAATGCTAGAAGCTTCCCAAAATTGATTTAAAATCTAGTAAGGATCACATTCGGATCAAGAGAGGTTGGTCTAAAGATTTCATGGCTTGTTTAAACCATTGGGAGTTTGACAAAAATGCCACTATGCAAAATATCAATAACATTGAAAATATTATCGCATCTAAGTTTAAAGAGAAAATGTGGGGAAATAAAGAATCAAAGGTTAAATTAAAATTAAGATACTTTAAAGAGGTCATTAACCCTAATATAAAGATAAAAAGCATTTCTCTATTCTACCTAGTTCAAAGAAGAAAATTTTAATATAGCCAAGATAAGAATGAAATTTCGTGACCTACATAGAGAAACATGATGCTTGATAATGCCTAAAACACTATGTGGGGAAAGGATTTGCTATCTATGTTAGACTATGAGCATTGAGAATGAAAGTCACTTTCTCTTAGAATGTCCCACATACACCCACATTAAATTGCAATTTCATAATCTTTGTCACTATACAAACCTCCTTAACCTTCTAATGTCAAAATTATGAGTGACCTAAGAACACTTCTTTCTAAATTTTTTTAACATATGAATATAACAATCCAAGCAAATTTTTTTTTTCTCTTAAAGTATAATACACCAAAATTAATTTAAGTAGATGTTAGACATACTCATCATTATTAAAAATAAAATTAAAAAATATTATAAAATAAATTATACTAATAATAAATAACTACAGTTATATTAATATTTACTAAAAAAAATGTCTTTCTTTAGCCATATTTGATGATAATGGGAAAATACTACAACGACAAAAAAAATACAAACATTTGTAACATTAATATGTTTTAAAATGAATTGTGCATTGTTTAAATATATTCTGTCCTTTTTAAATATGTTTTAAAATGAATTGTGCATTGTTTAAATATTTTTCTGTCCTTTTTAAATAGTTTTTTTTAGATTATGATCATTTTGAAATGAATTGTGCAATGTTTAAATCATTTTTAAATAGTTGTATTATGAATTACTTTACTACATGTTTACAAATAAGTAACACATTTATGAATTATATTTTTTCTTCCTAAATCAATATAATTATAACTAAAATAATTATCCCACTTCCTAGAGGAATATGGCCAACATTATGCATGGTAAAACCGTTCTCAATATCACTGTGGACCTCCTTGAAATTGATCCTCTTCCTGTTAAAGGAAACCCCTCATGCAACAACGAAGCTTCCAACAGGGAGGATGGAATTCCAGGAAACAATGGTGGTCAAGTTACTACAAAGCCACCTGATTCCACTGCGCAAATCCAACTAGGCACTTTGCTAGGCTTCGGCTTCGGGACTCCAATTGAGGAAGAGCCTTACACAAATCCATAGCCCATGTTTTAATGAATTATGCATTCCCTTTTTTCATTGAGCTTTTGGATGTTCAAATGCCCATGCTCACTACTAGAGTGTTTTATCAGGTTTATACTTGCAAAATCCATAAGTTCCATACTTCTATTTTAAATTGTAAAAGTTAAGAGACTCTTTGAATTGTACTTTTGACTTTATCATTATTTTATTTCAATAAAATAGTTTCTAAACTTAAAAAATACACACACACACACACATATATAGTTATATTGTATTCTAAATATTATATTTTCATTTTTTTCCAAAATATATTTTTCATCTTGTTTTGTTAAATGTGATTTAAAAAACAAAACCAAACTCAACGAGTAAAATCCAAAACCTAAATAACTTGACCTTAGCCTACTTTATTTGAAAAATGTGGAAAGTAAGCTTTTCGATCAAAATGTTATTGTCGAGGAAAATGATTTTGATCTCACCACTTTGAATCTTGGTTTGATAGGGACACCATATTTAGGAGATGGCCTTAGCTCATGGAGTTGTCAGTACTTTTAGTATATAGAAGATGTTAAACAGAGCTTTGGTGACCACTCTACATGTTTGTAACTATATTTTTATGTATAAATTGAATGTCATGCTCGCTCTTAAAAATAAATAATTTGAAATGAAACCAAGAAAGATTAGAAAGTTATGTACCACCACCGATGTAGTTTTTAAATCATTTTGTATATTCCAAGTTCAAGCTGCAATTTACATATGTAGCATTCTCATTCAAGTACTATTCAACACACTTTGAAGAAAGTATAATTACAAAAATGGATTAGCAACATATGAATGTCATTTCCAAGTGATGACAGACAATAGAATACTCACAAGAGTCACAACTAATAGAAAACCTTTCATTGTAAGGAACCGACCCCTTGATTCATCCCTACCAGAAAAATGAAAAGTAAGTATCATATTTAAATAGAAAAGTCCTCAAACAAATATTAGAAAAAAAAAACTATCTATGTGACAAATTATGCATTAAATGCTAAGTATTTTACATAGTTCTTTCACTTACATAGATAAAATACAATATAATGGATTGTGTGTGTCTTTACCAGTTATGATTAGTTACTTTCTTCTTCTAAAACCCATATTTTAGCTTCTCTTTTTCTTTTCGAACGCCACTCAGTAGAAGCATCTTTACCATTAGACTATTCATATATTTCATGCTTACACCTTATTTCTTCATCTCTTATACATTTTTCAGCAAGATAATCACTCTGCATGTTTGTTGCACTAAATCTTGACAATATTTGCCTATAAAACCATTGAAACATCTAAACAAGTGGGTTTAAAAGTGATGAACTTCCTCGATGTTGGTTGTTTTTTTGATAAGCCAACCTTTCTTGCTTATGGGATTTTTCCATTCCTTGTGTGTTCCAAATTTCCAAACTGCCATAATCTTTAGCAAACCAAGGACCAATTCGATCATTCTCAGCATCAATAAGTTCACCAAAAATCTTTTGTTGACCTTCTAACCTCTGCTTTGAGTCTTCAATAAAGTGGTGTTCCTTAACACCACCCATAGATGGTTTGCAAGGAGCATTACCCCAAGCTCTAGACAACTTTATATCTTTACAGATCTTCACATTTCCTCCAAGTAAACCAACATTAGAAAGAACCGTTTCAATTTTTGTAATTGATTTTTGAGCACTTTCTTTTGGGCTCCTATTCCAAGTAGATAGAATAGAAAGGTACAGTAATTTATCTATAATCGTTATAAATGCATGTCATGTACATATGTGTACTCTTGTAAGAGGTATAGGTAGTATATGATCAATGTTTTTGTCCAAATTTTCCCTATTTGGAGGCATGTCTTGCCTACAACTCATGATCCCATTTGACCACCCACCCGATGGTGACTTTTTCTTCTTTCTTATGTGCATGCAATATATGCAGCTATGCTTTGCATTAGCACCATGACCTATATTGTACATGCATTTTAAAGTTTTGAGGTCTGCTGCTAGATGCCATTCAACTTCATATGATCGATAACCTTCAACATATAGTTTCCCCCCCATGTTATATGAAGCAATTGTTGTGGGTATTGATGTTCGATGAAAAACCAACTTTAATGAGTTATGGGAATCTTTAGCAATTTTAGGTCTAATATGGGCCTTCTAAGAAAATGCGGCAACAATAAATTTTGTGAGCTGGAATTCAGGAACCAATAGAATTTCAATAAAATGAGTCAACCATAATGGTTGAATTGACATATTTGTCATAAAAGAAAACTACTATTTTTGTTTGTATTTTCGACATATCTCCCTGTGTTTTTACTTAAATTTCGAGTGGGAGAGATCATTGGATGTGGAATTTAATTCCGCATCCAATGAGTACCCACAGTTCATACTTTTGATGGACCCTGATGCCCCAAAAATAAGAAATACCTAAAAAAGCATGATGATGACATTAACATCACGATTTTTAAGGTATTTCTTATTTTTGGGGTGGCGGGGTCCATCAAAAGTATGAAGTGTGGGTAATCGTTGGATGTGGAATTAGATTCCACATCCAACGAGCTCTCCCGCTTGGAATTTGAGTAAAACCACGAGGATATATGTCGAAAATACAAACAAAAAAGTAGTTTTTTTCATTCTTCCTCCAAAATCAATAACTATTATTTTATTATTTTCCTTAAGAGGCCAATTTTAGACCTCAAATTTCATCTAATGCCTAGCCACCAAATGTGATCCTCGGATTGGACAGAGAAATATTTTTTATCAGTATTATTAATATTTTTATCCATGGCCCAATTCATTAAGGTGATAGAAACTCTTTCATATTTCTCATCATTAATGAGTTCCATCTCATCCAACTTAATGACGAAGACTAAATTCCCATGTGCTTCCTCTATACAAATGTCATAAAATTGATGTGAACTATTTGATATGAAATTGACATATATATATATATATGCTACTTTATATGCAGGCCCCTACTGATGCACCGGTGCTTGAAGAGCACCAAACCGGCGGCCCACCGGTCACTCACCAGCAGGTATGTGACTGTAGATCACTTTATTTGTACGTTTGTGTACACACATCTCAAGATCAAGTAACATTCAATATGTATCCTTGATTTGGACATGTAACATGTTTTATATGCAGGTCGCCCGAGATGAATACATTGTCTCGGGCTCTATTCCCTCTCATGCAGAGGTAGAGTCGTAGCCACAGGTATTAAATTTGAAATATGCTTTTAATTATATTTTTTGACCCTCTCCCCCCCAAGGTACATGTATATTTGTTGACATTGGCATATCTAATTTTTCATATATGCTACTTTATATGCAGGCCCCTACTAATGCACCGGTGCTTGAAGAGCACCAAACCAGCAGCCCACCGGTCACTCACGAGCAGGTATGTGACTATAGATCGCTTTCTTTGTACGTTTGTGTACACATCTCAAGATCAAGTAACATTCAATATGTATCCTTGATTTGGATATGTAACATGTTTTATATGCAGGTCGCCCGAGATGAATACATTGTCTCGGGCTCTATTCCCTCTCATGCAGAGGTAGAGTCGTAGCCACAGGTATTAAATTTGAAATATGCTTTTAATTATATTTGTTGACCCTCTCCCCCCCAAGGTACATGTATATTTGTTGACATTGGCATATATATAATATATTTATGCATCCTGATAGTGAGCAGGTGGTGCAAGAAGAGCACCCAGTCAAGGTCGCTGTCAGTGAGGCACCAGGACCCTAGATTACTTACTCACGTACAGTAAGTAGAAATGTTATTTTGGTTTCAAGGAATTTGAACAAATGTATATATAGAATTTTTAAAGGTTGGTAAATTAACTTACAAATTTGTTTGTTTTTCTGCAGTCTCCACTGATGAGACCTATCCCTCTTCTTCAGCGATGGGGATCACCAATGAGCAGTCGCAAAAGAAATATCAACTTCTCCGAAGACTCTGGTAGTGGCAGTAAAACAGGGGATAACTAGAAATAATGTATAGGGGGCATGTACATAGATTTATCTTTTTGTTCATATGTGTACACACAGATGTAC
>LPNX010608944.1:0-68542 GCA_001517045.1 Pseudotsuga menziesii
ACCTGTACTGAACCTGTGAACCTGTATTCTGATCACTGCCTTGCTGTCATGTAAATTTCTGCTCAAGTCATAATAGTCATGCTCAACAAGCTCTCATGAAACTCTGCTGTCTAGTATACTGAACATATGAAATTGGGCTATTCAAAAGGAATCTTAACTACGACTGAACCTTTTTCACTTGAATACATCACTTTATAAAATCACAACCTAAAGTGTATTATGTAGTATGTATCATGACTAAGCATTCGTATCATCACTGCTATATCATCTCATATCACTAAATCATTAAAGCTCATCATTGCTATACTTCAAGGAAGATTACAAATTCATAGTGCTGAATACATACTTGTATTATTGCTGCTAAATCATCTCATATCACTGAACATCAAAGCTTATCGCTGCTATAATTTACACAGTCAAGAAAATTACAAATTCATACTGCTGTATACATACCTCTGGAAGCTGAAATCTGGAAGCTGATAAAAGTGAACTGTGTATAAAAGATGACCAAACTCTGAATGCTGATAAAATAGGACTGTGTAAAGCTGGGTAGTATATTTTGACAAGAGTTTTACATGCCCGGAAATGTAGACTGGAAGTTGTCCTTGAAACGGCAGCTCAGTCAATGCACATGAATGCTTATGCAGCCCAACACCACGTTTTTCTTTATCCAAATAAAATAGCAGCACTGAAGATGACCCAACAGGCCCACACCAGTCACGGCCCAGTTTCAAAGGTCAGTCACGGCCCAGCTCCAATGTCACGGCTCAGCAAAAAAAATATACTCAGTCACGGCCCAGCTCCAATGTCACGGCTCAGCAAAAAAGATACTCAGTCACGGCCCAGCTCCAATGTCACGGCTCAGCAAAAAATATACTCAGTCACGGCCCAGCTCCAAAGGCAAAAGAAATGTCACGGCTCAGCAAAAAATACACTCACAGCCAGCCCATAACTTGTCATGTCAAACCATGTCAAAGTCACTTCACATCTACAATTTACTCAATCTGATCAATACATTGAGATCATCAAAGACGTCTGTCCAAATAGTTAGTTCATCAAGTCATCTAGGGTTTATGCTCATGTCTTTTCTGTTTAAATCAAATTTCATCTATCATTGGTTTGGTTCTTCACAAACTTGTCAGCTGCCTCAGTCATCAAATTTCTCATATGCTAAAATGAATTGGCTCCACGAATTGTTTGCACAATTGATAAGAATCATAAAAACATATTGCTCAGACTGTCATCTCCTTTTGCGGCTGTATATTTCTCTTACACCCAAAGAAAAATTCAGAACCACACCACTGAATTCAAAGAACTATCACAATTTTTGCTGCTGCTACTGTGAATCCCGAAAAACAGAGAAGGAAGAAGACTTTTTCAACCTGCGGTTACCTCAGCTAGCTCGCTTGAGATCAGAGCTATATCTTCACTTCAAATAAACAGCAGATTCTAAATCGCAGAGCTTCACACGAATTTACACCACGACCCGAAAATTTCCTCAGTTCTGCCGGCTTCAGTCACACAATTCAAAAGGAATTTATCGTAGAGATAATCCACAGCTTAGTCAAGCGAGCTTGGAGTATACTTCTCCTTTTTGTTTTAGAAATCTAGGTAAATTTATATGGAAACTTAAAATAAAACCTTTCCTTAGATTAGGGAATAAATTTAATTAAAATGAACAATTTCCTTAATTTAATGATTTATATTTTATTTTTAGTGAACCATTTCCTATAGTTAAGTAAAAAAAATATTTTATTAGGATTTTATTTATTATTATTTAAATAATAAAATTATTTAAAACTCTCCCCCAAAGGTTTTTTTTAGTATGTAAGTCTTTAAGTATTAGGAAAAAATATTTTATTAGGATTTTATTTATTATTATTTAAATAATAAAATTATTTAAAACTCTCCCCCAAAGCTTTTTTTTTTAGTATGTAAGTCTTTAAGTACTAGGAATACCTAGGGTAACAAAAGACCACGGAACATTTTCCCTCTCACCAAGGAACTTGAACATTTTACAGGGCTTTTGACAATGTCCCAAGGCCTCCAAGGGCTTCAGACTTGGGCTTGGGCAAAGTCAGAAGGTCTCCTTTGACGGCTCCAAGACTCACAGTTGGCATCAATGACCAGGTGCTGTTGGCATCAATGACAACTTAAACAACAAGGGGCACCCCTTGGGGGACGTCCTCACTGGCTAAGCCAAACAAAATAATCTTGGATCAAATGCTGAAGAACTATCCAAAAGCCAAAACAAATCATCTGAGAAGTTTCCATGCCATTTCCTTGACCCAACAGGCCAAATCGATTTTTTCAGTGAATTTCCTCATTCATTTCTGATGGTACATCCTCTGAAACTGAATAAAATCATCATAACTCTGTCTAGGCTGAGAATTGTGGAAAATTGACTGTACTGGATGATCTGGAGACATAGAAGAATGGTATAAGTGACTACTCTTACCCCCTGGAACACTACAATCCTCTAGGAGAACCAAGATCACTACCATACTAATAAAATTTGGCTAATAATAAAGTGATAATAATAACTGAATGTGCAATCTGAGGCAAAACTCTGGAGACTGAAACCATAGTATTGGTCCTAGGCATGTCTGGAGTAAATATAAGCACTGCTTTTTTCTGAGTCACTGCCTTGGGAACCGTGTTTGACTTGGTCAACTGGGTTGACTAGGTCAAAGTACCCAAACTCTAAGTGAGATACTGTACCAATATGATCTTGCATGTGTCCAAGGTAAGAAAGGCTCCAATGGTGTATATCAAAACCCAACTTAAATCATGTTATTCAGAATCATGGTGACAACAATAATAATAATAAGTAAGATATACGCGTGCTTTTGAAATATCTTAGAACCTTTTGGGAGACTCTTGTGCATGCCATGCTTACAAAGTTTAAACAGTCTGCTAGTGTTCGGTGAAGGTGGAAAACAAGGCTTATGGTAAAGGGAAATGACTTTTGATTGACTTTGACTATGTGATCTCTTCGAATAATAACTGATACACTCAACCAAAAAGATATATGCATGACAAATATCAATAGGGAATGGCACTGTCTCACAAATGGATAAAGTACTTGGGCTTGTTTCCTTAAGACTCTAGCAAGTTTTCCTTTTCATTACTTCACAATACAGGTCAACCTTCAAAGGTAGGTGCCCTGGAAGGATTTTGGGCTCTAGTACTGACAAAGACATAGCCTTTGCAGGCTGGTCTCACCCTGTTTCCCTGTGGGGGAAAATGACCCGAACACTATATAAAGAGTGAGTGTTCATCTTTTGACCATTGATTTTTTTTCAATAACTTTCTTTTTCACACAAGATAGTAGCCATCCTATAAGAGCAGGTTCCCTAGAAATCCTTCTGGGCTCCAGTAAATGACTAAGGCCTAGCCTCGCTGCCAGCAAGCAGTCCATAGCCCCGACAAGTTTGCCTCTCCCTGCTACCCCTGTGGAGGGCAGATGAGCCTTACATTATACAAAGAATGAGTGCTCAACCCCTTGGCCACTGACTACCTTTTAAACATTTATACTTTGCATCATTTAGATATAGCTTTTATGCGTTCCGATGCTTTAGTGTTTAGCAACACTGTTTAGTGGAGCACTTGTTTTGAGGACTGAAGGAGAACTACCCGGTGAACCCAGCCATGCTAGCCAAGCCACATACTTCATAGCCAAAGACACATAACAACATGGAGTCTATCATGCATAGGGGTCAAGATGTGGAAAAGATCTTCAATCTCACAAGTCTTAGTCAATCAAAATCATGGGATAAAATTCAACAATGGATGAACTGGATGGATGGGGACAAATGACATATGGGACCAACACAACACTAAGGTTTAATCATTTGTTTAAATTAGGGCATGAGCAAAAGTCTTCAACATTGAGATCTTTAATCATTCTCAGCACAAGTTTAAGCATCGGTATATATGTAACCATAGGTCACCATGATCAGCCTAACAAGACAAGCCTAGGTGTTTAATATACATCACAGAGCAAAAACAAACCAAGGAAATATATGTTGAGCAAGGTTGTCATTGATGACAAACCATTAATGACAAAGGTAAGATAAAGGTTGATGACATGGCAAGGAGGACATGGTAGCTTGGGATTCATAAATATTGATGACATGGGCAATTGGAGATCACTCACAGTTGGTGTGTGCCTTGGAGCACTAGGTGGTCCAAATGACGCATTCTGTGGTTATTTGTGACTTGATGGGGTCTTGGAACCTTTAGATGGTTAAAGTTCATGGAGAGGACCTTGATTAAATACATGATGACATGTCATAGCTAGATGATATAGCATAAATCTTATTGCTCCTTTGATGAAAAAATTTGGTCCAACATTCTAACGTAGCAAGAAGGTGTAATGTCGTCTTCTGATTAGGCCTTGAGGCCCAAAATCGCTAACCTATGTGATTCTTGTGGGTTCGAGCGGTTACTGACAATTAGGGAATCATCTAAGGATTGATGCCATCCATAGAAAATCTAGGACATCATCATTAGGTCAAGAAGGGCCACCGGGGCCAAAGGCCACCTTCGTGCATGCCATCCAAGCATTATTTAATGATGCATGCACTCATTTAAGTCTCCATACGCATGCATGCAAGTCAACTGCAAATTAGAAGATAAAGTGACCTAATTAGGTCAAAGATTAGGGTTTTCGCAGTTGAAAGTTATAAAAGGAGGATAAAGCGAAAGGAGACTTCACTTTTGATGATTATTATTTTGGGAGCTCTTGGATAACAACACAGCGTGCAGCACAGCAGTTGGGGTTGGAGACGAAGTCTTCAGCTAGTAGGGTTTCGGCAGTGAAACATTTGCCCTAGTCTCATTCAGGGTAAGCCATACAGGTTCACCATTTGCTCTTACATTCATTCATAGTTATCCAGTATACGGTATAGATTGTTGTAGGGACACGTGTGCAGCCGTAAGGGGGGTTTTCAGCCAGAAAGCCCTAATCAGTCGCTGGGTCTTCAGATCTTAGTTTAACTTTGAAACTGAGGCACCATTCTCATCATCGGCATCTTACTCCGGTACGCGGTGATTATCAGATCCGACTGTGCTCATTCGGAGCAGTTATCAGCTATTTCGGGATCAGGGGGGCATGAGCAGCTGTCTCTTTGGAACAATTCGCTAGCCTTCCTAGAGACCTCAGAAACTTCGCATGTACCAGGCATTCTCTCCGGCACAGGAAGGCTATCAGCCCCGCAAATCGGCAGCTTCATCGGACACCTCCTTCACTGAAAACGTCACCCTTATCTGATCTGGGTTCTGGCAGCTGGGGTTTCACCGGAAGCAAAAGATATCAGTCCATATCCGATTCAGTTCTTGATGCTTGTATACTCTCTCAGGAGCAGTCTAGCTGACTTATCAGTGGTAAGTGTTCATTCTATCTCACAAACTTTTACCCTAATTTTTGCTATAAAATAGGGATTTTTGCATGGCAGTTTGCATGTTTGGTTGTATCAGCATATTTGCATAGAAATAGAAAATATCGGGATTCGGGATATTACAGAAGGGTAAAGAGAAAGCTAAGTTACCCTGACATGGAAACTCTAATATGATCAATATAATCAATGAAAAGTAATGTATGGCAGCCCAGTTGATAACATGGACATTGCAATTCATCCAAGCTAAGAACAAAGTTGTAGCGACATTTTAAACAAATAATTAACCCAGTACATGAATTTTGAGAGCTAAAGGAAAAGGAATTAATTAATTTCAAATTATAATTTTTTTTTGACAAGTCGGCTCCAAAAATATATGAAAAAACTAGTATAAATAACCGGTCAACGTCTTCATTTAATGTAGGAAGAATTTAGTGGTTTCTCTCTGAATTTCGGGTGGACTGGAGGAAGAGTTCAGAGGGAAGCATTTGGAAGTAAACACAATTTTGAATTTCGCACCCTTTCTGAGGCAATTTTGCTAGTAAAAAAAGAGTGATTTTTGGGTTGCAGCAGTTGAAGATTTGGTTGGTTATTGAAGGCATCTAGTGAAGAAGTAGCAGCTCGGGTTTGTACTCTAAGGTAGCCATAATCCAGCTCAATTGTATGACAACCATCTTTGATTTCGGTAGACAGCTTTGTGCTTTGTGGCAGCCTTACATAATACAACAAAATTTCAAGATCTTGTTCTGAATTTTGGTGACCTCAGTGCTAAAAGACTGATCCTCCAAAGCATTCGAAAAAGCTTGAGAGTGATCTTCATGCAGAGATAAACGCTGCATCTTTTTGAAGATGTCACAACCATGGCCACAAAGATGTGTACTTTCATGTAATAAATCTTTCATTACAGCACTGACTAGATTTTGGGTGCATTACAGTTGAAAGCAGTAAGAAGTTACTGACACAAAGATCTGAAGAGTTGTTTTCAAGATCATATATTGCATTGAAGGAAACAAGGAGAAGTTCCAAGAATGAAAGAAATATGGAAGTTGTGGTTTTTGGAGTAGTAAATGACCAGACTTCAATAAGCAAACCTCTTGATGATTGAGTAGACTTGACAATCTTAAGATGACAAGTGACACAGTTTGAAGTTACTGGTGTTTGAACAAGTGCAACAGTATATGAAGATGACTTGACATGAAAGTGACTGACAAAGACAATGAAATGAGAACCTGATAAGTGGACAAGTAACATCACAATGTCTTGGATGAGTATACCCTTTGATGAGCACACCTTTGTGGACTTCACTTGAGCAGACCTTAGAATGTGGACATGCGCAGACTTAGATATGAGCAGACCTTGTTGATATGACAATGATGAGCAACTGGATGACATGATAATGACAAGAATGATATAGCAAGTGATTGACAGATGATATGGAAAAGATCTTTATGTAAATGCAAGCTGGGTCCTGCACACACTTTCTTAGTTTGAGCTAAGAAAAACCAAGCAGGGTCTTGGCATAGAAGTTGGTGCTTCTCAGTCAGTTTGAGCTGGTGTAATCGAGAAGATTACAGTCTTTCGTTGTAACCCCTATCAAATTTGATATAATAAAGTTTACAAGTTTATCTTATGAAGTGTCTCTTGTGATGTGATTGATTAATGTTGATGAAATTGTTAGTTTGCAAGTGATGATCTCTGTTTAAGTTTTGAAGAAGTGAAAATTGGTAGAAGTCCCCACACACTGATTCACCTCCCCCTCTCAGTGTGGCATTGTGACTAAAATTGGTATCAGAGCAGGCCTTCACCACAAGCCTATCTAGCTTGAAGGAGATCTATGGATAGGCAATGGATGCAAAAAGGCAGAGTCCCCCAGCAATGTTGTTCCAGTTTTTGACATGGCAGATTATTTCGGTTGGAGAAGCAGAATGAAAGCCTACTTGAAGAAATTTGGTGTATGGGAGATTGTGGTCAATCCTCCTGTTCAGTCCAACAAGGAGACAAAGTCAGCTACACAGAAGGATGCTAAGAAGGACAACATCATTGCCCTGAAATTTCTCGTGGATGGACTCTCAAGCCTTAAGCCTCTTTGTTCAAGAAAGAGTGGTTGAATACACTTAAGCCAAAGACCTATGGTTCAAGTTAGAAAGTGAGTATCAAGCAAAAAACCAAGACACAAAGACTAAAGCAGAAGTTAAGACTATTGAAGATGAAAAGCAAGAAGAAAAGGAAGAGCAAGCATCAGACACCAGTGAAGGTAAGAATCCTTCTGATTACAGTAGTAGTTATTGTGATAACGTTGAAAATGATCTTGAAGATGCTAAGAAAGATGTCCTAGCACACCTTCTAGCAGACATTGATCTTAGATACAATTTGAGACTTAAAAAGAAGATTTTGGGGTCCTTCGAAAGTACCATCAGAAGTCTATTGATCTGTTCAAGAAACTTAATCACAAGAAGACAAGTTTACAAGTTGATCTAGAAGACAAAGATGATGAAATCGAAAGACTAAATATTAATCCTATCTGTCAAAATGAACTTGAAGAAACAAGAAGGAACAATGTTGATTTGAAGATTAAACTTGAGGATGCTAAAAAGATGGAAGATATTTTGAGAAATCAATCGGATGAAAAATAGAGGACTTGTGAACATCTTGAAATGGAGGTTGTTGATCTTAGAAAGAAGAATCAGAAAACCGATGCCTCTATCAAGTTCAAAAACAATACAACTATTTTGGATGGGATCTTGGGCTGTCAAAGGTCTCCTTTTGACAAATCTCGGCTTGGTTACAACATGGAAGCAATTTTTTTTGAAGTTGGAACATGGAATCCTAATACTCTAGAAGCAGGTTCCTCATTCTCCAAAGATGAAAACCAAGCTGCTCCTCATATACCTGCAAAAGACATCAGAAAATTTGGAGGACATCTAGGAGTTAGTACTACTTCTCAAAGCAAGTTCAGAAGAGAGATACACTAAAGATGGAATTAGGCATCCAGGTGGGAAAACTGTTTTGATGGTTATTGATATTCATGTAATGCTTTTGGTCATAAGGCTATGGACTGTCCATTGCATGGAAGAAGAAGTATTGGAAGACCAATGACACAGTTAGATGCTAGACATGTAACCGGGTTGGCCACATTGCTGCTAATTGCCATAATATGAGATGCTACAACTGTAGTGGCTTTGGTCATAAAGCCCAAGCTTGTGTTAGTCCAAGAAGACAACAAATAAAGAGTCCTTCATACAAATCAGTAAGAAAAGTCAATGAACCAATAATGAAGAGTAATGCAGACAAATTTGAAGTCCAAAAGACAAGTGATCACATCCAAGGACACTCTCAAGTATGGATGAAAAAAAATGTTTTGTTAAAATTGAATGAAGTAGATCAGTGCACAGAAGATGGCTGCCATATGGCAGGCCAAGCTTAAGGTCTCTCAAAGACCTTAGCACACCTTGAGTCCATGAAGTTTGGAGGATGGACTCAAGAGTACGAGTTGACTACTCCAAGCTAAGGAACAGGTCCTAGGATCGTGAGTATTGACATAAGGAAGACTAATGCAAGGCAAAGTTACAGTTGGCATGATGATAGGGGGAGCAAGAGTAATTGGCAGTGAACTCATGAACTCTGTCTGTACATAAAATTGAAGCAAATGAAGTGAAGCAACGTTGTGATGTTTGGAGGAGTGTCATTGATGCATGCTTACCTTTAATAGATGATGATCTTGCTGCTGACCATGAAAATTAAAATAATTGGTAAGAAAATCTCAAGAGCTACATGAGATTATTAATGCCAAAATTTGTGGACACCATGACAAAGAAGGAACATAATGATTGTCGTATTGGAATGCCCAAGCGAATAGACGCATGATCACAAAGTAAAGTGTTGGCAATTGGTGCAATTGTGTAGTCAGAGCAAGTCGCTGTAAAGATCTCCAAATATCCCAGAACTGCAAAATGAAAGACTCATCAATCATGGAGTCCTCTACCATAGCATAAATGGTGGCAGACAAAGGAAGCCTTCTTAACATCATCTCTAGATCATTATTTAGCAAAGTGACTGGTTTGTTGACAAAACTAGAAAATTACACTTTAAAGAAGATGGTAAAGCAGCTCAGATGTTGAATAAAGAACAAGCATCCAAAGGATGATGCAGAAGGCAGCTGCAGGAGCAATTAGATGGATAATGGACAGACCCTGACAGCCAGAAAGAGAGAACATACAGATGTAAATCATCATTCAAGACATCATGATATTAGTCTCTAAAATTCATATGAAGTTAAGCACTGCGTAGAAGAGGTTGTTCATTGTATACTGATGATATCTACAAACTTATAAGATAGCCCTGAATAAGGATAAGAAAGGATTGGGGAGTACTCTTTTGAAGACTGAAATGTTATTAAAAGGCTGGAGGATCCAGATATATGTCTGCTAGGCTTTGAGAAAATGTCTGCAGATTAGTAGAAAAATGCCCACAGACATTGGCAAAATAGCAACCAGCCTTAACAATGACCACAGTACCAAAATAAAATGCATTGAAATTGGATTTTTGTTTGTTCCCTGAAATTGGAGATAGCACTGGTGATGACCATTGAATGAAGGGTGAAAGAGTACTACAAGAAGTTAAAGATTATGTCATCTCCGAGAGTATGAAAATGACAAACAATGGTCACCATAGGAAGTAGTTGATGCTGCCACAGAATGTGTCCTTGGTGGGTTGAAGAAGTTGCAAGAGTCCAAATGACCCTTTCAGTGGTCATTTGTGTTTTATTGAGGTCATGGTACCTTAGGAAAAGTCTAGGCACCCCCACACCTTGATGGTCATAATTATGAAGCTTGTGGTAATTAACAAAATACCCTACCTTTGGTCCCTAAGTCCACAAACCAGAAATTGACCCTACAATGAATGCCTTGCCCTTAAAACACTTATGATGCCCTCTTAACCCATGCCTTTTACAGAAAGCCCTTGTCTGATGACCCCTTGATGAGTAGAGGACACCCTTACATTTGGTGGCTAAGAGAACACACCCATACATTTGTTAACCCTAAAAGCAAAGTGTGTAACAAGTAAAAGAATTAAAATATTAACTATTGCTTAAATGATTGAATGTTTTTAATAATTAATTGATACTTGAGAAGTTGACTAACATTACCCTTCTACTCCATCGTTGAACCCTTGAAGTGGAAACATGTTAAAACAATTTTATATTTAATAAATAAACCCTTCACGAGGTTGCTCCCCATTAAGTGACTTAAGTTAAAACTTTTTCTAATTAATAAAATTACTTAGAATACCCTACAAGTCGGCCCTAAAATCTCTCTGCCTCACGCCTATAAATACACCAACTCATTATCATAACAAATCCATCCAAAAATCAATTGTTTGACTGAGATTCGGGTAGATGACTGAGGCTTTCTTGCTGGTCTAACAGCAGCATACGAATTTTTACAGAGACTTTTTTTTGGGGGTTTGAAATTAGTGACAGCCTGAGTTTTCCAAGGGAAGAACAGTCCGATTTTTTTTGGGGAAGAATATACAGTCTTGCACCCATTTTATCAGAGCTTGAGGATGGTTTTTGCACAGACATTTAAGAGTTAAGGTTTGGTTACTGCAGCCTACATCCAAGCCCAACTTTTGAGAAAAGTGAACAGTCCAAGTTTGAAATTCAAAAGTCTGAATTTGGTTTGATGGTTGTTGCTGCTGCTTGCAATTGCGAATCCCTTGGGTGATTGACTGATGAAACAATACAAGTTTTTGGTCACTGCTGCATTTGAAGGTTGAACAGTCCTAAATAATCTGCTGCTTTCTTCACTACCTAAACAGTTCTGAGCTTTCAAGGTTTGTTCGAAGTCTCTTGGGTGCTCAACATTGCTGCTGCCTTCATTTATCAAATCCGAGCTTTCTATTCCTTGGGGACAAGTACAGCATGTGTGTAAGAACTTTTGGGGTCTTCTACTCAGCCAATAATCTAGGTATGTATAATGCATGACATTAATATAAGTGTAAACGTGTATGTACAGTATGAGTGTACATGTGTACATGTGTTGAAGTGAACAAGCATGTGAACAGTAGTGTACAATAATATGTGTATATATGTACAGTAATATGTACAGCGTACAATGGTGTGCATAGAGATCCGTTAAGTGTACAAGTGTTCAGGTGTACAAGTGGTATTAATGTACAAATGAATGTACAAGTTGAAGTATGAAATTATGATCCATTACATGATAATGAATGCCATGATATGATACATGATGATGATGATGTGATGATGCATGCTACATGCTACGCTCTATGATGTTGATGCACTCTTTGATACTTGATGTACACATTATATTGATGATGCATTTCTATGCACTATGATGAACAGTTGGTGATGACGATGATGATGATGGAAGTCTAATGTTCAGAGAAGAATTACTTGTTCAGTGATTGTGTATGACTAGGTGTACAAGGACGCACATGATCAGTTTATGACAGTGAAATGAAGTATTGGTCTACAGGGATGACTAGGCACTGCAGGGATCAGAGAGCAGAGATTATCAGCAACAGATTCAGAGATTGGTTTGACAGGTCCACAGGTTAAGACATATTTTCTTCAGGGTGGTAGGGTGGTGCTAGGGCTCACAATATCGTGAGTTATGCTGTAGTAGCAGCTTGTCAGTTGTAGTTGACGAAGCGTAGGGGTTGTAGCCCCTTCCAGTTGTAGCCGGTAAGTTGTATTAAATTTGTTTACCCCAGTTGTTGCAGGGTCAAATTTATTCTAAAAAGGCTTCCGTGGTTTCACCCCCAGGACTTGGGTTTCCACGTCAAAAATATTGTGTACTGTGCAACTTGTTATTTTCATGTACATTGATGATATGCTGTGATTGGTGATCAACAACTTGCTTTTGATTAAATTTTTTAAAAATTGTGCAAACATTGATTCACCCCCCCCTCAGTATTTCAACACTTCTCCCATGGTTTTTGATCATTGTATTAAAGAAGGCTCATGATATTGGCATTATTTACTATTATTCACTAGTCAAGGATTGAATTTGTTCTGAACATAAAATATATCAATAAATACAAAATAAATAAATAAATAATAATAATTGATATTAATAATAAATAAAATAATAATTATTTAAGGATGCAACTCTTTGTGAAGAGTCTCTAAGGTGCCCTTTAGTAATTATATATACGTGCCTTTTTATATTTGTAGTCATTATTATTTGCATATTATATTTTATTCCTATTCTTATGGATTCTTTTATGTTGCAATATTTATTTTGGATATTCACCTAACAAACCAAATTGGTTTGTCTCATTGGTATCGGAGCAAGATTGTTTGATTCGACCTTTGGCCATCATTATTAGACTTTGTCTGGCTTGGATTTTGGCCATCATTTCAAGAGTTTCTCTGAAGTCTAGGACTTTGTCCAAAATCAAGCCTTTGGCTCAAAAAAGATCCAACCACTAGTTTTAAGAAAAGAAGATTCTGTTGCTACAAGGAGAAATAAATAATAGATATTGGTTACAATAGTAGTGTAAAGCCATCAAATTACCACAAGTCTATAAACGTATCAGTTGTCGGACTAACTAGATGTGGGTAAAATATGTGGAAGCAAAATATGAAAGAAATAAATGCAGAACTAAGATCATGCATTGGCACTGTTTGGTATATTTTGGAATTTTGGATGTCATTATTGTGGAGGAAACACAGCACAAAAATATTTCAAGTTTTTCGTTATCGGATAAGGCATCACTCCATTTGTTTCCATGAGAGAAATTGTGGGGTTCGTGAGTTCTTTTCCCATGTTCTAGCAGTGACCAAGCAGTCACGTACTAGAGGTGACAAAGATCCCAACTAATGACATCTCAAGTAGAGAATTGAGGTCCATCGAAATCACTAAGGCTGCCAGTGGATAACATCGATTTGAATCACAATGGATACCAAGCCTAATTGTTGCTTCATTCCCTGTTTCGGTTCAGATCTTGCGTCGTCAAGATTTAACTACTTGCCACCTGTAATATCCCAAATCCCGATATTTTCTATTTCTAAACAATTATGCTGATACAACTGGGCATGCAAACTGCCATGCAAAAATCCCTATTTTATAGGAAAAATTAGGGTTAGGGTTTGTGAGATAGAATGCACACTTACCACTGATAACTGGCTGGACTACTTCAGATAAAGTCTGCAAGCACTGAGAACTGGATCGGAGAGGAACTGATCTCTCCTGCCTCTGGTGAATGCCCCAGCAGCAAGACGCCCAATCAGAGAAAAAGGTGACGCCCTCAAGGAAGGAGGTGTACGATGGATCCGCCGTTTTGCAGGGCTGATAGCCTTGCTGTGCCGGAGAGATTGGCTGGAGTATGCTGAAGTTCTGACACCTCTAAGCAGGATAGCGTCTAGGTTCAGTGAGGCAGCTGCTCACGCCCTTGGGAGTCCGAAAATGCTGATAACGGCTTCGGATGAGCTCAGATGGAGCTGATAATCACGGAGTACCGGAGTATGTAGCTGATGATAAGACTGGTGCCTGAGTTTCGCAAGGAAATTGAGATCTGGAGGCCCCACAGCTGATTAGGGCTTTCTGGTTGAAAACCCCCCCCTTACGGCTGCACCGTGCCCCTGCAACAATCTATACCCTATGCTATATAACTGATGAATGAATGAAGAACAAGTGGTGAACCAGTATGGCTTACCCGGAATAAGACTAGGATAGATGTTTCACTGCCGAAATCCTGTTAGCTGAAGACTCCGTCTCCAACCCCAACTGCTGTGCTGCACGCTGTGCTGCTATCCAAGAGCTTCCCAAAATAATCATAATCATAAGTGAGGTCTCCTCTTACTTTATCCTCTATTTATAAAGTTCAACTGCGCAAAACCTAATCTTTGACCTAATTAGGTCACTTTATCTTCTAATTTGCCGTTGACTTGCATGCATGCGGATGGAGACCTAAAAAGTGCATGCGTCATTAAATAATGCTTCGGATGGCATGCATGAATGTGGCCTTTGGCCCAGGTGGCCCTTCTTGACCAAGTGAGGATGCCCTAGATCTTTTATGGATGGCATCAGTCTTGATCTGATTCCCTAGCTATCAGTAACTGCTCGAACCCACAGGAATCACATAGGTTAGCGGTTTTGGGCCTCAAGGCCTAAAAGGAAGAGGACATTACAGTCCTCCCTGCTCGAGATTGCTTGTCTTCAAGCAACTTCAAACTGGGATGCTGCAATACCTGTTCACCTTCCCAAGTGGCATCCTCTGGCGGTAGTTCTTTCCATTGAACCAAATATTTGCTGATCACTTTGTTCCTGAGCTTCCTCTCTTTGGTCTGTATGATCCGTTCAGGAATCAATATCAGTAGTCCTTCATCATCTAAAGGGGGCAATTCGGTAGATGGAGCAATGTGTTGCCCAAGGGTCTTCTTCAGGCTAGACACATGGAACACATTGTGGATTTTGCTTTCTAGGGGCAGCTCTAGTTCATATGCCACCTCTCCCACCTTCCGAATTATTTTGTATGGTCCATAGAAGCGGAGTTTTAATTTCTATGCTCCTTTCTTTTTAAGTGAAGACTGTCTGTAAGGCTGGAGCCTTAAGTAGACTAAATCCCCTACCTCAAAGCTCCGCTCAATCCTGTGTTTGTCGGCATACATCTTTTCTTGATTCTGGGCTGTCTGTAAATTCTCTTTCAATACTTTCAGGATGTCCTGACTGTCTTGTATCCAATCCTTAGCCTTAGGAGCCCTACTGTCTCTAAATGCCAAATCTGCATAGTCCAAGGCCTCATAACCATATAATGCCTTAAAAGGAGTCATCCTAATAGACATGTGATAAGTAGTGTTGTAGCAATACTCTCCTAGGTGTAGCCATTTGATCCAGGTTCGCTGTTGCCCTGCTACGTAGTTCCTGAGATATCATTCGATCCACTTGTTGACTATTTCTGTTTGCCCGTCACTCTGGGGGTGATAACTCGTACTAGTAGCCAGTTCGGTCCCCACCAATCTGAACAGTTCCTGCCAAAAGGCACCCGTGAACCTGCTATCCCGATCACTGACAATGGTCTTAGGCAACCTGTGTAACCTGGAAACCTCCTTGAAAAATAACTCCGCTACTTGAGCTGCCGAGTAGTCTGATGGTATCGAGAAGAAATGTGCAAACTTGGTCAGTCTGTCAACTACTACATATAAACAATCTCGCCCTTGGACCTTGGGCAAGCCTGTAATGAAGTCCATGGAGATGCTCTCCCACTTCTGTTCTGGGATCGGTAGTGGCTGGAGTAGCCCTGCTGGATGGGTGTTCTCAACCTTGTTCTGCTGACAGATGCTACATTCCCGGACATGCTGCATAATCTCCCCCTTGAGGCCCTTCCATGAGAACCTCTCTCTGATCTGCCTGTAGGTTTTTAAGAACCCTTGATGCCCTGATAAAGGAGAATCGTGGGCTGCCTGGATGATCTTCTTCCTCAATGTGGATTCTGGAACGAGGTATATTCTGTCCTTGTAATAGATGATGTCATCCACAATCCTGTACCTGTCATCCTGAATTTGCCCGTCCAATAATTCGCAAGCGAAATTATTTTTGGAGTACTCCACTAAGAGAAGTGCCCTCCAATCCGTGGATATACTACTGAGAGATAATGGGGATGGACGCCTGGATAATGCATCAGCTACTACATTATTCTTACCTTTCACATACTCGATCTCAAAATCATAGGCTTGTACTTTGCTGACCCATTTCTGCTGTCGCTCATTCAGTTCTTTCTGTTCCAAGAAATACTTGAGGCTGTTATGATCGGTTTTGATTTTGAACTTACTGCCCACCAGGTACTGTCTGAATTTTGTGAGAGCATGCAAGATGGCTAGCATCTCTTTGTCATATATGGAGTAATGGCGCTCGTAGTTCTTCAGTTTACGACTCTCAAATGCAATAGGGTGATGATTCTACATCAATATTGCTCCTAACCCTTCTCCTGAGGCATCACATTCTACTACAAAGGGTTGTGAGAAGTCTGGTAATGCTAAAACTGGGCAAGAACTCATGATATCCTTCATCTCCTCGAAAGTTTTCTGCGCTAAGTCTGTCCAAGTGAATGCCCCCTTCTTGGTGAGATCTGTGAGGGGTGCTGCAAACTGGGAGAATCCCTTAACGTACCGTCGGTAATAAGGGCACAGACCTAGGAACCCTCTCAATTCTGTAACGGTTTTTGGCGCGGGCCAATCTCTGATAGCTCGGATTTTCTCCATGTCAACCTGTACTCCTTCTGCATTGATCCCATGTCCTAAGTACAGCATTTCCTTCATGCCAAACTCACACTTGGACATTTTCGCGTAAAGCGACTGTTCTTCTAAAATACTCAACGTCTCGTCCAGGTGTTTCAAGTGCTCTTCCCATGTTTTGCTGTAAACCAAGATGTCATCAAAGAATACAAGCAAAAACTTACGTAGCTGTGCCCTGAAGGTGTGGTTCATGCATGACTGGAAAGTAGCTGGAGCATTGGTAAGCCCAAAGGGCATGACCAAAAACTCATAGTGACAGCGAAAAGCTGTTTTGGGGATTTCCTGGTCCCTTACCCTGATCTGATGGTATCCCGAGCGAAGATCGATCTTGGAGAAGTATTGAGCTCCCTGAAGTTCATCCATGAGTTCGTCAATCCTGGGAATGGGATACCTGTTCTTGATGGTCTTTTTGTTAAGTGCTCGATAATCGATGCACATACGCAGAGTGCCATCCTTCTTCTAAACCAGAACTACTGAAGATGCAAAGGGGCTAGAACTGGTTCGTATATAACCAAGCTCCAGTAATTCTTTGATGGTTTTCTCAATCTCATCTTTGTATCTCTTGGGATGCCTGTAAGGAGTGGTGATGACTGCTTGTGTTCCCTCCTCTAGCTCGATGATGTGTTCAAAGCCCCGGTCTGGTGGTCTGCCTGATGGAAGGTCCCGGAAAACCTTTTCGTGTTTCTATAGCAAGGCTTGAATGTCACTGGGGTGTTGTGAGCTGGTCTCTGGGGGTTTCCTGAAGGTGACAAAACATTATGCAGCCCATTCTATATCATCCTGTCGAAGCACTGCCTCCATTCTCTGTGATGAGACCGGTTTTGGGGGATAAGTGTTCATGCCCCTCAAAACTACCCGTTTGCTATCTGGCCCCTGAAACTCCATTTCCATTGCCCTGTAGTCTGTAGTGTATTTCCCTATAGAGTAAAGCCACTGAACACCCAATGCCACATGAGTATCCGCTACATCCACTACATAGAAAGAGTCTGTCATCTGATAGTTACCCAAGGCAACATTCAGTTTTGGGATCCAGTAGTTGCACTACATGCTGGAGTTCTCGGCTACTGCTACAATGAATCCCTCGAACTTCTCGGTCTGAATACCTCGTTTGGCTACCCATGCGGAGTCAATGAAATTGTGGGTGGCTCCCCCATCAATCAGAACTCCTACTCTGTGACCCTGCACTACTCCCCTGACCCTGAGAGTATGGAATCTCGGTACCCCCGACAATGTAGCAATGACTCCCTCCGGTGTATCCCCCTGGTGTGATTCCTCTTCTGTGGCCTCCTGCTCATCGTCGTCTTCATCACTGTTTGAATACACCTCAATGTAGTGTGCCTTCGCCTTCCCTGCGCACCTGTGTCCTAGTACCCATGGTTCCTGGCAGGTGAAGCACAGCTTCTTTCTTCTCAAATCTTTCCTGGTGTCCTCATCTAACTAGGTTTTCTTGGGCACATCCTGCTGGAAAGGTTTCCTGTCCTTGTCCCTAACAGGAAAATTGGTTTTCAGAGGGAATTTGTTTTTAGGGACTGAATCCCGAAGATCCCTTGCCCGGCTAATAGCATCCTGCAGAGTGAGGGGTTTGTAGGCTTTCACCCATCCCCGTAGTGGCTCTATGAGGGCCTCAGTGAATAACATAGTCAATCTGCTCTCTGACACATCTGTTACCATAACGGCTAGCCTCTGAAACTCTGAAATGAATGATTCTGCGCTACCAGTCTGCTTGAGTTGAGCCAACTCCCTGAAATGGATCTCTGGATCTTTCCTGTCGAACCTCTCCATGAGTTTCTGAGTGAACTCACCGTAAGAATGTATGGTGTTGTGACCCAATGTCACCAGTCCGTGGTACCACCATTCGTGAGCCTCTCCGTCCAAGTGAAGTGTAGCCAACTTAATGGCGTCTGTCTCTGTCATGGGGTTGAGTTGAAAATAGGTATCCAACTTTTGGACCCATGTTCTCGTTGATCCTCCGCGAGTCCCATCAAAGTTTGGGATGGTTAGCCTGCCCAAGGTTTTCTGCAGCTCATAGTTGTGATTGAAACCCTTGTTGAAATTCCTGGGCCTGTTCCTGCTCTTCATGTTGCAGAAGTCTGAGAAAGACATAGCAGCATGAAACTCATCCCCTAAGTCCCTGTACTCCTGCAAATAAGCCCCAAAAGGCTCGCTGGGCTCTACCTGCATGACCGGGCCCCCTACTGTATCTGCCAAGAAGTGAGGCATGGTAGGCCTGATAGTAGGTCTGCTGTATATGTGGGGAGTGTTCTGGATGTTGGTGTGCGCCATCTTTCCACTGCCGCTGGAAGATCCCTGCTCTACTGGTGAGGGGGGTGTGCTGCTGATACCTGGTTCCGGTTTCGTTGACAGTTTGTTGATTGCATTGAGGACTTCTTTTTGTCCTTTGGCTAAGTCTTGCAATGCAGAGACCAAGTTGCGAAACTCCATCCGATCCTCCTCTTCTCCCGTTCCTTTTCCCCTATCCGAATGAATACCTGTCTGTTCCATATTTGAATTGGTATCCTCTAGCTGGATATCTTCAAATTCTTCTGTGTATCTACTCTTCCTCCTCCTATAGGTTACAAAAGGATCTCCTTCTGTATTCATCTACTTCTCATCTCTTAAGCCCACAGCTGGCCAAGAAAATAGCTCTGATACCACTGAATATCCCAAATCCCGATTTTTTCTATTTCTAAACAATTATGCTGATACAACTGGGCATGCAAACTACCATGCAAAAATCCCTATTTTATAGGAAAAATTAGGGTTAGGGTTTGTGAGATAGAAGGCACACTTACCACTGATAACGAGATGGATTGCTTCAGATAAAGTCTGGAAGCACTGAGAACTGGATCGGAGAGGAACTGATCTCTCTTGCCTCCGGTGAATGCCCCAGCAGCAAGACGCCCAATCAGAGAAAAAGGTGACGCCCTCAAGGAAGGAGGTGTCCGATGGATCCGCCGTTTTGCAGGGCTGATAGCCTTGCTGTGTCGGAGAGATTGGCTCGAGTATGCTGAAGTTCTGACACCTCTAAGCAGGATAGCGTCTAGGTTTAGTGAGGCAGCTGCTCACGCCCCTGGGAGTCTAGAAATGCTGATAACGGCTTCGGATGAGCTCAGATGGAGCTGATAATCACGGAGTACCGGAGTATGTAGCTGATGATTAGACTGGTGCTTGAGTTTTGGAAGGAAATTGAGATTTGGAGGCCCCACAGCTGATTAGGGCTTTCTGGCTGGAAAACCCCCCCTTACGGCTGCACTGTGCCCCTGCAACAATCTATACCCTGTGCTATATAACTGATGAATGAATGAAGAACAAGTGGTGAACCAGTATGGCTTACCCGGAATAAGACTAGGACAGATGTTTCACTGCCGAAATCCTGTTAGCTGAAGACTCCGTCTCCAACCCCAACTGCTGTGCTACACGCTGTGCTGCTATCTAAGAGCTTCCCAAAATAATCATAATCATAAGTGAGGTCTCCTCTTGCTTTATCCTCTATTTATAAAGTTCAATTGCGCAAAACCTAATCTTTGACCTAATTAGGTCACTTTATCTTCTAATTTGCCGTTGACTTGCATGCATGCGGATGGAGACCTAAAAAGTGCATGCATCATTAAATAATGCTTCGGATGGCATACATGAATGTGGCCTTTGGCCCAGGTGGCCCTTCTTGACCAAGTGAGGATGCCCTAGATCTTCTATGGATGGCATCAGTCCTGATCTGATTCCCTAGCTATCAGTAACCGCTTGAACCCACAGGAATCACATAGGTTAGCAGTTTTGGGCCTCAAGGCCTAAAAGGAAGAGGACATTACACCACCACTCGTTTAAACTTTATAGTATCAAAGGATAGAAAGAGAAATAGGAGACAATTATCGGTGTTGAAATATTGTAACTTCGAAGAATATTTTAAATGTATTTTATTGTTGTAATCTATCAGAGATGTTTTATTCCTTCATCGGGATGTCACTATTGTATTTGGTCATCATGGAGTCATGAGGTAAAGCCTCTGTTGTAAGTCAGATCAATAGAACCATCTAGAATATATTATTATACTGTTTTGTGTCTTCCTAGGTGAAGTCGTCCCAGTAAGTTTGTTGGGGTTGACTTGTTAGGGAAAAAGTCAAGTGGAAGAAAAAGTATAAATAGAGGATGTGTTCCTCATTTGATACACACACTCACTTGTGTATAGCGCATAAGAGAGAGAGAGAGAGAGAGAGAGAGAGAGAGAGAGAGAGATATCTGCTAGGAGAAGGAGCACCTGTTTGGGGTTTTGTCTTTGTACGTTTGATACATCTATATAGAGGAAGTTTTGCTAGGTTTTCTTCCTCATGAGGATTTCCTAAGATAAATCTCTGTGTTCTTTTGTGTGTGTTATCATCGGACTTGTAGTTGCCTCTATGAGGTGGATCCAGGACGGACGGTAGAGGGATGATAAACTAAAGAGGTGGAACCAAGATAGCCTCGACTCCCAAATGGATGGTTGTCACGCCAATCGAGGCAATCTTCACTTGATGTTGTCTTAGCCCAAGACAACAATGGGGGAGACCCGGACCTACTCTCGACAGGAGAGATCAAACCAAACACCAAATCAAATCAAATGGAGTTGAAGTGAACCCTAGATCTATGGATGAAGTCACAAGGTGAATTAGGGCTTGGATTAAGGGTTTATGAGATGTGAAATTGGATCCAAGTTCAAAATACAAGTGACCTATGAGCCTATTACTAGATCCGAGATCAAGGTACTAGCAAAGGATGACAATATCCATTGCCTTGGGAAACATGACCAATACAGGGAGGGCAAGAACAAGATTCTGTCTATCTAGTACCAAGGGATAGACTCGAATGAAGGTATAACGGTATCAAAATACTCGAGCCATAAGGAAAAGATCAAATTGCAAGAGGAGGCGGCAACATGAAGGGTAGCGATAGGGTTTAGAGAGCAGTGCCTTGGGATTTGGGCCCAATGGAGTCACTTAATCAAAACGTGAAGGAAGACCCACTTAGGGTTTGACCTAATCTACAAAACCCAGAAATGGTTTGCCAAGAGATCAAGCGGTTTGATCCATAAAATTTTTTGATTTTTTTATATTTAGGGTTTTAACATGAAACTGAAGATGCCAATGGATTAAGATCTAGAAAAGAAAAACTAACCTGTAGATCTTACGTGGAAAACCTTGTAGATGCCTTGATGATGATGATCTACGCCGTCCCGATCAATTTGAGAAAATCTGCAGGAGGCTTCCATGTAAAACGATTTGCCTAAGGAATCCACTGTGCCCTCTCTCTTGCACAACAAACGCCAACCATATCAGATTTGATGCGTCAAGATAAATGAACAAATGCTATGAAAAAATAGCAAGATGAAATCATAGATCACAATGATAATAATGAAAACCCCCTGATACAAGCGAATCCAAGCCAAACAAGTTGAGGAACCCCTGCAAAAACGCCCAAGTTGGAGTCGCCCTCCTGTAGACAAGACCTAAGTCACCGGATTCGGCGATTTTTCGCCATAAAAATCGAAAATCGCTGATTTTATGTTCCTAGGGAACTAATTCGTTGAAAAACGGCGATTTTGAAGGCCAATAACCATGCAGCCCGTGGGTAAACCCTAGCCGACGCCCAAACTACCTCTGCATTGACTTTTTGCTTATTGTGCGAGTGAGCCGTCGTCGTGAATCATGTCGTGAGTTAATACTGGAGCGTGGAGGCCGCCATCGTTCTCTGAGTCGCAGAGGGACCCTTGAGTCTGCATTGGCTGAATCCACGATGGGCGAGGCATCGTTTAGTTGACAGTTGAAGCGTTGCTAACGCCGACGGTTCTCCATATTCGATTAAACCTAAAACGGTGATAGATGCCCCATATAACCGGATAAATGTAAATGTTTTTTTATTAATAAATATAAATCATATTCTCTATTCTCTTTGGATTAAGTAGTAGAAATGTTATTTTGAATATAAATAAATAAAAAAAATTTAATATTTTTTCAATTTATTTTATATTAATTTCTTTATTTTAAAAATTTTAAAAATATTTCTTTTGAGAATTAAAAAAATAATTACAATAAAAAAAATAATAATGTTAATTTATTTTTGTTTATTAAAATGATTAATATATGATTATTTTTTGTTAATTGACTGCAGCATAGTTTATATTCTATGTTCATTTATTTTTGCTTATGAAAATTATTGATATGAAATGATTTTTTTGTTAATTGAGTGCAACTTAGTTAGTTTAATATTCTATGTTAATATTTACATTCAAAGGTGAAAGGATGTTATGGGATTTGGTAAGAATATAAGTTTTCTGGTTGGATGTTAAATAGTTTAAATATTTTTAAATTTTAAGTTTTATAGTCATTCGAACTTAATGTCGAATTTTATCACCAAAATTTTTATAGCCGAATTTTTGTCGAATTTTAAGGTTTCCGAATTCGAACACGAACTCGAACCAGGTGACTTAGGACAAGACAATGTTTCCAAAAATATAGATCTCACAACAAATACCCAAATGCTAGGAAGCGATAGATTTTCCAATCCCCATCTAAGAACACTAGATGCAAAGGAGATGCAAGAATTTCCACAAAAATAGTTTTCTATTATCCAGATCCAAGAGCCAAAGGCCCCTTTACAATGAGAAGCTCCGTCCTTTAAATAGGAATGAGAGAACCAAAATCATAACTACTTTTCAAATGGGTGGCTAAGATTAAAAGATCAAAATGTTCTAATCAACGGTTGAGATGAGCTCAACATAGAGTACATGGATCAATACAATAATATAATATATCAATGGACCAAATCACCCTAGGAGAGGGGATCCCACTCAATAAAAAATAAATAAAGCTCATGGTGGGTCCAGGGGGTGTTAACTAACTCTCCTAGTATGTCCCCATGGCACAATAAAAATAATATAATTTTTTAAGTGCAAAATAGTGCCTCTTTGAGGAAATCGTGAACCTCCAAAAGCTCCAGAAAATAATATAATATGCCGGAGAGATGGATGTGGGTCCATCCAAGTGCTAAAACTGCTAGAGAAGGAGTGGAAGACATCACACTCATCATCAAGACTCATCCCATGCTATTTCTTTGCCTCAGTAGCCCAAATCAAATTCTTTTGTAGCCATTTTTATTATTTTAAATCTGCCTCGAGAAACGTGATATACCCAAAACTGCCTCCTAGGGTGCCAACTTTATCCAACTGAGCCCACCAGGCTCTCTGGGAGGGGGGCAATATGGTAAGAACAAGTGGCTGGACCACCCCCTCCTCATACAACGCCTTAGGTGAAACCATCAGATGACCTCTCTGTCCCGATAGGTCATTTAGCATGGCAAAACTGCTTCGGAATGGTACACTGAGCCAAATCATCCCTGTAACTGCTTGGAACTGAAAGCAAGCTGTCTCATTGGACTCAGGGGGTCCGAATCCATCTAAGGTGCATACTCATACACCCTACAGATCTCTGCATAATCACGAATAATATCTAATATGCCCAAACAGATAAAATAATAATCTGTAAGTGATTAATAATATAACCTAGGCTAACATCCATCTGCTGCAAGTGTTTAAAGGTTTAGACATGCTCTACAAATAATTCAAATAACAATTATAACAAGTAGCAAATCATTTCACTGACGATATATCAACCAAATATAGAGTTTCATTTATTAGCTATAACTTAGACCAGACTTTCAAGACCAACCAAATATAGAGTTTCATTTATTAGCTATAACTTAGACCAGACTTTCAAGACCATACTCACTTCATAGTTGTAATCAATTTGCTAGTGAAGGGTGAAGGTTAAAATCAAAAGGCTAGGTTGAAGGGTGACTACCAACTCGACACTGTGACACTTTGAATATGGAAAGGGGATATACTCACTCTAGCATATGCCTGACAAGCAACACCACAGGGGTGGCAGTGTCTCACAAATGGATAAGTTACGTTCAGAGGTGCTTATTCACCTTGACAAATGCTCACAATCCGAATCAATACAAGTGAGGTCAACAATATTTAGATATAACTTTTAGGAACCTTTGCTTTTTGAGCCTTTGATTTTCCATAGCCTTGGTCCATGTATTTATTACACGGATTTTTATTATTGAGGCTTCATGCATTCATGTATGTTTAAAAACACTACTTTTCATGAATGTTCAAAGACATTCATTTAAATGTACTTCAAAGCCAATTTTATTAGGCTTGCCTTGCATTCATGTATGTTTAAAAACACTAATTTTCATGAATGGGCTTTTTTTTTATAAGATATTCATTCATTTCCAAATACATTGTATTGATGGCAGTGCTACTTGTTTCAGGTTTAGCCAACACAACCTAGGCAACTTAGAGCCGAGACACAAATAGATAGGGGAGCTTGTAAAACAAAGAGGCTCTAGTGGGGAAAGGTCCTCCATGCCACAAGTCAAGTAGTAGGTCGGGTTAGAAGCATAACTAGAGATAGTGAACAATGAAACCAACACTAGCAAGCCAAAGTATGGTGGGAATGATCACCTCTATTCTCCTTAAGGAGGGTAAGACCAATGAGTATGTGTCAAGAACTTCTAGGTCTAAGTAGGGACATACATACATAATATCAATTCATCCAAGTCCACATATTTATATTATCGCTATCATAACACTAGATGCTAAGACATGCCACAAGAATGAGTATAAGAGCAATAATAAACATAATACAAGATAATATATGCCGAGTCATAAACATGTAAATAATCAATTTGAACCAACATTTGTCCAATGATAAGCTACTGATGCAACTCTGGGCACTACTGACTGCTCTGCAAATGGCTAAATGACTACATCAGTCCTCAAATTTGAGTGTCCTGAGACTCAGTCATGGCATGGGAGAGTATTATAGTCCATCATCAAATAATGATCCACATAGATGCTCATCTCAGCATCTCATATGTAAGGGAACTGGCTGGAAAGTGTACTGGAATCTGAAAAATAGAATATGGTAGCCCGGCTACTATATATGTGATAACAGTGTGGTTGTGCTTGTCTTTCTTTCAGTGATCCTTTTGTATATGGTTATGATGTTATTAGATCTTGTATAACCATTAAAAACTTAACATGGTATCATAGCCACCTTGAAAGAAGTCTTTGTGCAACCGAAACACTACTACAACTACAACTACTGAAGATTAGGGTTTCATGCTTGAAAAACCTAGAAGACAAAAAAAACTAGTCATGTTGGGACTTTCGCTATAAATCGAGATTGGAGAAGGATCAGGAGCTGAAACTTTGACAGGCCGAAAATGAATCTTCTTGTACCCTGTGTAAAAGTTTCTGCCTTAGATTCGCTATAATCTAGGAGATATGATTCCTTCAACTCAGGGTTCCATCCTCTCTGAGAATTCAACCTTAAACAGGTGACCTAAGGAGAATTGCTATATCTTGGGCTAGGAAGCTCCATATGAAATTTCACAAGATGTTGTAGATAGGGCACAGTCTGTAGTTTTTGTGGTAAAAGTTTCAGACCCCGAAGGTGAAACAGTGACACATGGCAATCCGTACAAGTTCTCTATGTTGAACAGTCTTGAAATAAGTCACCTTGGGAAACTTCGCATAAGTCCCAGTTGGTGAAACCAATTTTGCTCTAACCTGTGGGGTTGGAAAGAAGACAACCCAGGCTACTATAGGATGAAGTTTTAGACCTTGAGGAGCAGAAACTTCGGAGCTATAGCAGAAGCAAGATTAGTCAATTTTGCAGAAGAAACCGGAGAAAAACTAGGGGTTTCTATTCCAGGTATTTCCCTCCACCAATCAGTTGAAAAAGTAGGACCATCAAACTTGCCCTAGGAGGGTGCATATTTATGTGGAAGAAGTTTCTCATTCTGTGGATTTTCAATTTTTGACCTAACAATACTATCGGGGAAAACAAGGGCATCGGATATTTTGCATTTTTGTTCACAGTTGTGGGAAAATGAGAATGCTGCTCAACTCACCTTGAGGAGGTACATCTTTCTATCCAATCAGACCTAAAAGATACCTAAATTGAAAAACTAGGGTTTCTCTATCAAACCCTAGGTCCACTAGAAGCAGTATTCCATAAACGCTTTCAAGCAAGCATCAAGTTGAAGCAATCTCATTGGTAAGTTCTATCCTCTCTATTTCCATTTGAGGTTCTCATTTTTATCATGATGACAAATAGTACCAAGCTTGAGAACAAGCTTGAAGGAACTGATAACCTCTAGCATGGAAGTATAGAGTGCTTCTCATACCTAAAGAACTATGTCAAAGAAGAAGCTGCAGATCCAGAGGGAGATGAAGACAAAGCACAAGAAGGACTTGGTCAAAGCTAAGAGAATTATTTCCGCCTCCATTGTATCTCACATGTATCATCCTTGTAGACTCCCAAGTATATGTTCAGTAGGAAGGAAAGAATATCAACAGGAAGGTGACATTGAGAAACCAACTAAAGAATGTGAAGATACAAAACTCAAAGACTATGCAACCCTACTTCACAAGGGTTTCTCAAATCAAACAACAACTTGAAGCAGTCAAAGAGAAAGCGAGACTGTTATGACCACCTTGAATGGCCTCCCAAGATCATGGGACTCATTCAAGGATTATGTGCAAGAAAGAAGCTGATCTCTTTCAACAGAATATGGAAAGAATGCACACCAGAAGAAGCTCAATTCATAACAAGAGAGAAGAAGATAAGAGCAACTGTAGATCAAGCTCTCATAGTTCACTCCAGAATAAATCATATAAAGAAAGGAGAACCATCATCACAACAGAAGACAAAATAAATTCAGAAGAGATCCTTCCAATATTTGATGCTACACTTGTGATGATAAGGGACACTACTCCAGAGATTGTCTTAGAAATAGAGGCATCTTCAAGAAGAAGTCAAATAAGAAAAGACATCATGCTCACACCGCTGAAGATTCCTCAAGTGATGAGGAATATGAATTCTACTAGTGAAGACAAAGATCATACTCTTATCTATTTCAGTATTTGGATAAGAAAGAATGAAATTAGTGAAACTCAGAAACAGTACACAGGTTCCCAGAATAAGTAGAAGGCTCTAGGACATAAGGATCAAAAAGGAATTTACCAAACAAACAAAGATAAGTATTTGAATTGTCTTTTCCTATATATTTAGTTGCTTATATGACATTGTTTATTTGTGTACATATTTTATGAAATGTATTATGCATGATAGAATGTTTGCATTAATAAACAATATACTACTAATATGCATGTTATGGGTAAATAGCCTATGGTGCTATACAACACTCCATTGCTACTTATCTAGAATGAAACCTCTTTGCTGACATATTGGGATTAGTGCACAATCTCAATAATGTTATGGTAGAGATGGAAGGAATCTGGAAACTTTTTGTGTGTATACGGGATATGGATGAATGTTGCATTGGATAAAATAGTTGCATGATTATATCTTTATAAGAATTTGTCATTATGAATATGCCTTATGAAATGTTTCTAACCATGCAACTGGTGCATTTGACTTGTAAGAAAGATCGCGTACAATCGCCTACAAGAAAAGAAGGATGAGACTTCTTCCGAAGAACAAGTGACGATAGTTCAAGATTCACTCCAATAAACATACATGAAGATGAACTTGAAGCTTTGAGGGTGAGAGACATCGTGATGGTAGAAAAAGCTTTAGAAGAATATAAGAGAGCGGTAGATCCACCTCAAGAGATGAAGACCACCTTGGGCACGAGAGATAATTCAAGATGAAGAAAAGTATGATGCGACTTCCAACTAAAGTAAGAGGCCTCAGATACACTCTAGTTATGTGGCACAGTTAAGTGACATCATTGATGTAGACCATTCTAGCTATGAAGAAGTAGCCAAGGAGAAATGGAAGAAACTATGATCAAAGAGTACCTGTTGATCATGGGAATGATGTCTAGGATGTGGTTCCGAGACCTAAAGGGAAGTATGTAGTGTCTTCCATGTGGATCTACAAGAACAAGTATACAAATCAAGGTTCGTGGTTTCTCTCAGAAAGAGGGAGTAGACTAGGGCATGACATACTCTATTGACTAGACACACTTCTCTAGTGAAGTAGAAGTATATATTGAGCAAAGAACCACATGTGCAGAATAGGATTTGTACGAGCTCAAAAGGCACCCATAGATAAGTACATCCAGTTACATAAGGAGCTTGAAGATCACCTAGAGTGATGAACATCTTGACCTTTGCTACAAGGTTGAAGATGGAAGCTTATAGAAGACAACAAGCTCACAGATGGGTGCAAGAGGAACTTTTCAACAAAGTTTGAGATAAAGGATCTTGGTATCTGGTGATCTAAGTTGGATAGATAGAAGATCAGCAGCAGAGGATGCTACCTGTCACTCTAGTACTGAATGTTTCGATACATAGAGTACAAAATGCAGAGGGAGGATGATGCTTTGCTTCAGGGGGAGTGACTGCAAAAGATCTTCGAGTTCGACATGGTACGACAGGATGGACAACTTCCTGATGGACTAAGGATTTACCAAGAGTAAAGTGGGTTCCAACCTTTTAGGTTGATTGCGGAAGACTGGGATATGTTGATGTCTTGACAGGATGAACTCATTGTAGATGCAAAGAGGAAGTGCTGAGGACAGAAAGAGAACCTCAGGATGTTTGGGATCGGGTATCATGTCATGAAGAGGCTAAGTACATTGCAGTATGTTCAACCTGTAGTGAAGCAATGTGGCTTCGCAAACTATTGCCAGGGAAAGTATGCTGTGGAAATCTTAAAAGGATTTGATATGTTGGATTGTAAAGCCATGACCACACCCATGGATACCAACCTGAAGTTGTTGTCCGATGAATGATCAGAGTTAGTAGATGTGACTCAGTACAGACATATTATTGGGTCGTTGATGTATCTGACGAATACCAGACCGGATATATGCTTTGCTGTGAACACCTTGAGTCAGTATCTAGTTAAACCTAGACGTGTTCACCTGATAGCTGCAAAGCATGTGATGATGTACCGAAAAGATACAATAGACTTTGGTCTATATTATGTTGGAGATCATGACTACAGATTGTATGGTTATACAGATGCAGATTGGGATGGAAGTATCTCAGATAGGAAGAGCACCTCAGGTGGATGTTATTGTTTGGGATCCGCCATGATCTCATGGTTTAGGAGGAAGCAATCAAGTGTTGCTCTCAGCACAGCTGAAGCAGAGTATATAACAACTTGTTCTGCTAGTTATGAAGCCATATGGCTTCGGAAGTTGATGTTAGGTCTATTTGACCTGGAGTTGGATACCACGGTGATTCAATGTGACAACCAGAGGTGTATAAAGATGACAGAGAACCCAATGTTCAATGACAAGTCGAAGCACATAGAAATTTGGTATTTTTATATATGAGATACGGTGTAGAAGGGAGCTATAAAGCTCCAATATGTAAGTACCTATGAGCAAGTTGCTGATGTGTTGACCAAGCCTCTGTCTCGAGTAAACTTTGAATACTTTCGTAACAAGCTTGGTGTAGTTCGAAAAGACTTTCCTCGTAAGTTGGAACAGTGATGATGATGTTATAGACCTTGCTCGTAAGGAGGAACAATGATGATGATGTTACAGACCTTCCTCGTAAGGAGGAACAATGATGATATTGTAGTCTTTCCTCGCAAGGAGGAACAATGATGATGTGGACCCTCCTCGAAAAGGGGAGCAGGTTGATGATGTTGTGGACCCTTCTTGAAAGGGGGAGTAGGTTGATGATGTTGCATTATAATTGTATCATCCCTGGACATTAGTCCTAAAGTGATCCATAGACTTTTGTCTTCGTGAAAGATGAGGATTGCATCGTCTTTGGACTTATGTCCTAAAGTGATAAGGATTGACCATCTCGTAAGTGGCTCAGATGAGGATTGCATCATCCTTGGACTTATGTCCTAAAGTGAGAGGGATTGACCATCCCGTAAGTGGCTCAGGATTGCATCATCCATGGACTTATGTCCTAAAGTGAGAGGGATTGACCATCCCATAAGTGGCTTAGGATTGCATCATCCTTGGACTGATGTCCTAAAGTGAGAGGGATTGACCATCCCGTAAGTGGCTCAGGATTGCATCGTCCTTGGTCCTATGTCCTAAAGTGATAGGGATTGATCATCCCGTGATTGGATCATGTGTGATGCAGGTTATGTTGTTGCTGATGGTGATGTTGATCGAGAGATCAAGTGTTGCTGCAAAGGATTGAGTGATCGAGTGCTACGGAAGATGAAGATCAAAGATGAAGACTCAGTGCTGTAGAAGATGATGTTCCAGTACTGAAGATGATGAAGATGTTCCAGTTGTTGATGATTGTTGAAAACTTCCAATGACGTATAGATCTATCATCTTGATGTTGCTGAAGATGCTCTCACTCCTTGCTCCTACAATTGATGCTGTTGTTGTCAGTATAATACCCTTCTCGTTAAGGGGGAGTGTTGAAATATTGTAAATTTGAAGAATATTCTAAATGTATTTTATTGTTGTAACTTATCGGAGATGTTTTATTCCTCCGTTGGGATGTTACTATTGTATTTGGTCATCATAGAGTCATGAGGTAAAACCTCCATTGTAAGTCGGGTCAATAGAACCCTCCAAAATATAATATTATAGTGTTTTGTGTCTTCCTAGGTGAAGTCGGCCCAATAAGTTTGATGGGGCCGACTTGTTAGGGAAAAAGTCAAGTGGAAGAAAGAGTATAAATAGAGGATGTGTGTTCCTCATTTGATACACATAGCCACTTGTGTATAGCGCATAGGAGAGAGAGAGAGATATCTACTAGGATAAGGAGCACCTGTTTGGGGTTTTGTCTTTTGACTTTTGATACATCTATATAGAGGAAGTTTTGCTGGGTTTTCTTCCCCATGACGGTTTCCCAAGATAAATCTCTGTGTTCTTTTGTATGGTTGTGCTTGTCTTTCTTTCAATCATCCTTTTGTATATGGTTATGATGTGATGATGTTATTAGATCTTCTATAACCATTAAAATCTAACCAATCGGGACCATCATTCCACACCAACCATCTATGATCAATTTCGTTGTCGATTAAGTGTAGATCACTGCCAATTTTAGGGAACATTGTGTCGGGTAGGTAAAGACACCTCCGATTGATGTAACTACTTCATGATTTTCCATAAGAGATGATCGTGAAGGTGTAAAAACTATACACATGTGACTCCATAGCGAAACAATGCTAAATCAAGAAGATACGAATAGTAGTATTACCCAAAAGAAAAGTCAATGCATATTTTAGGTCAAAAGGGGTTATAATTTAAGAAAAGTCTAGATACTTGAAGTGAAAGGTCATAAAAAATATTTAGTAAAAGTGGGATATATTAAATCTTTTAAAACTTATAAAAGTTTTTATCTATTAGAGGAATTTTGGGGTCTAAAATGGGCCTTATAAGAAAACTAGGAAACCATAATTCTTGATGAGTTGGAATTCAAGAACCAATAGAATTTCAATAAAATGAGTCAACCATAATTGTTGACTTGACATATTTGACATTAAAAAACTACATTTTTTGTTCACATTTTCAACATATCTCCTCGTGTTTTTACTGAAATTACGAGCGAGAGCACTCGTTGGATGTGGAATTAAATTATTCTGCATCCAACGAGTACCCACACTGCATAGTTTTGACGGACCTTGCTGCCCCAAAAACAAGAATTACCTGAAAAAACGTGATGATGACATCCTACTCTGCGTACTTTTGATAGACCTCGGTGTCCCAAAAACAATAAATACCTGAAAAAACGTGATGATGACATAAAAAACGTGATGATGATGTCATCATCATGTTATTTGAGGGATTTCTTTTTTTTTGGGGCAACGAGGTCCATCAAAAGTATGTAGTGTGGGTACTCGTTGGATGTAGAATTTAATTCTGCATCAGACGACTGCTCCTGCTTGTAATTTCAGTAAAAACACAGGGAGATATGTTGAAAATACAAACAAAAAGAGTTGTTTTTTTTCTTTCTTCCTTCAAAATTAACAATATTATTTTGTTATTTTCCTTAGGAGGCCCATTTTAGACCTCAAATTTTCTCTAATGAAGGATTTTATATTTAAGGTAACATTACGAAAGGTGGGAGGCAAGTTTTTTTTAATTATTATAAAATTAAAAAGGTTTTCCTAAGTTTCAAGTAAAAGTATAAAATGGTACATATATTAAGTGAAGTAGTTATATCAAGGAAGTGATTTAATACATTAACTAACTATCGAATATAAACATGAGATGTGTATAATGAGTTGTGAATAGTGAAATCCATAGACAATTCTACATATTTGGCAAAATGTCCCTTTTGTGCAAAGGATTGTCAATGTTTGAGGTCTTGAAAAAATCAAGCTGACACTTGCCCATTTTGTCACAAACTTATTATTTTAAGGAATTATCAATATGACAAAGAAATAAAAATATAGGAAATAAAGGGCGAACTGAGACATTATAAAACGAACAATAAACAATTATAGTTTGACATTAAGAAGGGGAATTATTTTTATGAGTTAACACAGAAAGAGAATCATTGCCTAAAAAATCAAAACCGAACGTTATATCAAGCTAATCAAGAGCTTGAGAAGAAATTATCAAAGAAGGATGAAAATATATCTCTTAAAAATTCTTAGTCAAAATTTACTAGCGAAAATCAGTAAGTCAAAAGACAAAAAGCAAGATGAGAAAAATTTAGAACAAAAGAATCAAGATCTTGTGAAGGAATTCAACAAGCAATTATCAGAGAAAGATCAAGAAGCTTCCAGCTTAAGAAACCTTAACCAAAGGTTGCTCGAGCAAATCAAAAGTTTAAAAGAGGCATAATTAGTAAACCAAGACCTTAAGCACAGAGTTGAAAAGGAAGAGAGGAATGTGTTACCGACTAGTTTGCATCTAGTTGGACTTTTAAGTGAGCTGCCAAAGATGAACATATACTTGTTCAATTTTAGAGTTCTGAAGTCCATTTAGGCCTTCCAGGGCCCTTTTTTCATATTTTTTACCACATGTTCATACCCTGCGGGGAGATTGTAAAAAATGTGCTAGCATGGTTTTTTTATAGAGATCTTGACTTCCTAGGACTTGGTTATCAAGCCGATTATTCCAAGGTTTTTTTTCTCTTGTTAATTATGCAATGCTAAACATGTGATGTATAATTTTCGAATTTTCCACCTGCTCCAAAGCTGGGATAGTTGTCTCGGTGGTCAAACCCTGGGAGGTTATTACAGTTCACGTTTCAATGTATATGAATGTGCTAGACATTGTTATTGAGTTATATGGACATGTGCTAGGTCCCCGTAGTTTTTTTTAAATTTTCGAGAAAATAAATTTTCCCACAAAATTAGGTCATTTTCTAATGGTTTAATTAAATTTTTTGTAAATGGCATAAAAGCTTGATCCGGAGGCGAAATTTGACACGTGGATGCTCGTTTTCACACTCAGAGCGCCCTCATTACTGCTGGACCCATTTTTCATCTACTTCGGGTGATTAAAGTGACTTAAAACCATTTTTTCGCTAACGAAGGATCAAAATGCTAGTTTAATGCTAATAATGCGACACATTTGCAGAAGACAAACAAATAAAAAGTCAAAATAAACATGTCAAAGCATGTTGGGTGACATGGCACTTTTGTCCCCCATGAGAGGCGAACTCATCACTTAGTGAAGGCATCACTTTTGATTAATTTATGGAAAGCTAGCGAATGTCTCAAAGATTGGGTAACTCGCCATCCTCCAAACTCAACATCATGAGATGTGGTGGCCCACGTGTTGGAAATTTTGCAACTTTAGAAGTTATTCTTATTGTACTTGTACTGTATTTCCTTGTAGCTCCTACGGGAGTTCATATTGATGTAACAACTCATGTAAACCCTAGAAAGAATCAATGCAAGCCTTGGGGAAAGATTAAATAAGAAAAGCATATTTTTTTTTTGTATTTTCCCCAAGGTAGGTTGGCCCCAATATTTTTGCACTTGGAAAATCGGTATAAATAAGAGGCGCCCCTCCTCATTATTACATACATTCACAGCAAGTCATTCAGAGAGAAAAGGTGCGCTACTGCAATTTAGGAGAGTATTTTTTGGGGGTTATATCTTAGAGAGGCATTTTCTCTATCTCTCTCTCTCTCTTCTTCTCTTTGTTCTCTAGAGTTGTTATCTCTATACGAAGTATTGCTGAGTTTTTCTCGATTGGGTTTCCCAGGATAAATTCTTGTGTTCGTTGTTCCTGTGCTATCTTTCTTCTATAGATCCTATTGTTTATTTGCAAATAAGATATATTGCCGGAAGCTAGGGTTTGATCTTCCAAGGCATTCCCTCATCTCTTGAGCAGAAAAAGGGATGTTGAAACTTCGCTCTAGGGTCGGCGCATCTTTTGGTGAAAGAAAAACCAAATTCTGAGAAGTTTCAATATTTGACTGCGGGACACTGTGGGATACTGCGGGAAGAAACTAGGGCATTAAGTTTCGGAGGTTTCCCTCCACTATTTTGGCTTGGCCTCACCTTCCCTCAACTCGCCTTGACAGGGCACATTTATCAGCGAGGTTAGTTTCTTCTAATGCAAAAGTTCAATTTTGAGCTAACTCCTGCTAGGGTTTCTGGTTCAGATCTGCAGACAAGATGATTGGAATGAAGGTTGAAGATCATCTAGATGGGGCTACAAACTTCATATCCTAGAAGCCTATGGTTCTTCTCATCCTAGAAGAAAATGATCTCTTGAAGTTTGTCAATGAGAAAGGTCCAGAATCAGAAGCGAAAGAAGTCAAGTCCCAGTGCAGGAAGTGTAATGCGAAAGTAAGAAGGATTCGAGTGGACTTAGTCGAAGATCACTTGGTTTCGCAAATATCAGAAAATAAGATAGCAGGGAACATGTTCAAGACCTTACACAATAGCATCAATGTAACTCTCACATTGAGGAACCAACTGTCAAATATGAAGATGATTAAGTCCGAATCTATTGCCTCATATTTCATGAGGATCATCGAACTTCGGGACAAGCTAAGGTCCAATGGAGATAACATTGAAGAAAAGGAGCTTGTCATGATCACCCTAAATGGTCTTCCACCATCTTGGGAGTTCTTCATCCAAACCATAAGTGGTCGAACCAAGCTACCCAAATGTGACAAGTTATGGTCCGATTGCACGTAGGAAGAGACCGGGATTGCAACAAGGAAAAGACTCCATGGTCCTCAAGTTGAGGAGAATCAAGCCTTCATCACTCATGCCAAGAAAGGCAAGGGAAAAAGAAGGAATTTTCACAAACATCAGCATCAAGCTAGGAGACCAAGTTCTTCTCCAGATTGTAGGGAAAAGAAGAAGGATCTATCAGGCATACAATGCTATAAGTGTAAGAAATATGGTCACTATGCAAGTAAATGTGTTAGTTCAAACAAGAGGAAGCATGAAGCTTCAACAACTGATGTGGAAGATGGTCATCATCACAAGAAACAAAGAAATGAAGATCGTACATAATTCTTCTTCATATCAGCTTTATCAGGTACGGTTCCCACCACTAGTGATACATGGTTCATAGATAGTGGTGCTCCAAGTGTATGACTGGTTATAAAGAGAACCTTTCTGAAGTTGTTGAGAAAGAATCCCATCTCCATGTTGTAATTGGAGATGATGCCAACTACATTGTGAAAGGGTTTGGATCTACCTCTCTTCAGTTGGAATCCAATGACTTACTACATCTGAATGATGTACTGTCACATATACCCCAGGGAGAGAGGGCCAATTGTCTCGACCAAGAGGGTTGTTATCGAGCAATGGTAGTCATGGCTGGGCCCTTTGGTCATCCTCTAGGGGTATTTTGGCTTAATGGCAATGTTGAATGACCTTTATTGGTTTTTTTTTAACCTCGAGGTTGGTGTCCAAGGCCCCTAAGGGTTGACCACTGGGTCACATGGCTCCATACCCTGTTTATGTACTCTGGTGGCCTCTGCTTCAGCAATGAGACATTCGTCTCCATTTACAGCCACTTATGACACTCTCCCTGGCCTTATCTTCTCAGAGGAAAGCCACCCTCCATGCCAGGCCTTTTGATGATTTGAGGAAGGGGTTGAGGGATTTTACGACATTCTAGGGGTTAGATGGGGTATAATGCCCTCCCTTCAGGTCACTCTAGCCTTTCATTTGGAGTGATTCGTTTATTTGAGTGCATTTTGGCACCTAGGGGGTACAAATACCCCCGGTAGACTACCTTGAGCCTACCTTAGGCCATATTTTATTATTATTTTCTCCTAATTTTAAGTTGACATTTTATAATTTCAAATTGACATGTTTTAAGGCATGTAGGCCTGGATATTTTGTAAAAAGTGAGTGTGAGATCATATAAATAGATCTCCTCACTTTCATTTTAAGACAACTTATGTGATAATACACTATGCACTTGTTTTACCCTTGCTAGGGCTCTTTGGAGAGATGCCCCCCTCTTGAGGAGGTTTTTTCTGGGATAATGCAAGTTGTTTTCTGATATATCTTTGGTGAAGTTTCTTTGCTTGACGATGTTTTGATTTGTTGTCTAAAATTGAGCACGAAGAGGTCAGGCTTCTCATCTCTTTGTTTGAATAATGGTTGATGATACACGCCCAAGTCTAAGTGGTTGCCCTAGTGCTACACTTTTTCCTAGGATAAACAATTACCATCCTTCTTGTCACCTTGGCAAGCTGTAGCACATTTCTTTGTGAGGGTGCTCTAGGGTTTCTCCTTAGTTTTTCTAAGCTAGTTGTTTGACTTAGGAACTCTTCCTCACTAGGTTAGCCATTCTCCCTAGAAGCCCTAGGTTGGGTAGGGCTTATGCTAGGGTAGGGTTTCCCTTGGTTTTCACAGTTTTTCTACTCCAAAACTTAGGTTTAGTTAGCTTAGGTTAGGCTTAAGATAGCTTATGCTAGTAAAAACCTAGTTTAGGTTAGTTAGGTTAGTCTTAGGTAAGTTCCATCTTCCCTCAAACCAACTCTACCCTACTAGCAGTCTGCTGCTGCCCCCAAAAGCTTCGATACCCTAGGCAGTCCTCTTTTCCACCTTCGTTGTCATTCCTAGTTCCTTCCCTAGTCCTCATTCTCCCTCTCTCCTACCTCACTACTCTCTCTACCTTCCTAAACTTCCTTCAGTAGGACCTCTCCCATTAACATCCTAGCTCCTTTCCTAGACCCTTGTTGCTCCCTCAATTACCCTTTCAGTTGCTCCTTAAGTCCCTTTCTTACCCAAGGCCTTATCCCTTTTCTCCTTTGGCTGCTCCCAAGACTTGGGCTTATTGTTGCTTGTAGCAGTTCCCCCATCCGATCCTTTCCTTAGCTCTCCACCCTCTCAGGCCTGCCCTAGGAAGTTAGTACCCCAAGCTAACCTTCGCAACCTTCTTCCCATCCCCTCTTTCACTCTTGGGTCTGTTCAAAGGGAAGACCTAGGGCTACTACTTCACACTGCACAGGCATGCTGTTATAGCAACCCTACCCTTCTTCCCCTCTCGGGTTTGCTCCTTTTGTTGCTTCCCCTTTGTGATAGCCCAAACCCCTACTTTAGGGCTGCCCTTTTTTAGTGGGAACTTGTAATATCCCAAATGCTGATATTCTCTAATGTTCTATGATAATGCCGACTCGCACACTCAATCTCATACAACTTTGTAAAATAACTGTGCATGCAAACTTGCTATGCAAAAATGCCCTAAAATATAGCTGAATTAGGGTTAGGGTTTTGCAGAGAGAAATTAACACTTACCACTGATATTCCGGCTGATAATGACTCCAGAGATCGCTGCATGCATAAGGATCCGGACGGGTGGTCTAATAATGCTCTTTTCCTCTGGTGTTACCGCCCCGCAATACCGTAAACACCCTCCAGACTGAAGGTGACGTTTTTGTAGGAGGAGAGGTCTGTTCGGGCTAAGACTTTCTTAGCTTGTCCATCTGCTTATGCCGGAGAGATGGACTGGCACATTCGGAGGTTTGGCTGCCTTTAAGTGCCCTAGTGAATTGATTGGCAGTTCCGCTGCTCATGCCCTCAACTGATCTGTTTGGCTGATAGCTGCTCCAGGTGAGCAAACTGATGGCTGATAATCACTGCATACCGTAAGATAGGCTTGCTGGGAAAGAGGAAAATGACATGCAGAGGAAAGACTGGGTTTTGTGGTCCCAGTGAATCCTTTTGTGTTTTCCCTGCTACTTCTAGCAGCAAAACGTGGATCTGCTAATAACCCTTCGGAATGTGTTGGATCTCTGAATACTGTATTATATGATGGATGCAATGGATAGACCTGAATGATCTATCCCAATAAGAGACTAGGGAAGATATCTCACTGTCGAACCCTCGCTAGCTGAAGACACTGTCTCCAACCCCAACTGCCGCGGCTGCACGCTGTGCTGCTTCTCGAAACTCCAAAATCAATCGACAATAACAATAGATATCTCCTTTAGTCCCATAACCCTTCTTAAATAGATCTTCATATGCTTTTAGGGCTTGCATGTCACTTTTAGGGTTTATGCTTCACTTTTGCATGCATGCAATTCTAATTTGATGTTGACTTTAATACTGACTAAACAAGGCCTGCATGCTCTGCATGCTTTAGGATATGAACTCTGATGGCCTTCTTTCTACATTGATGACTTAATAATACTGAATTGATGTACCTTTCTGCTCCTAGTGCTATCAGTCCTCAGTTATTCCCTTTTCTTTAAGACCCGCTCGAATCTATGGGAATAAGATAGGTTAACGGGTGTTCTCAGGGTGGTTTAGTTGGAAGGGGACATTACACAACCCTCCCATACTTGGCTGCTACAGGACCTACATAGTGACAAGAAGAAGGGTTAGTAAAGAGGCTGCCCACACAACATAGTCTGCACACAAATTTCACATATAGTATGTTACATAGTTACATAGTTGCAATCGTTTGGGTTGATCCCTTGTCACATGCACTTTAGCAAGAATACTTATTCTTGCTATTGTTGTTTATGCTCAGTCCGTAACAAGTGTTAAAATACTATTGCTGTCATGATGTTAGTATAACTGGAATATTACTATGATGCTGCACTTACACATACAGTATGCTAATAATCACGCATATCCACATTTACTCCAGACTTTGTTGTTGGTTAGTTAATGCATGTATTTGTATGCAATATGAAATCTTCTTAAACTTTCTAATGATGCTATAAATGTTGTAAGTAATGACTGAATACATACTGCTACTATATTGATACTTACATCTGGTGCATATAATACTTTTGCAATTTCAGACCTTGTATTAGCTATTTCAACTGAGTGCATATGCCTTCATGAATATAAATTGCACAACTGACACATGGGTTATACTGCTGTTCATTGTTTTATGTGTTCAATGCTGCTACAAATACTAAATGAGAGTGATGAGACTACTGATGTCCTAACTACCTATTTAATACTTGTTGCGTGTGCGGTCGTGCTTGTGTTATTTGGGCAATGATAAATGCTTAGACTTAAATGATAGTTTCCTATGTGTTTGTTGTTTACATAGTAGGATAAGGCTAACCTTTGGGCTGATATATGGTTGCAGTAATAACTATACAAATTGTACAACTCCTTTTGTTCATTTTATAGACTCCATTAGGCACTGGTCATTGGCAATCCTAGAAAGAGAATATGTTGGTGTTTATTGTCTTTGTAGAGTCAAAATAGGGCTCTCCCCTAGGAGGCTTAGGCTTCCAAAGCAGTTGGGAGAAGTTGACTAAGGTGACAGTGGTCACTTCATCCTCATATGCTTACCGGTGGCTTGGACTGCCATTTCAACCGGTAACACCTGGTATGAAAAGAAGCCTTGTATCCATCTCCGCCTTAGAGGACAAGGGATATAGAGTGACATTTGCAGATGGAAAGGTGGTCGCATGACATAAGGATTCTAGCATAAACACAACAAAAGTAATTGGTGTGAGGGAGGAAATCTTGTATTGTCTGAGCTCTCTACCAGCTCAAGCCTTAGTCCATGATTCCACTAACATCAATGAGTTATGTCACAAAAGACTAGCTCATCTAAACTATCAAGCTCTCCCAGCATTAAGGAACATGGTGACAGGGCTACCAATGCTTCATGTAGACCATGATGGTATATGCAGAGGATGTGCTCTTGGTACGAATACCAAGCGTTCCTTTCTGAAAAGTGAAAACAAATCCAAGAGAATATTGGATCTAATCTAGTCTGACTTGTGCAGACCCATGATAGTAACTTCATTGGGTGGTTACAACTACTATGCAACATTTATTGATAACCACTCACGAAAGACGTGGATATACTTTCTCAACTTTCAAGACCAAGGAATCCGAGGAAGTACTCAACAAATTCAAGGAATTCAAAGCACAAGTCAAGAATCTGTCAGGAAGAAGGATTAAGATTCTAAGACTAGAAAATGGTGGTGAATATACCTCAACAGAGTTTAATGATTTATGCAAGGAAGCAGGAATTAAGAGGTAATTCACAGTTCCCTACAACCCTCGACAAAATGGGGTTGTGGAAAGGAAGAATCGAACAGTTGTGGAGGAGGCCAAAGCCATGATACATGACCAGAGTCTACCAATGTTCTTGTGGCAAGAAGCATCCAAGACAATTGTGTATGTACAAAACAAATGCCCTTGTAAAATGTTGAAGAACATGACTCTGGAAGAAACCTTCATAGGAGTGAATCCAGAAGTGGGCCACCTTCGTATTTTTGGATGACCAGTATACATTCATGTGCCCAAGGGCAAAAGGACGAAACTAGAACCTTCAGGCAAGAAGGGAACATTTGTGGGATACAGTGAATCTTCAAAGCCTTACAGAATATATATAATAGGATCAAGACAGATTGAAGTCAGGAGGGATGTGACCTTTGAAGAAGAGATGGCTATTCATAAAGGAAGCAGATCTGATATGGAGATCGATGATGAAGAAGAGATGAGATCATCTCCCCCTCCAGAAGAGGGAGTCTGAAGAAAGAATGAACTGATCATTCTCATTGATCCAGGGATGTGACCTTTGAAGAAGAGATGGCTATTCGTAAGGGAAGCAGATCTGATATGGAGATCGATGATGAAGAGAGATGAGATCATCTCCCCCTCCAGAAGAGGGAGTCTGAAGAAAAGAATGAACTGATCATTCTCATTAATCCAGTCGAGCCGATTAATGGTCCCAAAGATATGACAGTAAGCCAAAAAAGGCCTAGATGGGCATAGTAGACATTGCAGGATGTAGAAGGGAATGAAGCCCCACACGGAACCCATCGAGAAAGCAAAAGATCTCAGAGGTTCTCGAGTTATGTAGCACTGATGAGTCACATCATTGACGCATAACCTACCTCGTACAAAGAAGCTTCTAGGCACCAAGTTTGGAAGGATGCCATGACGGAGGAGTTCCAGTCCATCATGAAGAATGAAGTATGGGAGGTTGTACCGAGACCTGAGGGGAAGTTAGTAGTGACCTCCAAATGGCTTTTCAAGATTAAACATGGAGCAGATGGTAGCGTGGAAAAACATAAGGTCAGATTTGTTGCCAAAGGATTCTCACAGAAAGAGGGAATTGACTATGATGAAACATTTGCTCTTGTGGCTCAATATACTTCCATCAGAACCATCATTGCTATTGCTTCAGCTATGGGATGGAAGCTGCATCAGATGGATGTAAAAAACGCCTTCCTCAATGGTATTATCGAGGAAGAAGTTTACATTGAACAACCAAAAGGGTTTACTGTCCATGAGAATGATTTTCACGAATGTAAACTAGGAAAGGCATTATATGGGCTCAAGCAAGCACCTCGTGCTTGGTATGGATGTATAGACAGTGTTGTCCGCCGAATGCACACCAGTAGCAGAAATCTAATAAAAGCTGTCTCCTCACTTGAGAAAGTGGGAGAGGTGTGGCCTTGTGGGCAAGCATAGAGCTAGGTACTGTCACCTACTCCTAACTCCTAATGAAGCCAAGGGGGGTAGTCCTTAACAAAGAGTTTCTATGGCTCAATGTTTTAAATGTTTTTTGGTGGTTGCGGATGCAGATGGGTGTTGTTTAGGAGTTTTCTGATGGGAAGATCATAGTTTTAATTTTTAGAAAATTACAAAGATATGCTTGCGACATTTAAATAAAACACAACACTGGTTGAATTAAACAAAAGCATCCATAATGATAAGATATTGAACAAAACACTTGAGATATGAAAATAAAATAATAACAGACCAGTGTCTTATCCAATGGATATGGATTCACAAATTGTAGTGCTGGGATGCTTGATACAAGAGTTCAATGTTTGTGCGATCGTTTTACAAATGTTCTTTGTAAATTTTATCAAGTTTTAGTGATCTTGGATTATTATGGCTGAGAGAACAAGGTATCAAAGTCCAACTGGAAAAGTATTCTAAGTCGTTTCGTTCGAGACCTGTCAGCCCGTCTAGTATCCCGGGCTAGGTGTTCGAAGAAATTAACCAGCAAGCTGGGAAACTTAGACAACGGGGGTTCCAGCGCCCTTACTGAGAACAACTCGAATGCTTTTGACAACGCCGGTGTGTTGGTTGTGGGGGTGAAGATTTTATTATGTTATCACTTGCAAGATAAACAAATCTGATCACCGTTCTGAGTATGAGTCCAACTTTTCAGGGTCGACAGAGCATACTAGGTGAGGGATAGCAACGAAGTAAATTTTAAGTGGGGAAATGTGAGTTGGAATGATTTTATTATTATGAGCACATAGTTCAACTCTCTGACAGAGAGTGATCTTGATTTTGTCTTATGACAGAAGTTCAAGAGACTTTAATTAATCTATATGCTTGATGCAAGGATAATGCAGTGGGAATGCTCTTCGACAAAGAGTGCTCTTGACTTGGGTTATTGCAAGTTCAAGAGACTTTGGTTCCTTTTATAGGACAATCAGCTTGTAAATTGAAACCACATGATAGCTCAACAAATTGGAAAACAACGAAACAATGACATAGCAAAATGAAACTAAGCTACTAGCAGAAATAAACTAAGCTAAGAGGAAGCAAACCACTCAAAGGACAATGCAAGACTTCCCCAAATGGGGGAAGTCGGGTGTGGGGGATTAAAGACCCCACTCACGAAACTTTTATTAAACTGGTACAATCTTTTGGATTTTCAACCTTACAAAAAAAAAACTTAAAAAGTTAAAATAGAAGAAGCCTTAATGGCTTTTACAAAAGGAGAGTGATGGTTCACAACTTCTTCTTGGTTTCTCCTTCAAGTTTTCTTGCTTCTTGTCCTTTATAGATTTCTTCTTTGATCACCTAAGGCACAACAAAGCTCATAGACCTGTTATTGTCAATCAAATCAAAGAAATAAATTGGAACTAGCTAACCTAATGCAAGTTCTAGACTTTGAAAATTGAGATCTATATGCCAAATCAACTTTTAGATGCAAGTTTTGAACTTCCAATTCTTTTTTTAATCTTTTTTAGAAAATGAAAGTAAATGCAAAAAATTACATGCAAAGTGGGAAAGAAGAGATGGTATAATGGGAGCAAAAAGGGAGCAAGAGGAAGGCTGGAATGAATGAGGAAAAGAGGAAAAAAGGGAGAGTGAACAGCAGTAAAGAATGCTGCAAAAACTGAAGGAAGAGGCTGAAAACAATGACAAAAGAGGGCAGCCAACAAAATGGATAGTTGGCTGCAACAAAAGTGAAAGATAGGGCAGCGAAAAATGTGAAAAGAGAGGCAAACAAACAGTAAAAATGGGGCAGCGAACAGTAAGGAAGAGGACTGAAAAACGGGGCAGCGAACAGAGAAGAGGAAGACAAGCCAAACAAGGCAAGAAAGAAGAGGTTAGCAAGCAATAAATCGAGAAGATCAAGGAGCAAACAAGAGAACTGGAAGAGGGAAGTTCGTAGATCCAGGTAACCAAATGTGTTTTTTGAAACTGTGTTGATGGAGGGAAGGAGAAGCTTTGACAGCTGTGTCTCTTTCTTGAATTGGGAAGTGTTTAGAAAGACCTGCAAGATGAAGGAGTTAGATGGAAAAGACCACTGGTTCATGAAGAAGAGCTTGATCTCAAGCTTGTTCTTCACCCCTAATGATCTCTGCAAAACCCTTACAAACAATATCAAATCCGAACAAAATACTCATAAACTAGATTGTTATCCCTTCTAGAGTATATAATGAAGAATGATTTAATAATTGAAAAAGCAAGGTGAGAGAGATATCACCAAAGACAATGTGAATCCACAACTCCAATAACTCGTGCACGGACCTCCAAAGTCACAACTTTATTCCAACTTCAAACACATATTACAATAATTTTGGCAGAGTGTCATGCCCAAAGTCTCCATGAGAAACGAAGGAGGCAATGCCATCCTTTTATACAAAAAACTGATAAACCTACACGCTAAATCAAATCGGCAATGAGTAAGAGCCAAGCTATGGCGAAATCCCTTGATTTCATGAACTCGGAGCAATGATTTGAATCAAACTCCAGCTTGAGGTAGGCGTGAGTGGGGAGGTGGTCTCCACCTTGGCAAGGCGCCCCCCACTCACATATGAAGCTTCACCATCGAATATGGAGTGGCCAAGTGTATCCACGATTCACCCAAAAGAGGTATGCGTGAGCTTTGAAGGAGTTGAAACTTTAGCTATAATGAATGCCAAGTCGCGTGCAATGGGAGCCAAGCCGAATGAGGTGGCCACGAAACAAGGAAGAGCCCACCTCCAAATCAGCGTGAGCTCCACCTTTCGCGAGTGTACGGAATGCTCAGCGTGAAGGTTTGATTTACTTTGACGTCACCACTCCCTCATGCGATTCACATGCATGGTTTTAAAACATTGGAAAAATAAGCCATGGTTTAAGTTATAATTTTTTAATATATTAAGTGGATGGGTCCCTCCCCATCACACTCAACACTTCATACTCCACGCTAGCATGGGTGATCTCATTTTCACGTCACCCTTCCTCCTTTAACAATTCGCAGCCTTATTTTTAATCCAAAGTTTCAGTCATATAATATTTCTAAGTGGGTTACATGGCATGAGGGACTCGTGCCAAGTCACTTTATTATTTATTAAAATAATGATTTTTGACTTTTTAACTATTTTGACCAAGTGCAATTTGTCCAAACTTAGCATTTAAATGCCACTCTGGTGCTTAGTTAGCCGAATGATGACTTTCGGGATGCTTCTGCTGGCCGAATGATGGTGAAAGTGAAACCTGGGATGAAGATGCTGCTCTGGGCTTGAAAGATGCTGCTCTGGGCTTGAAAATGAGCCCAACCATGCCAAAAACGGACTCCGAATCACTCTTTTTTTACATTTTGAAATTTCTCATTTAAGCCATTAAAAATGGCTTAAAAAACGCAGAAAATTATTTTTTCTCGGAATCAGACGAAACTCTAGGGTGACCTAGTACATTTTCATACGACTCAATCGGAATGCCTAGCATGACAAAAAACACTGGCACAAAGGCTCTAATAACCTCGCAAGGCCGAAACATCAAGACAACTACCCCAGCTTTGGAGGTGCGAGTGAAAAACTCAGAAATTATTGGTCGTTTGTTCAACAACCAATAATAACCAAGGGAAAAAACACTCTGGGCTAGTCGGCTTGATGCCCAAGTCCGGGAAGCCGAGCCTTTTATAAAAATTTAAATACTAGGATATTTTTTACATTTTCCCCAAGGTGGTGTGAACATGTATTTTACAAAAAATAAAAAGTTCAGCCAAAAACTGGCTAACTCTGGAACACACTGAACTTCTGAACTCTGGAGATGAACATTCATCATGCTCGATAACTGGTGGCTCAATAGGAAGTTCAACTATTGTACAAAATAGTTGGTAGCAGACAGATACCTAGTAAACTTCGGATTCACCAAGAGTGATGCAGATCCCAATCTTTACTACAAGATTGAGGATAATGAGCCACTGATTTTGGTCTTGTACGTGGATGACTTGTTTCTCACAGGAAATGAGAAACTAATTGGATGGTGTAGGAAGGAGCTTGCCTCTGAGTTTGGAATGAAGGACCTTAGATTGATATATTACTTCTTGGGATTAGAAGTATGGCAGAGGCAGAAGGAAATTTTTCGCAAGTTAAGCAAAATACACCATTGATATTTTGAAGAGATTCAGGATGTTGGACTGCAAGTCCATGGATACCCCGATGGATGCAAATTTTAAGAAGTTGAAGGAGTCTACTTTAAATTATTATATGATTGATCCCACCATGTATTGCTAGTTGATTGGCTCTCTGATGTATTTGACAAACACCAGACCGGATATATGTTTTGCTGTAAATACTCTTAGCCAGTTTATGAGTGATCCGAGGCAGATTCATTGGGTTTCTGCAAAATATTTTCTCAGATACTTACGTGGCACAGTGGGACATGGTCTAGGATATGCTTCAGGATGTGATATGATATTGCAAGGTTTTTTTGACTCGATTGGGCTGGGTTTGTTGCAGATTGGAAGAGTACTTCCAGATGTTACTTCAGTTTGGGCTCTATAGTGATTTCCTGGTGTAGAACGAAGGATACCTCAGTAACACTTAGCACCGCAAAGGCTGAGTATATGTCTGCCACTGCAACAGCTCGAGAAGCAGTACGACTTCGAAAACTCCTTGCAGTTGCAGGATTGTTTGGTCAGAATCTGGGACCAATTGTGATTCACTGTGATAATCAAAGTTGTATACAGATGTCAGTGAATCCTGTATTTCATGATAAGATGAAGCATATAGAGATTCAATATCACTACATTCGTGATATGGTGCAGAAAGGTGTGGTCGAGTTACAGTATGTTATGACAATTGACCAGACTGCAGATATTCTTACCAAGCCTATTCTCAGGAAAAAGTTTAAATACTTTTGCAGAAGACTTGGAGTAGAAGAAAATAATCCCCTTGTGGAGAAGGAAAGTCGATACTGATATCTATGATGCTTTCACACTGGTTCCTCTACTTGTTCTGAATCTCAGCTAGGTATGGAAGAAATCCCATTGACACTCTGAGACGGGCAGACAACAGATGGCCGTGTACACAGATGACCACTGTACGTTTAGACTCTCAATTTGGTGTTCTTTGGAGTATTCTTACCATCTCTTGAGATGAACAGGTTGTAGATGGTCATGTACACATGTGGCTTCTGCTTGCCCAGGTTCTCAGCCAGGTATGGGAGAAAATCCCATCGGCATATTGAGACGAGCAGGACATAGATGGTGGTGTGCACTGATGGCCACTATATGTTCAGATTTTGAATACAATGTTCTTTGGAGTATTCCCACCAGCTCTTGAGATGAACAGCTTGTAGATGTTCGTGTACACAGGTGACCTCTATTGGCCCAGGTTTTCAACTTGGTGTAGGAGAATTCCCACCATCACTTGCGATGAAATGATAGTAGATGGCCGTGTGAAGCATGTCTAGGTTCTCAGTTAGAGACAGACTTATAACAGAGCTGATAGATCTACTGATGGACTGAGTGGATCAGACTTTGATGGCACCTCTTGACGGACAAAGACAATGTTGACAACCTTTAGTATGTATAGAGATGATCGAGACAGATGAGATATACAGAAGAGACCCAGATGTTCGTGATGCTGATGATGACCATATCTGAAGAATACCTTCCTTGTTGAGAGGGAGTGTTGGAAATTGTGCAACTTCAGAAGCTATTCTTATTGTACTTATATTGTATTTCCTTGTACCTTCTACGATAGTTCATATTGATGTAAGAACTCATGTAAACCCTAGAAAGAATCAATGTAAACCTTGGGGAAAGAATAAACAAGAATAGAATAAAAATAAATTTATTTTGTATTTTCTCTAAGGTAGGTCGGCCCCAATATTTTTGTGCTTGGAAAATCAGTATAAATAGGAGGCATCCCTCCTCATTATTACATACATTCAAAGCAAGTCACTCAGACAGAAAAGGTGTGCTACTGCAGTCTAGGAGAGTATTTTTCTGGGGTTATATCTTAGAGAGACATTTTCTCTCTCTTTCTTCTTCTCTCTGTTCTCAGGAGTCATTATCTCTATACAAAGGTTTGCTGGGTTTTTTCCGATTGGGTTTCCTAGGATAAATTCTTGTGTTCTTTGTTCCTGTGCTTTGTCTTTCTTCTAGAGATCCTATTGTTTATTTGCAAACAAGATATAGTGCTATAATATTGTAAAAACTAACACCACGCTTATGTATTGGGGATTTGATTAAACTAAAGGTTGCGATCTTTTCTCCATGATGGGCAACATCATTCCTTGTTTAAAGCGTTTAATCTAAAGTCTTTTGAGGAGGTGGCGGATATTTCTTGGATAGAGGTTGCACCCTCCCTCCTTAACCTCACGCTTTCCTCATGTGGTGAGTTATCTATGGGTTGGTGCATACTCCATTGGAGAGGTGGCACCTACCTCTCTAGTTCCACTACACTCCTACTCCGACAAATCCCAGTATTTGCTCAATGACTCTCCCTTGAATTGTCCCTCTTGGATTCACCCTCCCTTTCATATTTTGGCTATAAAAGTATGCTCTCTCTCCAATTGTAAACCAGTCAGAGTTTTGCAAGCAGAGGATGGCGAATTGTAATTGTTGTACTATCTTTTTGTTATTGAGAATAAAAGAGGCTTTGGAGGTACATGTTGTGTGATGCTATCAAATGAGTAGATGTATTATCTCGATTTCATCTGGTAATCTGTATTTAGTCTTTGTGCATTTGCTTTATGAAGATCTAGCCTACTGGTAGGATTGGTATCAATTTTGTAGGAAGGATTACTAAAACTTGTTTGATTTAGTCAATCTTTTATTTGTAATAAGTTAGAGATTCAAGATTTATATGTTTCATTTGCTTATGCTCATATTCTCTTGGTCTCTATCTTATTTGATTTCTAGATTTAATGGGTTGTGTGCAAGCATGCTGCTAGTTCCAGGTCACTTGATTTGAAGAAACAAAGAGGTTGTTTGCTCTTGTTCTTTCAGATTTATTTTGGAAGATCAAATCCTTGGTGTCCCACATGTCAAAACCTTCGAAGTTTTCTTTGCTCAAGGATCCATGCTGCTCTTCTCTTTCTCCTCACACTTCCTTTTCTTTGGTTACCATTTTAAATTGCAAATCAAATTAGATCTATCATCTCAAAGTTAAAATCATAATTAGATCTATTTTCCTTTGCAACGTAAATAGATGCTAGTTGTTTTATAATGAAGTATCATTTGCAAGCTAGATCTAATATAGATATTCTTTGTTTCTTAGCTTCCTTCTTGTTAGAGCTAAAGGCTAGGAGGAAAGTTTCATCTTTTGGTATTTAAAATTTAAATTTGGCAAAATAAAAAGTGCTTTCTATTGGCTGCCCTGAAAGTGAGCCAATATCCTCAAAGGACTTGTCCTTTTGAGTTATTTTTGTCATTTCTTTAAAGTAGTTTAACTTAGAATTTTTTCCAAACATTTTTTGTAGCATTTTCCCAAAAACTCTTAAAGTGTTAGGTGGCATTTTCTAATAAAGTTGTTGGCTGGTTTTCGTCTTTTCTTGAATCGATAGAGAGGCATGCTGCTCAAAATTTGAAGTTTCAAGCGAACCAAAGATTGTTTGCTTATCCCTTTTTTTCATCCCCCTTCTCCGATAAGTGTCTTGAATGGTTTGAGTTGATGGGAAGGAAGGGAAGGGAGGATCAGTCCTCGAGGGATGGCCAGTGCCAGTACCAGAAGGGTAAATGGAGTCAGAAGGGGACTCAGAAAGGCTTTGCATTTCGCAGAAGGGAGACTAAGTTGGTCCGTTCCATAATCAGAGGCCAGGAGAATGGAAGTATAACTGACTACTTTTCATTACTCCCAAACCTCTAAGAACATAACGGCGACAAACAACTTGGCAGCCGCAAATGCTTGCCCAGTGTGCTAGATTATAGCCCTTTATGCTGGCTTGGTCTATAACTTATGAAAAACGCAGAACTACGACAAAGATGCCCAAAATATCCAAAAACTCAACATGATTTTTTCTATTAGGCTCTGGGGAAAAATCCTCCCAGCCGAAAATTCCATTCTTACAAAAGAAAGAGCCTTCTTTTTATAAGCCAAGAGGCTTTTATTTCTTTTCAAAAAAAGATAAAAATAAAATAATAAAATACTTGAAAAACAAAATGGAAAAAGGTGAATCCACTTTTTCTCCCAATTGATTCCTGACCAACTTTGATTTACCAAAATAACTCCACTTCCACCATTCGCTGCATATCCACGAAATCCCCTATCGGAATTGGCTTCCTTTAGAAAGTGGCTTTGAGTATACAAGTGCCATTCAAAACACATGACACCTGGACAAATGCTGCTTCAAATTCCACGTAACAGCATTGGCTTGAGTCGGCTGAATGAAACTTTAAGACTGCGTGTTGGTGACTATGATTGGCAGCCAAATGTGAGAAAGCTACGCAGTTATCAGGTGGAACAATCGATCTGCAAAGTCACCAATTTCTGATGGAGAATCACGACTTAACCATTCGACTGTCGGTGTCGATATCTTCTGATACCCGTGATAATGAAAGTCCCTGCAGATTAATTGGTGGAGACACAAACTAAAATACTACTCGCGTGATTGGCTGTGTGCTATCAAATGCCAAAAGGAAACTCTTAAACCCGCTGCCAAATGATGGAATTGGTTGCCAATTCATATATAGAACATGCCAAGAGATCCCTCGCCCATCGAAGTCACTCCCATCGGCTGCTAATGGAGAGCGTGAAGAAAACCGCTCCAACACCCGCGTGAAAGAAATTGCCTTTCGAGGGGTCGTAATCTCAAAAATGTTTGTTGGCGATGGATTCGATGTCGACGTTTCAATCCCCTTCGACGATTTCGGAAGCGTCTATGCACCAGCAAATTTAGAGAAAACATTGTCGAATCCGCAGAGCTCCGGTGGTTGCATTGAAAAATCAAGTGGATGAAACACTTTCTCAGCAGCACGACGAGGAACTGAGAGGCCACCATGTGTGCTTATATCACTTGCAGTCAAAGTCTTGCAGAGGAATTTTGCTGGTTGTTTACTTTGCTTAAGGCCAAGATCCGATGATAATATCTCCTTCTTGTTACAACTGTTCACTGGTTGCAGAGTCATTTGTGCATATACCTCATCAGTCTCTGCATCTGTATGCAATGTAACATTGTGAAGTTGGCACATCAGCTGATAAGGAAGATTAGATAACCAGTAGATTACTGTCCACCAATACCGAAGGGTAGGAAACATTAGTATATATCTTCTTTATTTTAGCTCTGGCATTCTCCAACACATCCAATGCTTTTGGTAATGAACCTAGCTCGTCTACTGTCTGGAGAGATCGTTGCCATGGATGACGACATTCATGAATGCCCAGTGCCCACTTCCGAGATACTGCAAGAAGGTCTGAATGAGGCATGACATTGTCTACAAGTCCAACTTTAAGTGCTTCTTTGGAATCCAATGTCTTTGAAGCCAGTAACATGTCAATTGCATGTTGGAGTCCAATTAATCGAGGCAATCCTTGAGTACCTTCGAGTCCTGGAATGATGGCAAGTTGAAGTTCAACAAGACCCAGTTGAACATTAGGGACAATTATACAAGCATTGCAAGCCATTGCCAACTCCAAGCCACCACCAAGCATAAAACTTTCAATCGCTGCAACAACAGGCTTTGGACCTCCTTTGATCAGATCATTCATAAGAACAAATCTAGATACAACTAATTCTTCACCATTAGACTTCTTTCTGTTGAGAAATATGTTTTATAGACTCTCATTGGCTAAATTACCATTCTATGAAGATCCTATCCATGCCATCAAAGTGACCCAAGACTTGCACCTGGCCTCGCACCCTCTCAAGGGGTTTCAACCTGGTTCTCTGTTTCTTGAATTTTTCGAAATCCTCTAATGTCCACCACAAAATTTTCCATTTGCTCCATCGAACCCAAAACTGTCATTTCTGACTTCGCAAATTTTTTTTTTTCATTACATGGTTTTGTTTCTCCCTGTATGCTGAAAGATTGCCCTTTACTTCTCCATTCTTCCATTCATCTGCTGATATTGGAGAAACTAGGATAATATAAGATGTAAATCATAATCAACTACATAAGAGAAGTCAGGCCCATTTCTTAGGTTCATCACCAAACTCAGTGATTCTATATCGTTCAGGCCACAACATAGAATGAGTAGCACAACAAAGGTGAACATCTCATTCCACTCAGGATTCAGGTTACTGTTGTTTTTCTTGATTGTAACCTGTCTCCTGTCAGTTTCATTTTCACACATGGATCAGATTTTCTCAGAAAGTCCATCTTCTTCAAGTTAGCTGCCCTAATAACCTTCACATAGAGCACACCAACAGGCTTCTTCGCAGCTCTCTCTTGTTGATTGTTTGAAACTGCTTCCTTCTTCCTGTGGGTTTAGATTTTACACCTACCAGTTAGGAGGTAACACAATCAACACTCAAATTCAAGAGAATGCTTATATTGAAAAATCACTACAAACATCAAGAGAGGATCGTTCCAAAAAGATAATCGCAAAAGATTAGGATGCCTTATCGTAATCCAAATCACGAGAATCACTATGGACAACAAAAGGATCAAAAGTTATATACAAACAAACTGCAAATGTGAAAAAAGAAGAGAGTCAAAATCGACAATTTGTGTGGAAGACGAAAACTAGAAGTTTCATCCCAACAATGATTCAACAAAAAGTTCCAGTAAAGATCAACTTATGGTGGACTGATTCATAGTCAGTGCAACACTTTTACTTGGGAATTTGTGCCTTATATCGTCTCGTTTCATGAAGTGTCGCAGCTACCAACACAAAAGATCACAAGAAGGCATCACAAGCAAGAACAAGGGTCAAGTCTTCCAATAAATTATTATTTGAGGACACAGTACTTTTTAAAGGGGTGGGAAATTTTATAAACATAAAATATATCAATAAACACAAAATAATAATAATAATAATAATAATAATAATAATAATAATTAAAGGATGCAACTCTTTGTGAAGAGTCACTAAGGTGCTCTTTAGGGATTATATATATGGGCCTTTTTATATTTGTAATCTTATCATCATTTTCATATTACATTTTATTCCTATTTTTATGGATTCTTTTATGTTGAAATGTCTACATTGGACATTCACTTGACAAACCAGATTGTTTTGTCTCAAAATTTTCCCTCCTAAGCTCAACAACTTGGATTTTTGACATTATTTTTGTTAAGTTTTTTTAATTGCTTAGATGATATTCTAAAACAATTTACAATAGTAGGATCATTGAAAGAACACCAAGCACAACAACACAAATAACACAGATTTTTCTATAAGAAACCACAAGGGAGAAAACCCTGAAAAACTTCCTCAGTATAGAACTTATTATCACCTGCCTTGTAGTTGCTTGTGTGAGGTGGTTCCAAGATGGATGGTAGAGGGGCAAGCAACTAAGGGGTGGAACCACGACTGCCTAGACTCCCAAATGGATGGTTGTCACGCCAATCAAGGCAGCTTTCACTTTATGTTATCCTAGTCCAAGACAATAATGGGGGAGACCCAGATCTGCTCCCGACAGGAGAGATAGGACCTAGACACCAAAAGTAGATCAGATGGGGCTTCAGGGTACTTAAGGTGCAAGGTAAATGGAAACCCTAGCTCTAGGGTTAAGGTACTAGCAACTGATGGAGATGACCACTGTCTTGGGAAACGTAACTGTGACAGGGTGAGCAAGAACAGAGTTGGGATTGCCTAGTACCAAGGGGACAATCTCAGTGAAAGATAGGTGACTTGAGTTATCAGTTGGTGTTGGCAAAAGGAATAGGAGTGAGGTCAAGTTGGGGCTAGCGCTAGCTAGGAGATCAGTGCCTTGTGTGCATTGGGGCAGTGGAGTCAACAGTAAACAAATGTTTCAGAGAACCCACCTGGGAGACACCTTGATCTATGAACCCAGAAAGTAGTTGGTCCGGAAAAGCTAAGGTATAGGAAACCCGGCTCAATGGATGGCTAGCGCTAGGGCTTAGGAAGACAGATCTGCAGTTCTAGGGTCACCTGGGGGCTAATGGCTTAGCGTTGAAGGAGAAAAGAGGTCAGGATGACCTAATCTACAAGCCCAAATCAGAATATCTGCAGAAAAATTAGATCTAGAAAAGTCAAAATCTTATGAGGGGGGCTAAGAGGCTGAAAACCATTTTTTTCAAATCTAGGGCAAACCAGAGAGAACTAGCTCAGCGTTGGGGGTGTTCTGGAATGCTTGGGACCCGATCTATCTGTCTATCTTGTCAGATTTCAGAAAAACTCACTTCCCAAAAAGTCTAATTTTCAGTGAGGGCGCTAGGGCAGTTTCATTCAATTTTTCAGATCTAGGTCAAATGGTCAAGCAATTGGACAATGTTGGGGTTGATCTAGGCTGTGTGGGACCCGATCTATCCGTCTGTGAAGTCAGAATTTAGAAAAACCCAAAACCCTAACAAGTCAATTTTTTAGTGGGGGGTTATGCAGTTTTCTGCTTAAAAATCAGATCTAGCTCAAACTGTGAGGAATTTGACCAGCGTTTCAGTTGATTTGATGAAGGGGAGGCTTGATCTATGAAACCTAGAAATGGTTTTGCAAAATATCGGACTGTTCCCATGTTTATTGATTTTTAGTGTTTTTAGTGCTTTATGAGTTTTCAGAAAAAGTTGAAGAAAAAGAAGGTACAATGGAATAAGATCTGAAAAAAACAGAGACTTACCTGTTGGATCTTACCTGGAAATGCTTGTAGAAGTCTGTAACAGTGACGATCTTTGCTATCCCGATCAATTCTGGAAGATTCTATGGCATATGCAAGCTCCAAGCCACCAATGCGCTCCCTACCCTGCATGAGCAAACGTCAACCATATCAGATCTGCTAATACAAGATAACGAAACTGAATGCTACAAGACAGTAAAATGAAGTAATCATAGATCACAATGAAACTAATGAAAACTCCCTGATCTAAAACGAAGAGAACCGAGCGAGTTGAGGTCCTCCTACAAAAACGCTCTAGCCAAAACGCCCTCTTGTAGACAAAATAATGATAGCCACAAAAAATATAGATCTCACGAGAATTTCCACAATGCTAGGAAGTTGAAGAGTAGCTAATCACCATTTGAGCACATCAGATTCAAAGCAGATCCTGAGAAATTTCCACAAAAACGTCTTTCTATTATTCGGATCCAAGAGCCAAAGACCCCTTACAAATGAGAAGCTCTCTCGTTTAAATAGAAATGAGAGAACCTCAATCATAACCAAATCCTAACCACTTTCAAAACGAGTGGCTAAGATTAAAAGATGAAATGTTCTAATCAATGGTTGAGATGAGCTCAACATACAACACATGGATCAATATAACCATAATTTACCAAAGTGGACTAAACCACGCAAATAAAGGTAACCCACTCAACAAGAAATAAATGAAAGCACATGGTGGGTCGAAGGAGTGTTTGACTAACTCCCTTTGGGTGTCCCCATGGCACAATAAATAATATAACAATTTAATTCTTTGACTTTTGTGCCTCCTTGAGGAAATCGTGAGCCTCCAAAAAGAGCTCCAGAAAATAATAAAAAATGCCCAAAAAATAGGTGTGGGCCCAATCAGGAGCTGCAACTGCTGGAGGTGTGGAGGACATCACTCTCATCATCATGACTCATCCCATGTCATTTCCTTGCGTCAGTAGCCCAAATCGATTCCTTCAATAGCCATTTAATCAATTTTTAATCTGCCTCGAGAAATGTGAACCTGACAAAACAGCCTCCTAGGGTGCTTGCGTTGCCAAACTGAGTCCACCAAGCTCTCTGGGATGGGGGTACTATGGTACAAACAAGTGGCTCCACACCCCTATGCCCTTACAACACCCTAGGAGATCCAACTAAAACATCTTCCTGCTCAAATATATCAATCTGTGAAGAAAAACTGCATCAGAAAGGCAGAATGAGCCTGATCACATCTGTAAGTGCCCGAAGCTGGAAATAAACTGTCTCATTGGACTCAAAGAGTTAAAATCCATCTAAGGTGTATACTCATACCCCTTATAGGTCTGTATCTGACCATCAATCACATCAAATAAACAATATAACCATTTATAACTGATTAGATACCCATAATAACTCAGAATACATCCATTTGCTGCAAGTGTTAAAAGGTTAAGCCATGCTCTACAGCTCATTCAAGTAACAATCACAACAAGTAGCATTCCTTTCACTGGTGGTACATCAACAAATACATGTATAAGGCTTTATTTATTATTCCTTAGACTTAGACTTTCAAGACTATACTTACTTCATAGCTGTAGTCATTTTGCTAGTGAAGGGTGAAGGGTGAAAATGACAAGGCTAAGGCAAAGGATGACTTCCTACTCAACATCATGACACTTTGGATAAGGAAAATGAATACTCACTATAACCAATGTCGGACAAACAACAACACAAGGAATGGCAGTGCCTCACAAATGGGTGAGTTGTTTAGAGAGTGCTTATTCAACTTAGGCATCATGTCTACATCAAGCTTGATCTAAGTTCATTAGGATCATCATTTTATTCCATGGCCTTTTTGGCCTATATGACCCTTTTGGGACTTCACCAGTGCTTAAAAGCACAGCTAATCGCAGCTTTCATTCGGGACATATTTATTTTAATAAGGTCAGCAATTTTTGGATATAGCATATTTTTAACCATTGCTTTTTTAAGACCTTTTCTTATACTCTTCAAGGAGTATTTTAGCATTTCATTGCTCTTGCCCTTTTTACATATGTTAAGAAACACAGTTTTATAATTTTCATTTTTCATGGGCGCATATTCAATAATTTTAACATAGGTAGTACATGAGCTTTCAGTTTTAGCCAACAACATCTCAAGTGACTAGGGGGAATTCTGCACAGTGCCAAACATTGGGACAACCGACTAGAATGATTTAGGCATACTATCCAACTTACCAAGGGCAAGTTTTGTCACCAACTCAAAGCCGAGACACAATATAAACAGGGAGGCTTGTTCAACAAAAGTTCTAGCGGGGAAAAAGATCCTCCATGCCATAAGTCAAGAAGTCAGTCGGGTTGAAAACTAAAATGGAAGGTAATGGATGGGTGAAGACAATGAATGATGGAGCCAACACTAGCAAGCCAAAACAATGGTGGGAATGACTACCTCTATTCTCCCTAAGGAGGGTAAAACCAATGAGTATAGATCAAGAATTTCCAAGTCTAAGTAGGGACATCAATACATAGTACAGTATACAACCAAGTCCATATAAATATGACCGCCAGATCATGCTACCACAAGTCAATACATGTCACAATAATCAGTATAAAAGCAATAATAACCATAACACAATATAAAATGCTGAGTCATAACCATGCAATATAATCCATCTGAGACACCATCTGTCCAATGAGAAAGAACTGACATAAAACTGGGCATCAATGACTGCTCTGAAAATGACATAAATGGCTACATCGGTCCTCAAATTTGAGTGTCCTGAGACTCAGTCCTGACATGGGAGAGTACAATAGTCCACTAATATAATCATGATCCATAAAAAATGCTCATCTTAGCATCTCATATGTAAGAGATCTGGCTGAAAAATGTACTGTCTGAAAAATAGAATATGGTAGCCTGGCTACTATATATGTGATAACAGAACTCAACCAAGATAGTGTAAAACCCCAAGATAACTTCTCCTCTCTCTTTCTGGCTCACTTCTTCTTCCTCTAGCAAACCTTCTTGAGTGAAGTGAGTACAAATGAAGGTGGCATCGCTATTTATATTTGACTCTTGACTTGACTTAAAACCTAACTGGGCCGACTTGTCTAGTAAGATACTAAAATAATATTTATTATAATGACTCATGGGTACTATTGACTCGACTTACATCCAGAGGTTTACATTGATTCTTTCAATGACTCTTACATGACCAATTACATCAGTGACATCTCCTGAAGGAGGAATACAAATAGTACAGATAGAATATCTTCCGAAGTTACAATATTTTAATACTCCCTCTTGACTAGGAAGGTATTCTTTATCAACAACAACCACCACCACAACTGTACATCTGACTGGTGAGTCTCTATATGTCATAGGAAGTTTTGGAACAACATCATGCATCTTCATCATCAATTTGGAATTGCATCATCATCAATATGTGAATACCAAGGCATCCTCATTTACAGCATCAGTATGTGAATACGGGACCATCTTCTGCAATGTCTGTATGTGAATACTGTGTCATCTTCTGCAACATCAGTATGTGAATAATGAATCATCTTCTGCAACATCAGTATGTGAATACTGGATCATCTTCTGGAACATCAGTATGTGAATACTGAATCATCATCTGCAACATTAGTATTTGAATACTAAAGCAACGGCAACATCACTATCATGTTAATGCTAAAACCTCATCATCAACAAATAAATGCTAGATCATTATTTGTTTTATTAGTATAGAAATACTGAAACAACCTTATCAACATTAGTATAGAAATACTGAAACGACCTCATCAACATCAGTATAGGAATACTTAAACAACCTCATCAACATCAATACATAAATACTCTTTTTGTCTTCGACACTTCCTGCCCATTCTGAATTTGTAAATCCATGTAATCTGATCTCACCATTTGATGCATATTCGAGACCATAATCCACTGTCCCCTTCAGGCTAAGTCACTTGGTTTGAGTTCGTGTTCGAATTCGACATAAATGAAATTCATAAAAAAATCGTCAAACAAATTTGTTTTGATAAAATTTGTCATTAAATTCGTGTGTATATATATATATAGAGTTACCAAATTTTTTTTTTAATAATAGAATTTTTTAATTATACAATATAGTTTCTGATAAAAACATTAAACATATATTATATAATTTTATTTTATCTAAATTTATATTAATATAAGCCCAACTTAACTTAAAGAAATTATATTACAATTTAAATTATAATATTGTATTACAATTTATATATTATAATATATGTAATACTTTGTATTATATTATATAATGTATAATGTAGCTTAGATTTAGATATATTAGGTCGATAAAAAAATATATCACAATGCTTACCACACTTCCAACTATTCGCAACATTTTTGGATGTATTGAAAAATACAATTGATCATTTCCCACGCAGACCATTTGACTATTGACCCACAAATCCACTTTGCGCTCGAGTTTCAACTTCGAGTTCACAATCACAGTCAGCAGTTGCCAATGTCGAACCTCTGGTGTTGAATGCTAATTGGCGGCCGTAGTGCTTCCCTCGCGCACATAGAGCAATCAACAATGAACTACAGAGAATGAATGGCGGTCTCGCATGGATATTCTTTTGGTGGGACGGGTTATCGAGGGCCACGAAAGAAAAAAACACGATTTGAAAACGAATTTTTTTACCCATTTTTTAAAAAACACCCGAACTTGTGTCGATTTGTTTGCCTCAACATCCGCTAAATAAAAAAATTGAAATCCCGATGAAATTCGCCGAACTTGATCGAATTAATTCGGTTGTCTTCAAAATTCGTCGATTTTCGATTTTAAAGGCAAAAAATCGACGAACCTGGTGACTTAGCCTTCAGGTAACTCATCACATGTTTTCCTCCCACTAAGTGAACATGCCTGGGTTTGACCATATACTAACTTAGAGTGTTTACAACAAAACATATATCTGGCCTCGTATTGGTTAAGTACATTAGTGAACCAATAATCTGTTTGTATCAGGTAATATCCACTATCTCCGAAGAATCATCATTCAAGAGCTTCAAATTTGTTGTCATCCGAGTAGTCATATCTTTACAATCCATCATCCCAAATCTCTTTACGATCTCTACTGCATATTTTCCTTGGTTTAGGAAAATCTTGTCTGGATAATGTTACCTACCAAGTCATACCTAGTCGGTATTATCAATTGAGCCAGGTGATGAGAACAAACACTTGTTCATTATTCAAAGTTCAGAGGTCATTTAGGCTTCTTCTGGGAACTTTTTGTTAATTTTTTGTAACACATGTTCATACCCCCCCTGGGGAAATTGTAAAAAATGTCCTAGCATTTAATTTTTTATAAAAGGCTTGTTATAACCAACCTTGTAGTTTCCTATGTGAGGTGGATCCAGGATGGATGGTAGAGGGGCAAGCAACTAAGGAGGTGGAACCAAGGCTGCCTAGACTCCCAAATGGAGGGTTGTCACGTCAATCAAGGCAGTCTTCGCTTTAGGTTATCGAAGTCCAAGACAACAACGGGGAGACCCATATCTACTCCCGACAGGAGAGATCAAACCTAGACAGCAGATCAGATCAAGTAGGGCTTGAGGTACGTAAGGTGTAAGGCAATTGGAAACCCTAAATCTAGGGTTGAGGTACTAGCAACTGGTGAAGGTAACCGCTATCTTGGGAAACGTAACTGAGACAGGGTGAGTAAGGACAAAGTTGGGACTGTCTATTACCAAAGATATAGACTCAGTGAGAGATGAAAAAGTCAGGTTACCTGAGTTATCAAGGAGTGGTCAACTTTCGGGGGAAAAAGGTCAAAATAGGGATAGCGCTATGCTTGGAGATCAGTGCTTGTTCAGCCTTGGGTAATGGAGTCAGTATCAACACAACGTTTAAGTGAACCCACTTGGGATATGCCCTGATCTATGGACCCAGAAAAGTGTTTGGCCAGCAAGATTCAGGTTACAGTGAAACCAACAGAAGGAGGGTTAGCGCTAGGGTTTGGAGAGGCAGATCTGAAGATCTAGGGCAACTAGGAGACTATCAGCTCAGCGTTGGAGTGGAGATGAGATTAGGATGGCTCAATCTACAAACCCAAGTCGAAAAATTTCAGGAAAAATTAGATCTGGAAAAGTCAAAATTTGATGAGGGATGCTAAGAGGTTGAAAATCAGTTTTTCAGATCTAGGGCTACCTGGTAGGAACTAGCTCAGCGTTGGGGATGTTCTGGAATGTGGAAGACCTGATCTACAAACCCACGTGATTATTTTTCGGAAAAAGTCAACTTTGGAAAAAGTCAAAATTTTAGTGGGGGGCGCTAGGGTTTGAGCAGTCAGAAATTCAGATCTAGGGAAAACCAGTCACAATTTGGACAACTTTGAGGACGATTCAGTGAGAGGGATGCCCGATCTACAAAACCCATAATGGTTTGTTCAAAGATCAAGCGGTTCCTGGATTAAATATTTTTTGGATTTTTATTATTTAGGAGTTTTTTTCAGAAAATTTAAAGAAAATCAGGTACAATGGATTGAGATCTGAAAGAGAAGAGACTTACTTGTTAGATCTTACCTGGAGATGCTTGAATATGCCTTGATGATGATGATCTCTGCCATCTCGTCAATTCTGGAAGATATGAGTGAGTTCTAGGACCAACGTTGTGCTCCAAGTGATCAATGCGCCCCCCTATCCTGCACAAGCAAACTTCAACAATATCAGATTTGTTGTACCATGAAAGAAAATGCTAGATCTACAGAAAAGTAGCAAGATGTAATCATAGATCACAATGAAGCTAATGAAAACCCCCTGATACAAGACGAAAACAATTCAAGCGAGTTGAGGTCTCCCTACAAAAACGCTCTAGCTGAAAACACCCTCCTGTAGACAAGAAAAAATCTCAAAAAAAAGGTATAGATCTCACAAAATATTCTGAATGCTAGGAAGCAAAAGATTTTCCAATCATCACCGAAGAGCATCAGATTGAAAGCAGATCTAGAAAATATCCACAAAAAAATCTTTCTATTAATTAGATCCAAGAGCCAAAGACCCCTTACAAATGAGAAGCTCTCTCCTTTAAATAGGAACGAGAGAACCAAAATCCTAATCACTTTCAAAACGAGTGGCTAAGATTAAAAGATAAAATGTTCTAGTCAATGGTTGAGATGAGCTCAACATACAGTACATGGATCAATATAACCATAAAGTACCAAAGTGGACTAAATCACCCATAGAGAGGGTACCCCACTCAACAAGAAATAAATGAAGCACATGGTGGGTCCATGGAGTGTTAACTAACTCCCTCTGGGTGTCCCATGGCACAATAAAATAATATAATATTTTAATTTTTTGACTTTGTGCCTCCTTGAGGAAATCGTGAGTCTTCCAAAAGCTCCAGAAAATAATATAAAAATGCCCAAAAAATAGGTGTGGGCCCAATTAGGTGCTGCAACTACTGGAGAAGGTGTGGAGGACATCACTTTCATTATCATGACTCATCCCATGTCATTTCCCTGCCTCAGTAGCCCAAATCGATTTTTTCAATAGCTATATTTAATCATTTTTTAATTTGCCTCGAGAAACGTGAATCTGCCAAAATAGCCTGCTAGAGTGCCTGCATTGTCAAACTGAGCCCACCAGGCTCTTTGGGATGGGGGTACTATGGTACAATCAAGTGGCTGCACCCCCTATGCCCAATACAGCACCCTAGGAGATCCAATAAAAACATCTCCTTGCTCAGATACATCATCCTGTGAAGCAAAATTGCATCCATAGAGTAAAATGAGCCTGACCATCTCTGTAAGTGCCCGAAACTGAAAACAAACTATCTCATTAGAATCTGAGAGTCCAAATCCATCTAGGGTGTATACTCATACCCCTCTCAGGTTTTTACCTGATCATCAACAATATCCAATAGACAATATAACCATCTGTAAATGACCAGATACCAATATAACTCAGAAATCCATCTGCTGCAAGGGTTATAAGGCTAAGACATGCTCTACAAATCATTTAAGCAACAATCACAACAAGTAGCAGTCATTTCATTGGCGGTACATCAATCAAATACATATATAGGGGTTTATTTATTATTACTCAGACCAGACTTTCAGGACTATACTCACTTCATAGTTGTAGTCAATTTGCTAGTGAAGGGTGAAGGCTGAAATTGACAAGGCTAGGGCACAGGATGACTTCCTACTTAACATCATGACATTTTGGATATGGCAAAGAAATACTCACTATAACCAATGTCGGACAAACAACAACACAAGGAAGGGCAGTGCCTCACAAATGGCTGAGTTGTTTAGAGAGTGCTTATTCAACTTAGGCATCATGTCTACATCAAGTTTGATCTAGGTTGATTAGGACCATCAATTTTATTTCCATGGCCTTTTTGAACTATATGTCCTTTTGGGGACTTCACTGGTGCTTAAAAGCATAGCTAACTGCAGCTTTCATTCAAGACATATTCAAATTTATAAGGTTAGCAATATTTGGATATAGCATATATTTAACCATTGCTTTCTTTTTGACCTTTTCTTATACCCTTCAAGGGGTATTTTAGCATTTCATTGCTCTTGCCCTTTTTTACATATGTGAAGAAACACAGTTTTAGCATTTTCATTTTCCATGGGCGCATATAAACATTTCCTATATAGGTAGTACATCAGCTTTCAGTTTTAGCCAACAACATCTCAAGTGACCAAGGGGAGTTCTGCACAGTGCCAAACATCGGGACAACCGACCAGAATTGTAACACCCCGGTTTTGACCCCGTTGCATTAGATGTATATGATGTAATTGTAAATGATCATGGTGCGGAGCTAAAGGCTAAGGCCCCACCATTGATTGGTCATGCTATGTTCCAGGTTGAAATTGTCACCGATGGTGTATCGGGGCATGCGGCATAGATATTAAGTTTTGTCATCATGTACATATGCATCTTTAATTAAAATGAACTCGACCAGCTACGATCGCGGCAACTAAATTGAGAAGGGGCATGATTTTCACAAGGATAAGGGTGGGGGAATTGTCAAACCTTGGGCAATGAGGGAAAAACCTATGTGTCATCTTCCCTTGTCTTATCCAACCACCACCATTAAGAACTACTGCTGTTAGTTGGGGCAGTTATGGCTGGGAGTAGAGTGTGGCAAGACTGTCAGTCCTTGCCCACACGCACACTCCACCAACGTGGTTGACCTCATGATGGCAAGCAAAAACCACCGCCATCACTCCCGCGGACACACTACTCTATCCATGACAGTGCTGAGACATTCACGCACTTCCGGTTGTCTGTTCATCCACGCGCATAAGTGGAGCTGTTCATCCTCATGCAGGGACCATTATCTGTTCATTATTCTCACGCATAGGATTTTTCGTGGTTTTGGGCTCACACAGCGAGCTGGGAGCCGTGCTCTTTCATCCACGATTTGCTGTGAAGGGCCATTCACGTTTTCGACTGTATGATCTCCTTATAGACTGGTATGGCCGTGTAATTTTCTGTCATTTCGGTGTTGAGGTTGGAACCGTTGTTCTTCCCGTGAATTATGGTTGCCGCCATCCTCCTCGAGCTTTGTTGTGTTGCTGTGGTCTTCCTTACGTTGTGATTGTTGTGGTCTTCTTTACATTTGGGGTCTGGTGCAAGTTTCCCTCACGCACAGACTGTTTGGAGTCGTTTTCCCCATGTTGTGAGCTGTGCTCACTGATTACGTTTTGGGACTGTTGTTTTCCCCACGTTCACTGATACGTTTGGGACTGTATAATTCGCTTGGGAGTCGTTTTCCCCTGTTAAGCTGTAATTGCTGAGTAGTTGTATGCGTGCAATGGTTGGTCTTCGGACTGTGTTGGGGGCAGGGATGGGGGCTTGGTTTGCTTGATAAACCTGGTGGCTGGAAACCACACAGATAGAGCTAGAGTGCTGGCTTTCTTCTCCACCACCCCTGAATAGCACTAGAAGGGAAGGCAGGGCCTGAGGGACTATGTAGCAGAGAAGAGACTGATTCCTAGTGTTGGGTGTGTGTGGGTGTCTTAGAAGTCAGGCTAGTTTTGGTGTAGGTGTTCCTAGCTCTGTAATGGGGTCACCAGCTTAGCATTTAGCTTTTCCCAGCTCCTTGATGGCCTGATAAACCTAACCATGTTGGCTTGGCTGTCTTGTTGATGGCCTGATAAACCCAACTGTGTTAGTTTGGCTGTGTTTTATGTATCTTTGGCTATGTGTAAGCCTGGTTGTTCCTTATTCCTTGGAGAATCATGCCCAGCTCAAGGGTGGCAGCGTTGCTGAGAGATTAAGGAGCACGCTGGCCTATGGTTGGGTGGAACGTTGCAGCGACGTAGCTGATTGCGGAACGAGTTCTTCATAAGATAAGTAATCTTGTCCATTTACTTCTGCAATCATATTTTCTGTTAATGAATGTGATGAACAGGTTGAATGCTTGTTTGAACGTATGTTGGCTTCAGCTGTGTATGATAAATGATCATGTATGCATGTCTAGTTCAAAGCATTTTATTTCAGCATTTCAGCAATTTTTATGAATGCACATGTTGATGGGGCTGGTAGCCTGGATGGTTAACGCCATGGTAGCATCCTCTTCGCTGGTCAGAGGGTTGGGGACGTTACAGTGTGGTATCAGAGCTCATGTTGCAGCATGGGCCTGAATGGACCACAGAGGTGCAGTGACAGAAGAAGGATTTCTTTCTGCCCATCAGAGATCAGAGATTGATGATAGAAAACTTCCACAAATTTGTCTAAGTGTTTGAACAGTCGGTTCATCGGAACACTTAGTGTGAAGGACTTTCGATGTAGCGGAGGAGCTAGGCAGAAGCATACCCGACGAAGGACATTTGGAAGGAAAATCGTGGAAATTTTTTTTAAGTGTTCGACATCCGTCGGCGGAAAATAGTTGATCGAGTGCCCGCCGTTGAGGATGGCTAGACAACCACACGTCCGACGGGTAAGGCCTCCGACCGCCGACGCCGTAAAGAAAGTTTAAAAATTTTCTAAGGCCGAAATCGTCGACTATCGGAAGAAGATAGTGTTTCGTGTGCCACCGTTTCGGAAGCCTATAGCACTAGTCTTCCGATGGGAAGGGACTGCCGATACCGATTAGGTTATGCCACAGGAGATTGGGCCGCCGATCGGGAGAAGATCGAAGATGAGGAGTCGCCGTTGCGGCTGCTGATGGAACTATTTCACCGGCGAAAAAGGAAGACTAAAGGGGGGAAAATTTTGAAAATTTTTCTAAGTCCTGGAGTCGTCAGCCATCGGCGATGGTTAGTGGATAGAGCTTCCGACAGCCGATGAGTTATGGTCCGTGGAACCCGCAGTGGGATCACTACCCACCGTTGCGGCTGTTTAGTGAACTATCCTCCCGATGAACAGTGTGCCCGACCGCCGATGAATAGCGGAAGAAGTTAGTTGTTTGGACTGCCGAAACGTCGAAATGTTAGTTGGGATGAGACTCGATCCTGTACAAGGAAATTTTGAGTTTTTCAAGTGGGATTTCCCAACAGATTTCGACTGTTTTCAGTGGGATTTTCAGGAGTTTTTCAGTGGATTTTCGGGGCTGAACAGGAGAAAGTGGCAGCAATCTGATGCGCTAGATTGCGCGAAAACCAAAGATTTACAAAAAAAAAAAAAACCGAGGGCGTCGTCCCCCTCAAACAGACGTTCTTGAGGAAGAAAATTCTATGTTTTGGGAAAAATTTTAATTCTATAATTATTCCAGGAGAAGGTAAGTAATGCTGGATTATATCAATGTTATGTATCTAACACTTGTGTTACTAACACGTTTGCAGAATCATAGTCACCTTCAAGAGCAGTATTCCAGGTAGTGCAGTTTGGCAAGTAAGTGGTGGTTCAGTTATGAGAACCCATGACGGATATGATGCTCGGGATTCTTACGAGCGTGCCCGAGATGCCATAGGAGAAAATGTCCGTAATGGGAATGATGACATAGGGTCTAATGGAAGGAGATTCCAAGAGACACTGTCAGATGTTGCAGCCACCATGAGAAGCTTGATTAAAGCCCAGGAAGAGCAGCATCAATTGAATGCTGCAATGTTGTAGAGTTTGACAGACTTGCAAAGAAAAATAGACTCTGGACGAGGTACAACAAGACCAGAAGGCAGTAAGAGCAGTACTAGGAGAAGGAGAAGGACTTCTAGTGGATCATCTGACTCCGAAGAATCCAGCGGGGATTCAAGTTCTTCTTCTCATAAAAGAAAATGAAAGAGACACCTTAGGGATCGCTCTCGAGATGAATTTAAGAAAGCTAAACCTCCTACATTTGATGGTGAGGTAAAGACTGGACAAGAGGCTGAAGCTTGGCTTCTTGGAATAAAGAAGTACTTTCAAGTGCATGATTATTCGAGAAACATGAAGGCAAGAGTTGCCACATTCAATCTGAATGGAAGAGCATCCATTTGGTGGGAACACTTCAAGCAAGTAAAGAGGATCAGTGAAAGGAGACTTGAGTGGAAACGGTTCAAGAAGCAGAAACAGTGGGTCAAGTAGCAAGGGCAGTCCCTAGGATTTATGCAGCACTGGAGGACCGCCAGGCAGATCACTAGTCAACTGTGGTTGAAGTAGCAGGTAAGATTGTTGAGCAATCTGTTTCTATTTTGATTGACCCTGGTTCTACTCACAGTTACATTACTCCTAGAGTAGTGGAGACTTGTGCTTTTAAGAAAGTAAAGCATAGGAAGTCTTGGTTAGTTCAGCTAGCCACTGGAACTAAGAGAAAGGTCAGTGAGGTGGTAGAGAAATGTCCATTGGTCATGAATGGATTGGTCACTTGTGTAGATCTGAATGTTCTACCGCTTGGTTCCTATGATGTTCTCATTGGAATGGATTGGTTAGAAGCTCACAGGGTGAAGCTTGACTGTTACAATAAGACTTTCGAATGCATGAACGAAGAAGGGAACCTAGTAGTTGTGAAAGGTATTCCAAAGGTGATTTCAGTACGGCAGGTTTCAGCAATGCAGTTAAAGAAGTTCTGTAGGAAGGGTTGCCAGTTGTATGCAGCTCATATTTTGGAGATATCAGGAGATGAAACTCCAAGGTTGGAGAACTATCAGGTGTTACAGGAATTCAGGGATGTGTTTCCTGATGAGATTCCAGGGCTTACTCCAAAGCGGGACATTGATTTCACAATTGAAATTGTGCCAGTAGCAGCACCAGTGTCCAAGGCACCCTACAGGATGAGTACACCGGAGATGTTAGAGTTGAAGATGCAACTGCAAGAGTTGTTGGAAAAGAAGTATATCCGGCTGAGTGTGTCTCCTTGGGGAGCACCAGTTCTGTTTGTAAAGAAGAAAGAT
>LPNX010608944.1:68653-107127 GCA_001517045.1 Pseudotsuga menziesii
TTCTTATTTTCCTTGATGACATTCTTGTTTATTCCAAGAATGAGGAAGAGCATGAAGAGCATTTGAGATTGACATTGCAATTGCTCAGGGAGCATTAGTTGTATGCAAAATTGAGCAAGTATGACTTCTATAGAGATAGAATTCAGTATTTGGGTCACATTATCTTAGAGCAGGGTATATCTGTGGACCCTGAAAAGATTGAAGCCATTATGAATTGGCCTACTCCAAGAAATGTGACAGATGTAAGATCTTTTATGGGACTTGCAGGATACTACAGGAGATTCATTGAGGGATTCTCCAAAGTTGCACATGCCATCACTTCTTTGCAAAAGAAGGGGATGAAGTTCGAATGGACATCGAGGTGTGAAGAAAGCTTCCAGCAGCTGAAGAGTCTTCTCACTAGTGCACCAGTATTGAAGGTTGGAGATCCAGAGAAAGACTTTGTGGTGTGTACCGATGCATGCGGACAAGGGCTTGGAGGAGTCCTTATGCAGGACAACGACGTGATATGTTATGAGTCAAGAAAGCTGAAGGAGCATGAGAAGAACTATGCCACTCATGATCTAGAGCTTGCAGCCATAGTACATGTTCTCAAGATGTGGAGGCATTACTTGATGGGTAGAAGATTGGAGCTCAGAACAGACCATTGTGGACTGAAGTATTTGTTTGATCAGCGTACTCTGAATGCTAGGTAAGCAAGATGGCTGGAATTTTTATGTGAGTTTGATTTTGAAATAAAGCACATAAAGGGAAAAGAGAACAAGGTAGCTGATGCACTCAGCAGGAAGATGCAAGAAATACATGTGGCATCTCTTAGTATTTGCCAATCAGATTTGAGGCAGCAGATTGTTAATCATGTTGCTGGAGATGAATTGTATGAGTAGGTAAAAGACAAATTGCAGCAGCAAAGTCTTGAGAAGAGGTATGAGGGATATAAATTGGAAGAAGATGGACTTCTTACTTATCAAGGTAGAATTTATATTCCGGATGTAGCAGATTTGAGGAGAGCCGTTATGGATGAAATCCATCAAGCTCCGTATTCTGGTCACCCAGGATATTAGAAGACAATTGCTACAACTAGAAGGAAGTACTTTTGGCCAGGAATGAAAAGGGATATGGCTGAGTACATTTCAAGGTGTATGAAATGTCAACAGGTAAAGGTTGAGCATCAACACCCTGCAGGTTTGTTGCATCCATTGCCAGTTCCAGAATGGAAATGGGAAGTTATTTCCATGGATTTCATTACAAGATTGCCAATGACTTGGAGACAACATGATTCCATCATGGTTGTGGTAGACAAGTTGACAAAGGCAGCGCATTTTATACCGGTTAGGTCTACGCATAAGACTGATGACATTGTAAAGATCTTCATGAAGGAGATTTTCAAATTGCATGGATTGCCGAAGGCAATAGTCTCTGACAGAGATGTCAAGTTCACTTCCAACTTTTGGAAGGGGTTGTTTGTAGATTTGGGTACAAAGCTAAACTTCAGCACTGCATACCATCCTCAGACAGATGGTCAGACAGAGAGAGTTAATCAGGTGTTTGAAGATATGCTTCGCATGTACGTGATGGCCAAACCAACCAAGTGGGAAGATTACTTACACTTGGTAGAGTTTGCTTACAACAATGGGCAGCAGGCATCCTTGGGGATGAGCCCGTATGAAGCTTTGTATGGAAGAAGGTGTAGGACACCAGTGACTTGGGATAACCCAGTGAACAGGATTGTGCTTGGACTAGAATTGCTCAAGGAAATGGAGCAAGAGGTTGTAAAGATCAGGAAAAATTTGAAAGCAGCACAGGACAGAGAGAAAAGCTATGCAGATAAGCATAGGGTGAACATGGAGTTCAGTGTTGGGGATCATGTTTACCTCAGAGTGAGGGCAAGGAAGAGTTCCTTGAAGCTTGGAAGTTGTGCCAAGCTGTCACCAAGATATTGTGGGCCGTTTGAAGTGCTGGAAAAAATAGGGCCAGTTGCATATAGACTTGCATTGCCTGCTAGTACTAGAGCTCATAATGTTTTTCATGTTTCTTTGCTTAAGAGATATGTACATGATCCTAACCATGTGATAAATTGGGATGTGATTCAGGTGGAACCCGAGGGAGAGTTCCGAATCGAGCCAATGCGCATCCTCGATAGGAAGGTCACAATGCTCCGGAACTCGGCCATAGGTCACGTAAAGGTGCAATGGGAGCACTACGGACCTGAAGAGGCTACATGGGAGCTGGAGGATGCCATGCGATTGGCACATCCATTTTTGTTCAATTTTGCGGAACACTGAGGCGATACCGGTGTAGCATTTTGTTCAAATTTTGTAAAAGCACTGAAGACAGTGCTATTGAAGGGGGAGGGGAATGTAACACCCCGGTTTTGACCTCGTTGCATTAGATGTATATGATGTATATATTGTAAATGATCATGGTGCGGAGCTAAAGGTCAAGGCCCCACCATTGATTGGTTATGCTATGTTTTAGGTTGAAATTGTCACCGATGGTGTATCGAGGCATGCGGCATAGATATTAAGTTTTGGCATCATGTACATATGCATCTTTAATTAAAATGAACCCGACCAGCTACGATCACGGCAACTAAATTGAGAAGGGGCATGATTTTCACAAGGATAAGGGTGGGGGAATTGTCAAACCTTGGGCAATGAGGGAAAAACCCATGTCATTTTCCCTTGTCTTATCCAACCACCACCATTAAGAACTATTGCTGTTAGTTGGGGCAGTTATGGCTGGGAGCAGAGTGTGGCAGGACTGTCAGTCCTTGCCCACACGCACACTCCACCAGCGTGGTTGACCTCACGATGGCAAGCAAAAACCACCGCCATCACTCTCACGGACACACTACTCTCTCCACGACAGTGCTGAGACATTCACGCACTTCAGTTTGTCTGTTCATCCACGCGCATAAGCAAAGCTGTTCATCCTCATGCAGGGACCATTATCTGTTCATTATTCTCACGCACAGGATTTTTCCTGGTTTCGGGCTCACACAGCGAGCTGGGAGCCGTGCTCTTTCATCCACGATTTGCTGTGAAGGGCCATTCACGTTTTCGGCTGTATGATCTCCTTAGAGACTGGTATGGCCGTGTAATTTTCTGTCATTTCGGTGTTGAGGTTGGAACCGTTGTTCTTCCCGTGAGTTATGGTTGCCGCCATCCTCCTCGAGCTTTGTTGTGTTGCTGTGGTCTCCCTTACGTTGTGATTGTTGTGGTCTTCTTTACATTTGGGGTCTGGTGCAAGTTTCCCTCATGCACAGACTGTTTGGAGTCGTTTTCCCCATGTTGTGAGCTGTGCTCACTGATTACGTTTTGGGACTGTTGTTTTCCCCATGTTCATTGATACGTTTGGGACTGTATAATTCGCTTGGGAGTCGTTTTCCCCTGTTAAGTTGTAATTGCTGAGTAGTTGTATGCGTGCAATGGTTGGTCTTCAGACTGTGTTGGGGGGCAGGGATGGGGGCTTGGTTTGCTTGATAAACCTGGTGGCTGGAAACCACACAGACAGAGCTAGAGGGCTGGCTTTCTTCTCCACCACCCCTGAATAGCACTGGAAGGGAAGGCAGGGACTGAGGGACTGTGTAGCAGAGAAGGGACTGATTCCTTGTGTTGGGTGTGTGTGGGTGTCTTAGAAGTTAGGCTACTTCTGGTGTAGGTGTTCCTAGCTCTGTAACGAGCTCACCAGCTTAGCATTTAGCTTTTCCCAGCTCCTTGATGGCCTGATAAACCTAACCATGTTGGCTTGGCTGTCTTGTTGATGGCTTGATAAACCCAATTGTGTTAGCTTTGCTGTGTTTTATGTATCTTTGGCTATGTGTAAGCCTGGTTGTTCCTTATTCCTTGGAGAATCATGCCCAGCTCGGGGGTGGCAGCATTGCTGAGAGATTAAGGAGCACGCTGGCCTATGGTTGGGTGGAACGTTGCAGTGACGTAGCTGGTTGCGGAACGAGTTCTTCATAAGATAAGTAATCTTGTCCATTTACTTCTGCAATCATATTTTCTGTTAATGAATGTGATGAACATGTTGAATGCTTGTTTGAACGTATGTTGGCTTCAGCTGTGTATGATAAATGATCATGTATGCATGTCTAGTTCAAAGCATTTTATTTCAACATTTCAACAATTTTTATGAATGCACATGTTCATGGGGCAGGTAGCCCAGATGGTTAACGCCATGGTAGCATCCTCTTCGCCGGTCGGAGGGTTGGAGACGTTACAAGAATGATTTAGGCATACAATCCAACTCACCAAAGTCAAGTTTTGTCACCAACTCAGAGTTGAGACACAATATAAACAGGGAGATTTGTCCAACAAAGGTTCTAGTGGGGAAAGGTCTTCCATGCCACAAGTCAAGTAGTAAGTCGGGTTAGAAACAAAACTGGAAGGTAATGGATGGGTGGAGACAGTGAAAGATGAAGCCAACACTAGGAAACCAAAACAATGGTGGGAATGACTATCTCTATTTTCCCTAACGAGGGTAAAACCAATGAATATAGATCAGGAACTTCCAAGTCTAAGTAGGGACATCAATACATAATACAAATACATCCTAGTCAATATAATTATGACCGTTAGATCATGACACTACATGTTAATACATGTCACAAAAATGAATATAAGAGCAATGATAACCATAACACAATATAATACAATCTAAGTCATAATCATGCATATATTCCATCGGAACCATCATTTGTCCGATGAGAAAGTGTTGATATAAAATTGGGCATCAATAACTGCTCTGTAATAACTAAATGGCTACATCGGTCCTCAAATCTGAGTGTCCTAAGACTCAATCCTGACATGGGAGAGTGCAATAGTCCACAAATAAAATAATGATCCGACAAAACTGCTCATCTCAGCATCTCATATGTAAGAGATCTGGCTGAAAAATACATTGTATCTGAAAAAATAGAATCTGGTAGCTTGGCTACTATATATGTGATAACATATGGCTCCAGCTGGGACAAGTGCTCTGCTGAAAAGAGCACTTGAGAACCTCAGGATCTCTGGTCCTCGTACTCTGCTTCTCGCATCCTCGATCAATCCATCCAGCTCTGCAACTGCTACCAACATGTCACTGACTACCTGCAGCATGTCCAGAGCTATACCAAACTCACAGACCGATCATCAGAACGATATGTGGATAATATATAAAATACTGAAAATAAAGATGCATGAAAATCAGAAAATAAATCTAATCTATAACCATAACTTTCAATAAAAAGTTGATTTTTATTTTGCAGAATTCAAAACTACATTAAGAGCTTCAAAGGTGAACTTCAAGCAAAGGTGCAAGGTTTTACACTACTGCCAGGAAAGGCTTATTTAGGTCCTACCTAATCTACCCTAACCAGTTTGGACAAGTGTTAGAGATGGCTTGTAAGTAATGTGAATGAATCAGCTAAAGATGCATCATAAGAGCATTTTAATGCTAAATTATGATGTTTTGGCACCATAGTCAAAGTTTGAAAAAAAGTGAAAATTTAAAAAAATATTTAAAAGGGTGACTTGGCATGGGTCCCACTAAGGCTCACGACCCTTTTCAAAACTTAAGATTATATTAAAACTTTGTTTTAAAGAGTTAGTTTTAATGCATGAAGGTCACGTGAGCTAAAGGGTTGATGTCAACTTGGAAATTATGAAGGCTAGCGAGTGGATCCCTCCCACTTTGAACTTGTTTTAATATGGTTTTAATACTTTGGCTTAAAACTTGTTCGATGATTAGAGCTCGCGTGAGGATAGTGACGCGAGCCTTCACGCTAGCTCATGTGAAGACTAGCGAATGGGGAAGGGTGGGTGCCCGCCCCTCATTTTGAAACCTATTTTTATTTTTTAGCTTAGATATATTTGGAGCTAGCGAATCATGAAGATTGGGTGACGCTCTTTCACCTACCATGGAGCTCACGCGTGAGGAGGAAGCCGAGGAATTTTGGTGGGTAGCTTGATGTGTTGGCAGAGTGATTATGAATTAACTGAGAGAAGCGTCAACCACCTCTGCAGTTCAACTCACTCCCTCTTCAGTTTAACTTAGCTCAAGATGAAATAACTCTGAGTGTATCTTCAGTGTTGGTATCCCCCCAGGGGCTTGGCTTTGGTTATAAATAAAGCCTCTGCTTCTCTCACAAACTAGTTGGGTTTGGAGTAAGCGAGCACATGATGTTGTATTCTGTTATGCTATTTTTTGCTTGATAATAAAAAGATTTGGAGGCTAATGGTGTGTTGCTTTGGTGTGTTTGCCAAAATTGTTACATTTTCATGAGGTAACCAATTTCTTTCTTGCTTTTTTTGTTTACTCTGGATATAGATCTTGCATCAGCAGGATTCCTTCGAATCCATAGGAATAGGAATTGTAAGTAAGTTTACTTTCATTTCTATTTATTCATATCCTTAGAGATCAAGATTTGCATGACAAATAAGTTTATTTCCATGCTATTTTAGTCTCCTTTTTTATATATGTTTTCAAGACCTCACGGGTATGTTTGTGATTGAGTCTCAGGGTATCCAGTTTGTAGGAAGTGTGGATCTAGTTTGACTCCACTCAATTTCCAACAATCTCCAATAACATAGTCCCTCAGCATCCCACTACGAAGTCTTTGAGCAAATTTTTCGCGGCAACATGCCCTTTCTCCATCTCTTTCTCTTTTTAAAAAATCATTTTATCCCTTGGTTACTTTCCTTGCTTTTGTATATCTATCATGTTTGAAGGTAAAATATTTCTTTAGATCTCGCTTGCAAGTTCTTAAATCTTAGATCTAAAGTGCTTTAAAGTTTTATCTTTTCAAGAGTAGATATGGCATAGGAAAGTTCAATTTTTTGCAAGGTATTTTTAATAAAATTTATAACTTGCATGAAATAGTTTTCCTTTTAAATCTTAAAGTTACATTTAGCATAAAAGTTCAAATTATATTGGCTGCCCAAAAGGAAAGCCAAGATCCCAAGGAAAGCTTGCTTTCCTTGATTCTTTTTTGCGATTTTTTTAACTGTTTAACTTAGAAATTTTTTTGGTAATTTTTTGCGTTGTCCAAAGACACTTCCAAAGTGTTTTTAGGCACTTTCTACTGAACTTTGCTTGCTGGTTTTTAGCAGTTCTGTTTGAAAAGAGGAGGATACGTTGCCCAAAAGTTAGAGTTTGGGCCATCTCCCCAGGAGTGCCTCCTCTGTCTGCTACCACTTTTGGAACCTTTTGTAAACCCTTGGATTCATTTACTATAAGAACCAAGCGATGTTTTTCAAGCAAGCGTTGTAACCGAATTAATAAAAGATCTTTTCGAATTGTAGATCTTTTCCAAGCAAGCGTTGTAACCGAGGTAATAAAAGATCTTTAGTTGTTTTTTTGCAGTACTGTATACTTTGAATCTTCGTTACAAGCATTCCATACTATTTAATTCAAAGTAACAATACTACTTACCCCACGACTTCCCGAGTGACCTGAAAAGGGAAAGAGATGCGTGGTAGGACTAATTAGACAATCTGTGGAGTTTTTCTTTCATGTTTGTCTTTATTTGCAAGCACTTTTTTATTTAAAATCAACCCCTCCTCGCTTTCTTGATTGAGGTCCATTTGGACCGAAAGAGATTCCTGGAGGTTTTTTTTTAACAAAGAACACAACGCTTTAAAAATCTTATAACCTTACAAGACTTCGTTGTGTATGCTTTGCACTAGATGCGGTTCGTCCGATCAACTGGCTGCATCAAAAGCAACGTGGGTGACTAGAATAATTAGTTCTCACATTTCAATAAACTTCCCCAGGCAAAAATCCAATGCCTCGAATTAAGCCATTGTAGTGGGAAATTACCCAAAGGAAGCAGGAACAACTGGTCAGTGACCTCAAGACACAGTTAGGCTACAACCTTGCTGTGTAGTGTTGAACAACATCTCAGAGACTACAACCAGCCTACATATTCCTTGCGGGTAGCCGTATCGGTTAAGGGTTTTGGACATACTCCCTGCACCTTCGGGTATATTGGGAGTCCCCTTCCCCCCTAAGTTAATTTACTCATTTTTTCACATTAACATAAAATTGACCAAGAGCACTTGCAACATTTTCCTTTTAGCATAGCAACAACACTTTATTTGTGGGCTCCATTTGGCACTGGTTCTCTTTTGTATAATCATCTGTTTCCATCTCCTTTGATATATTATATCTTGATCTTTATGTTGTTGTACTTAAATTCCGTTGCAAATAATCTTTTGTTAAATATTTCCTTTCATCAAAACTCCTAAACAACTCAATCATCACCATAAATACTAAAGCCTTAACAACCTTAGTGTAATGTCCTCTTCTAATTAAGCACTAAAACACCCGCTAACCTACTTAATTCTCATAGGTTCGAGCGGGTACTGCATAAGAGGGAATTGACTGAGGACATTTGGTACTTAGCACAGATCGGGACATTCATTTAGTATTAAAGTCATCAGTCGGATTAGAGAAGCCTTATTTCTTTAGGCTTAAAAGTCAACATCAAATTAGAATTGCATGCATGCAAAAGTGAAGCATAAACCCTAAAAGTGACATGCAAACCTTAAAAGTGCATGATAATCTATTTAAGAAGAATTATTGGACTAAAGGAGATATCTATTATAATTGTTGTTGATTTGGAGCTTTTGAGCAGCAGCACAGCATGTAGCCGCGACGGTTGGGGTTGAAGACAACGTCTTCAGTTAATGAGGGTTCAACAATGCAACTATCTGCCCTAGTCTCTTTCAGGATAGGCCATCTAGGTTTATCAACAACATTCATCGTATTCATCCATATCTAGCGATTTAGTATCCACCGCAAGATTATTTGCAGATTCGTGTGTGCAGCTGGGGTTTAGCTGGAAAACCCCAAGGTATTCACTGGGTCTTTGAATCCCAGTTTATCTTCCGTATATAGGCATCACCTTCACCGACAGGGTCACTCTACTGCATTGGATAATCATCAACTTCGGGTTTGCTCATCTAGAGCATTTATCAGCAGATCCAACAGGTTGGGGGGTGTGAGCACCAGGCTGGTAAACCAATTCGTTAGGGCTCTTAGAGAGTTTAGAATCTCTGCATGCTCTGGTCATTCTCTCCGACACGGGAAGATCTACATCCTGACAAATTCTCAACCCCATCAGGCACCTCCTTCACCAAAAACGTCACCTTTAGCTGAGGAGAGGGTTTCATGCTGTTGGGCGGTAACACCAGGAAGGAAGCAATATTACTTCACCAGCTCAACTTTACCTGCATGCGTCTTATCTCTGGAGCATCTTTAGCTTGATTATTAGTGGTAAGTGTTTTCCTTCTTCCTACAATTCTCTGCCCTAGTTCAACTATAATTTCGGGCCATTAGCACGACACCTTGCATGCACATTTTAATTCACTATTATTGTAAATATCGAGGCTACAAGCAAGCCCTAGAATAGAAAACAGTAGAATATGAGTATTTGGGATATTACACTTAGCAGTTAATAGGGTCTACCCCCCTTGGCTTCATTAGGAGTTGGCCTAAACGGAGGAGTCAAGAGCAAGGTGATAGTGTTGACTCGAGACTTGCCCCTAAGGACACACCGAGTGGCTCGAAGATTTTTGCCACGTTCCCTCCCAGGTGTGTGATTGGCGACAACAGTTTCTGGCGTCGTTTTCGGGGATAAATCTTTTTATTCTCGAGTACAACTTAACTTTTCATTTTGTTTCAAAAAGATAAAAAGATAAAATTTTTGATAGATCTTGTCTTTAAAATTTAAAATTAAAACTCGATCCATCTGGCGACTCCACTGTCTAATATACCTCCAAGGTATTCTACCTGAAGGAACTCCGAAGGAGTATTTGATCTCATCCCTGATCTTGAAAGGGCTTATAGAAGGAGATTGAATAAACAAACTTCTTGTAGAATCCTTGAAGATTTAGGGTCCCAATCCCTCTCAGATACCCATCATTTATTTGTAGAGAGTCATATCCATCAATCTCAAGAAATGACTTATTTCTTCAAACCCCTTGACCTTTCTCAGATAGCAGGTGCTCCTCATGCCATTCCGAATGATGCTATTAAGAAGCTTCCTACATTTGAAGCCAACAATACCATCACCGCCAAGTCTCACCTTAAGAAATTTGAAAGGCTTCTGGTTAGGTATTGCAATGATGCTGCCCATGACCATGACGACATCAAAATGAAGCTCTTTGCTTTATCCTTAGAAGATGTTGGAGAATGGTACCTTAACTTAGCTGATAATTCATATAAAACACTTAAAAAATTCCTGGATGGTTTTAGGAAGAAATGGGGAGAGAAAAAGGAACCAAGGCATCAGCTTGCTACCCTCCATAACATAAAACAGATGGAAAATGAAACCATGGATGAATTTAATACAAAATTCAGGCGCATTGTTTCTGATCTTCATAAAGACATCAAGCCCCATGATGCTGCTATCCTCATCTATTATATTGAGGCATTCACTGGAGATTTGAGGTATCAGTTAAGAGATAAAGAACTCGCTGATTTAAAGACTGCCCAGAAATTGCCCGAAAAAATTGAAAAGAATATGCAATCATCGGGTAAGTCGAACTTACCTGGATACACTAGAGGAAACTCTTCCTATAACAAAGAGTCTAAGGGAAAAATTGTTGAATCAGAGGATAAGGAAGCATCTAAAGATGCTATGAAGGGAATGGCCAAAATGATGAAAACCTGGGTAACTAATCAAAACCAACAAATGGCCAATCATGCTGCACAACTAAATCATATTCAAAATAGGTTGGTTATGATGGGGAGAAATCATGTTTCTCATGCACCAAGGAACTTTCAACCAAAGCCTAATCAGATGTATCAAAAGAAAGCACAAACTCAAGAACCTAGGATCCCAAACCAGTTCGATTTGGTCAACATAGTAGAGGATACAATTCCATTTTGTAGTCCTTGTTCTCAGTTTCGTCAAGAAAGTACTTGTTACATTGCAAATCAAGTTATGGAACAAGGACTCCCTGAAATCAGTAGTCAAGATACAACATCAAGCGAGCCTGAGTTCGTGAACATGGTAGGCCAAACCTATCCTTTGGCAGACTTGCATTGGCAAGTGATTTGGCTATGCCATCCTTGCAAAATCATGCTGGCTAGAGTTCAATTTTTGTTATTTTTCAATTGCTCACACCTTGCAAGTGAGTTGGCTACGCCACCCTTGCAATATCGTGTTGGCTTGCATTGTTAATAATTGATAAGTTCTTCATTTTTTTTAAAATAAACTTTGCCCTAATCTTTGCCCCATATTCACTCGCCTTGTTGGTTGGTTTGACCCTGGGTGACAAGAAAGGGAGAAGATTCGAGTTGGCTAGAATAATAGGCATTTCAATCTATTATTTCAAGATTGAGAAAAGAAGATTAGTGTGTGGAGCTAGAGGGGTAGAGGTTGTTGGGGGCCTCGTGGCACTAAGTCTCCTCTTGTTGAGCACTCGGCTAGTTCTTGGGATTGACTTGTGGAGCTAGGAGAGAGCCTTGTGCTCTCTTGTTGAGCACCCAACAGTTTCTTTCAGTTGAGGGATAAGGGTTGGAGGTAGACACATTAGTTAGTTCGTTTATTTTCTCATCCAAACACATTAATCCCCTAAGTTGAAGAAAGACCTTAAAATAAATTAAAATCTATTGGACCACTTGCACAGCTTTACGGTATTTCATTTTATTTACTATTACAGTCATCGTTTAATTGGTTCAAGTTTTACTTCAAGCTCATCTCGTACACTCTAGTTCGTTTGCTTAAAGTATTTTACATTTGATGAATGTGGTCTTTTGATTATTGTGATGAACGAATGATTTAGAGCAATTTGTGCATTTTGGCAATTTCATTGTAATCTTTGCTTATGACTCCATAGCTCGATTTAGGCAGGCACTAGTTTAGTAATACTATTTTTCTCTTGCATTATATTTGGTTTACGTACAAAAAAAGATTTGCCTGTCATTTGAAATTATTGCATTTTTGTATGATTGATTGCCATAAAGCTTAAATTAATCTAATAATCTTTTAACTCCTAAAACACAACCTTTGAAACATAGTAAATAGGGACTGCCCCCCTTGACCTTTTTAGGAGTTGGGTCTAAACGGAGGAGTTAGGAATCAAGGTGATATTGGGTTCTAAACTCATAGTTTCCCTCGGGAACACACCTAGTGGTTGGAAGACTTTTCCACGGTCGAGTGTGTTTTAGGCGGAAATAGAGAAGATCATTTTGGCCAAGGGAAGGTGGCAACAATAATTAAGAAAGAAAAGAATGAGGATCCTCTTCTATTCTTGAGGAAACTCTCTAGCCAATACCCCTCGAAAGTGGTACTGCATTATATAGCACTTGAACAAGGAATTGGACCCCATGTACCTTGCATATATTGGGGACCGGTTTAGGTATCATGAAACCATCCTATTGGTTGTCCTATTACTGTAGTGCACCAAAAACAACATTCACGAAGATTACTCTTCACATACCTAGGTAGTCAAGTGGCGTGGCCAAGGGTACAGTTTATCGTCCTTGGTAGGCGCTCTGAAAGATTGGATGAGCATCACTGTTGGACCCTGCATGTAGATCAAAGAGATACAATAACTTGACACACCATGTGACTTAAAGCCATTTTTGGGTTGGGGGTTCTATTATTCAAGAAGAATCTCTGTTCATTTGTTAATTTAATGTTCATATTATATTTTGAATATGGTATCATGTATTTCCTTTTCATGGTCATTCCAATCACATTTATAAAATGATAAATTAGAAGTCGAGTTAAAATTTAAATTAATCACCTATATCTAGGCATCTCTTCCAAAAAATAGAGCTAGATAAGTATCCTAGGTTGACTAAATCCTTCATAGTTGACCTTAGAGAAAGTTTGGCTAGGGTATCTCCCTTTGTTAGTCTAGGCTTGTTCATTGTTAAGTCTAGGATGCCCAAAAGAGGAGCTTTTCCTGTTAGTGACACCTTGTGGGGAAGATTCATAGTTGTGCAGAGTTAGTGGTTGATTCCTTGCTAATTATTAATTGGCGGCTAGGTTGTGCATAAACAAACACACCTCATGGAGCACTCATGCCTTGGAGCCTTGCTTGTGGACATTTTCACCTTAGATCTTGACATGCCATTTGGAGAGATAACGCTCCAGTTGTGAACCTAGATGTGTAGAGTTAAGTTGCTTGTAGAGGTTTAGGCCCATGTTATATTGTTGGTCTCCCTTACCTCTCATATAAATAGAGGAAGGAGAGAATCCTTTCATTCATTCATTTATTCGTTTTTCATCTTTTGTTAGAGATGTGAGGAGTGGAGTGAACTTCTCTCTCTCTCTCTGGCTTTGTACTTTTCATTATATTATTACTCTATCTTGGAGTGCTAGGGTTCTTGAAGACGTTTAAGGTTCTCTAGGGTTAGGGTTTCTCCCTTATGGAGACAAAGAAGTTAAGGTTGTGATAAACCCTAGATAGTAAAGAAGCATCGCTCTTGTAGCTTTTGTGAGGGAAGAAGAAAAGGATTTGGTAACCCTGGTGCTACTTGTTATGCTTGATTGAGGAGACGTCTTGGACACATGTAGGAGACAAGTGTTGAAGCTAAGGAGGATTTGCTTGTGTTGATGTGTTGATGCTAGCTTGTTGTGTACCTTTGGTGGTGCCTAGGGTTTTCATGGTTTTCCCTAGATAGGTTTTGGAGAGCTAGAGATTGTACCAACTTTGTGAAGCTATGGTATGTACATGTACTTCATTTCTTCTATATATATGAAGTTCCATTTAGTCCAGATTATATAATTGCAAATTTTACCCTCAACTTGCATTTTCTTCTTGATTGGGTAATTTCTAGCAGTTGTTCATGCTGATTTGACGTAGCATAGGGCTGAAATTTTAAGTGATTTAACATATAACTGGAAGATAAGAGAAATGACTTCTGTTGTAGGATCCGCTACAATAAAGTAATTTTCAGATCTGCCATATGCTTTAAAAGGTGTGCCCTAAGGGCTGAAACTTGTTGGCATTGTTTTGTATCTCCTCTTGAACTGTCTTGTGTATTGGGTTGAAGTGAAGTGAAATATTTCTGTGATTTGCTGCTGTAAATTAATATTTCAAAGCATCATTAAGGCTGAAAGTTCACAGGGATTTGATTTGACAAACCTCTTGTGGGGTGAAATTTCTGAAGTTGCAGTAAGACATGAGAGTAAATTTGGGTTCTAAAATGGGCTTCATGAGAAAAATAACCATTGATGAGTTGGAATTCAAGAACCAATAGAATCGTTGATTTGGCATATTTGTCATTAAAAAAACTATTTTTTTAATCCATATATTTAACTTCTTTCTCTGTGGTTTTACTCAAATCTGGAGCGGGAGGACTCGTTGGATTCTACATCCAATGAGTACCCAGACTGCATACTTCTGATGGACCCCACCCCATTAAGAACAAGAAATACATTAAAAAAATTGTTCTCTTTTTGTCCAAAATTCATAACTCTTATTTTATTATTTTCTCTAGGAGGCCTATTTTAGACCCCGAATTTTCTCTAATGAGTATTCCAAGAAATTTCAACATTATCATTAACATCATTATAATTAATAGAGTTCAAGGCAATTTTCATAGAGGCGACAAACATTTGAAAGAAGCAATCACTTTATATTACAAACAGGGTCACTTTTAAGTTCATTATTTTGTTAAGGTCCATTCTCTCGCCTTCTTCTATCATTGAAATTTGAAACAATCTGTAATTTAGATCAAACTTGGTTTGCAATTGGCATTTAGTTATATTATCTTTTTAGCTATTTTTTTAATTTGTCTGGTTCTCTTAATGTTAACCCAATTGTATAATTGTCTGAATAACATTTTGTAACCTCTTTTTTATTAGTTCTTTGCAGTTGTTGGCTAATCCATTTCTTGCTAACTATTTTCATCTAACTGTTTTGTTGTCCTATTTGATTATACCCTACTAGTAGTATGAGAACCAAAGGATCACGTGACTGATTAGAGACTATCGAGTAACTATCTTTCATACCATTTGTTGGTTTGGTTAAGTGGATATATGGCTCAAGGAAATATGGAAGATGTAGATGTAAGGGAAAACTATTAAGTTAAGAATATATATTAACACAAGTTACAACATGGCTGTCTGGAGATGAACTGATATCACAGAATTTTAATTCAGATTCTTAGCATGATGTACATTGCTCAAATGTTTCACAAATCATACACTTCGCTCTTGCGAGTGTCCAATATGAGATAATCAGTATCTCAGGTGTGCAATGTATGTGTCCTGACAGAATTGGCAACACATGAGTAATATGATGTCAAAGTTTTAGTTGTATACAGTACTGAAGATAAGATAAAGCCTAGCTTGATAGTAATCTACTTTCATGTGTGGCTTGTCTTAGGTCAAATTTAGAGGTCATGAACAAGCTTGTTAATATTTAGCATTTACGTTTGATTATTATGTTTAAAATGGATGCCTTACCTAAAAGTTGAGTTGGTTAAGAACTAAACCTTAGGAGTGTTTTCTATGCTGGGTAGTGTTCAAACCCTATATCAATCATGAGAATAATACCAAAGATATATTTCAGAACTTTCAGTTGTGATGTAATATTTTAGCTTTTATGCTTTGCTTTGAGCTTGTATGCATAGATGATAGGAGAAAACTCCTCAATTTGATGATCGGTTTTGGATGATGTCAAACTGTCAATACTAGGCCAAAATTCAATTTAATACATTGTTACACATGTTGATATACTTACAAGTTTTTATTAAGAGTTTCTTCTTCTATTGATGAAATGTCCATACCATTTTATTTGCTTTTGTTATTTTTATCTCATTTACTATCTTAAAATCTATTTGAAGTATTGTGCTTTATGCCTACTCCATTGCATAAACAGTAAGGAAATATTGTTGTCTGCAGGCCTCTCCTTTCTGCAAAATTGTCAGAGAAGCCCTAGTCGAGCTAGAGTTGCCACATATATATCATTGGTATGTTTTTCATCCTTAAATAAAAGCTTACAGTACAGTTTGTGAACCTCTACTTTTGTACTTTTGTTTTTATAGTCGTTGAATGAAAGTGATAATTTATTATGCTATGCTTGCACCTAGATATTGTTGCATCCAATAGATGTCATCTTATACCACTTTGTTTACCGGTCTGTTTCACTTAAGTAAAGGTTCACAAGACGTTTAGTAGACAAGAATCACTCTATTTAGGCCATTTGCAGAATATTCACATACTCAATTTCTACTTCATATAGAATTAGAAAGGCCTTTGTAACTTGTTCTATGTAAATGATCATAAACCCAACTTGACTGAAGGTAGGATGAGTAAATCCATTATATGCTTTTTGAGAAACAAAGAAATGGTTTTTAATTAATTCGAGTAAAGAAAAAGTAGGTGTTACCCCCCAAACTTTCACTTCAAGTGGTAAAGCCCTAAACCACAAGTGCAGCCTGAGGCAAACTCAAAGGGGCTACCCACTATCACTGCAATTGCTACCTCTCTCACTTTAGTCTAGGTCTCCTCCGGCACAAGGGGGGTATCCCTAGGATAGGATTAATAGGTCTATGCAATGAAAGCTTAAGTATAAATGTAGAAGTAGACTAGTAAAACAATGATGTAAGATATGCTTTAGATTTAAGTAGATGGTGGGTTGTGTTACCACACAAACTAGTACTGCTAAAGTGCAAGGTTCCACTAGGGTGTAGCTATGTACAACTAGAGAAGTGTTGCCATTGTCACCTTAACAATAGCTTCTCTTCTTTTCAGTGCATAGTAGAAGGACCTAGCACTAGGGGGGATTCCCTAAACACAACTAGGTTTCAGAGCATGGTGTTTTACTTTGAAACCAAGTCAGAATAATTTTGATTTGGATTATGAATTAGGGTTGTAATTCTCATCTTTGGAATGCCGATTCTCACCATAAGTTTCTAGATTACAATGAGATTAGCGTGTTGTTATAAAATGCAGATTGCAACCAGCAGTGAATGTGTTTAACAGCAGGCAATTACAGCCCTTACAAAATGTTTGAAAGAAAGTACAAATTAGGCTAGAATGGACAAGCAACTAAAGTATGAATCTTAAGACTTTAATGATCCACTAGTTATTTGCTTTTTTTATTATTTACCATCAACATGACATATATTTTGATAAAAACTAGGTTGACAGTGGGGATAGATTGCAGATCTATTATGAAGAATTAATGATGCAAGAGAAAATGAGATTTTAAACACTCCAAATAACATGCAATTAACCCAAAAAATTATACTAGATCTTAAATTAATTGAGGGACTATTATAACAATGATTATATGATGTATTTTAGGCTTTAGCCCAACAAACACTGATTAAATAACCCAGAAATTTAACCCAGTTATCAATAGATAAAACTTTTAAAGTAACAAAGGTAGATTTAAATTTGAGATGCAACCTAGAATTAAATTCACCTTAATTTTTCTGTGCCAAACCAGCAAGTAAAACAGCCCTATACAGCTCTAAAAAATCAGATTTCGAAATGTATGCTACAGTCCTATGTGTACGACCTAAATGAGGATTAAATGCAGCCCTAAGGGGTTTCCTAAAGACAATTTTTTTAGTGTTTTGCAGAAATTTTTTAATGGTTTAGATGAGTTAAATTCCACAATGCAAAATGAAAAGGAAGAAAAGATCAAATTTTAAATTTGGGTGGCAAGAAACATTGTGCTAGTGCCTAGGGTCTAAGTCACCTGGTTCAAGTTCGTGTTCGAATTTGGAGACCTTGAAATTCGGCAAAATTTCAACAAGGAAAAATTTGGCTATAAAATTCGACATTAAGTTCGACTAACTATACATTTTGGAAATTAAAAAATATTTCATTATATATATATATATATATATATATATATACATATTAAATATAATAATGATATATTATGTTATTTAAATATTATATAATTAATTTTCATTTATATAAATGAGTAAAAATTATGAATATATGGTTTATTTTGGCAACTGAAAGTTCAAATTTAAAAATAAACCCATAAACTATGTATATTTTAATTTCATTTTTAATAAATTAAAAAATATATGATTGTTTTGAATGAAGTATTACATGATGTCCGGTTCCGTCCTTGCACCCCCATTGACCGACAGACAACCCATTCAGCAAAGTCAATCCGGTCATAGACTTGGCACATGATACTACAGTGTACGCCTCCCCTCGCTCCCCCCTCACAGAAATCCACGACTTGTGTGTAGAGATCCATGTCGACCTGCAGGCTGCCAAGAATCGACCACTTCAAGGCTCGGGAAACCTGGTGCGGAATGAATCCCGATATGAAACCCTGCTCAAGAAATTTCATGGCAGCCGTAGGCTCATACTACTACAAAAGAAGATTCAGAAAAATCAGCAGAATTTAGTGTGGGGTTTACCCGTGTAAAAATTGAGGATTTTTCCTGAACAAATTCGGCTTGCTCCAAAAATTGCTGATTTCGATTTCACGGCGTCCACAAGCTATAAACACGGCGTCCATTATAAACACGACCCAGATTGTGAATAGAGGAGCGACGGCCCGCGGGAGGTAGTTGGGTAAAAATAGGGTTTTCGTTCAACCCCTAAAAATGATTTCAAACGATTTTTTGGCGTTTTTGAATTAAATTCGCCGAATTTATGGCGAATTTATTCGTCTTGCAATTCCCCGAACAATAAAAATCGAATTCGCATTTTCAAACGACGAACACCAACGAATAAAATCGGCTCCCTCAGAAAATCGACGATTTTCGAATCTGATGGCGAAAATTCGTCGAACACGGTGACTTAATCTAGGGTTGGATGTGGGCATATGAGATCAATCAAGAGTACTGGAAAGGCTAGTGGAGGGAGCTTATTAGCATTCAAGAATGGCTAGGGTTTGACTACCAATACGTACCAAGTCCAAGAAAGGATAAATTTACCCTAGGGTCTACAAGGGAATAACCTAAGTGGTATCAAGCATGGAATCCTAGGGCATAGAATCAAGAGTTGAAATCATACCACATGTTCAACCATAAACCAAGCAAATTTAATTTTACAAAGTAAATAGCTTACTTGAAAAGCATCCTAATATAGAAACAATTGTTGATCCAAGAGTAAACGATACCGTTAACAAGACACCCACATCATAGTACAGTGTTGCCACCTTATACACACCTGGGGGAAGCGTAACAGAAATCTTCAAGTTGCTCGGTGTGTCCTTGGGGGCACGTCTTGAGTCAGGTGCTGTCACCTGATCTCGACTCCTCCATTTAGGCAAACTTTTAATGAAGCCAAGGGGGGTGGTCCCTATAAAGAGTTGCTAAGGATCTTAAAAGTTTTTAGTTGTCAAGGATGAAGATTTTTAGGAGTTTTCAAAGTAAATTACCGAATCAAGATTATTGCAAAGATAAGAAGTATTTCAGCATCATATAAAAGACAACATTGGCATATAAAAATTAAACAACCTTAATGAATTGATATTGAGCAAATGTAAAGTATTGTTGCAAATGGAGATCAGTGTCAATGGAGTGAAATAAAATGCTGTCATGCTGATGAAAACGTAAAGTGTTTTGTAAAGGTCTCTTGGTTCGTCTTAAGTAAAACATGGATTTAGATGAGTGGATTAGAAAGGGAAAGGAACTCTAGATATACCCGACGGTACGAGGAGTATGTCCAAAAAATTTATCAAATGTGGCTCCATGCGAAGAAATATCGGCTGGATTGAAGTCTCTGGGAGGTTTCCAACACTACACCAATCGAGGGTGCATCTTCACGGTATCCCGAGGTCACTACCCAGAGTTTCTCACTTCCTTTGTGAAATTTCCCCACAAAAAATTGAATCGAGGCGTTGGATTTTCGCCTTGGGAGGTTTATTGGGGTGTGAACCTAATTAAACTAGTCACTCCCGTTGTTTTTGATGCATCCAACTGGTTGGTCGAACCGCAGAGCATACACACAGAGCCTTGGTCAGTTTAAATTTATTATGGTGATGAGGGGATTACGGGAAGGGAATTCTCGATATACCAAAAGGTACTTGGGAATATGTCCAGATGTCAACAAAAGTGGCTTCACACAAGGACGTGTGGGATAAATGGATCCATGGGGGGTTGTCCAACACTACACCAATCGAGGGTGTTGTTATCACAGATCTTGTAGTTGCCCCAATAGATGAATTCTATATAGGATGGAAGAGGGGACATGCAACCAAAATAGTGACCTACGAAAACCCTAACCCCCAAAAGATGGATGGTTGTCATGTCGGTTAGGGATTCCTTCGCTTTATGCCATTGAATGCTCAAGTGACAATGGGGGAGACCCAATCATATCTTGAAAGCACAGATCTACAACTAATCACCAGATCAAGCCCAAACTGTGAATACGTAAGGTGAGAGCTGGAAACCCTAGATTTAAGGGATTAGCCACAGTTTAAGGAATATTCGAGCACAAGTGTTTAAGGAATATGGAAATGTTTCTTGAATCATTTAGATCAGTGGCTTACAAAGTTAAAACAGATCTAGGGTTGGTGTGTTTGTCAAAATGATTAGACACGGGACCTTGGGGGGATTTAATCAGAAATATAAGAAATACCCAGGACGAGGTTGATTCAATGAGATTAAGGATTCAACACACCTATTTTGGTAAAAGGATTTGACAATAAAAATACCCAACTGAAACTAGAACAAAAACAGAGGAAATTGACCAACAAGCCAAACATGGGCGATTTCTCCCAGATTGAAACCAATGCTTGAAGGTGGGAAGAGGAGTCCAAGCTCGACGTTTTTGAGGGAGAGGAGTTTTTTTGGTATGCTAAACAAAACTTGGATTGCCAAATTTTCAAATTCCCGGTGCAAATTGGTCCAATGATTTTTCCTACTTCTAAACAAGGGTTTTTCAGTTAAGGAAGTGACGGGAAATGCAAGCAAAAAATAAAAGAAGGAGAAATTACATGCGAGACATACCTGGATCTTGCAGATGACCTCATAAATGATGAAAAATGTCACTTTCCCATCCAAATGAGCTTTTTCAGAGAAGATTTTAATGTAGTTGAGCCACAGACAATCACCCTAGCACCTCCTTCAACCTGCCAAATCAGAGAAAATCAAATGATAAGGAAAACGAATGAGATCTGCATAATAAGGAAAAGATAGGAAGTAAAAAGTCATCAAGAAAGAAATACTCCCTGATCCGGACACCCAAGGGCCGGGACGACGGTGAGTTCCCCCACAGAAACTACCTATCTCTCTCTTAGCGCGCCTCCTTTCTTGCAGAGGAACAGGGCAAAGGAAAACATGCAAGAAGGATCCCGAATAAAACTCAGTGCAGAGGAGTAGCAATGCCAATCATCATATCATCAAATCATTCACAAGATACACGGAAGAGTAATCCTAGACAAAAATCTCTTTATTCAAATTTCGGTGCTAGAGCTCTTGAATACAATGGGGGGGTCACCTATCTTAAATAGTTTGAGAGAGACATAAACCCTAACTTAGTTTTATATCCAACAATTGAATTTAGAACATCATCAACAGTGGAGATCAACAATACGTAACTCAACACATGGATCAAGTGACTAAGTCAAAGAGGGGGCACACTTTGCTCAAGGACGCCTATCTTAAGTGAAAGTCACAATATAACATGATAGTACATAGGATGGAGTCACAAGGGGCTTAATTCACCTTAGTCCCCTTTACAACTTCATAATACATGATATAACAATGAAATACATTAATAGCCAAGTAGAGGGGGTGCCCCTTGGGGGGCTTTCCTTACTGGCTGAGCCAAGATAAAAATAATCTGAACATCTGTTGACTGAAAACTGCTGGAGGACTGTCTGGTATGCCAAGACACATCATTTGTCGAAATTCCTAGCCATTTCATTGACCAAGGAGGCCAAATCGATTTTTTCATTGATTTCTCTAGTTCATTTTTTGCTGATACCACCTCTGGAAAATGATAAATCCACCATAACTCTGTCTAGGGTGCAAACTGGGGCAAACTGACTGCTTTGGATGATCTGGAAACATAGAAGAATAGTATAAGTGACTACTCATACCCCCTGAAATACTGCATTGCTCTAGGAGAACCCAACACACTGCCATCTGTAATAAAATTTGATCATTTGACCAATCATTAAGTGATAATAATCACTTTTCAGGAGAACCAGGGCCAAACTCTCAACACTGAAACCGCAGTATTAGTCCTGGGCATGTCTGGAACAAATATAGACCATGTTGTATTTTGAGTCACTGCCTTGGGAATCGTGCTTGACTTGATCAACTGGGTTGACCAGGTCAAAGTTCCCAAATTGATGGTGAGAAACTATATCCATATGATCCTGTAGGCATCCAAGGGTAAGAAATGCTCCAATAATGTATATCAAAAGCAAGCTTAAATCAGTTATTCATAATTATGGTGACAAATAATAATAATAGTAGGACACACCTGTGCTTCTGAAGAATCTTGGAACTTTTCTGGAAGTATGCTTGTCGATGTCATACTTACAAAGGGTAAACAATGTGCTATTATTGGGTGAGTGTTATCTACCTGAATGGCACTTCTCTGTCCGAGTGCCGACATTCCCTATGTTGGCACACAAAATGACATTTATGGATTGAAGGTTGCCTAAAACACTATAGATGGGCATATTATGAACTACATTTATCATCCATCCAGCTGGTTATTTTTACCTTTGAATATATCAAGTGTTGTACGCGCCTTTTCCTATATGCAACTCGCGTACATACGCGCCTTTTAGTAAAGCATGTCGCGTGTTGTATGCGAGTATTTGTAATTGCATCGCGCGTACAGATCTGTACACGGGCTCCCCTTAGAGCAACTCGCGTGTCATACGCGAGTTGCCAGTATTAATACCCGCGTACATCTTCCTTTGATATTAAAAATAATAAATCGCGATTATTTGAGATTTGTTAAGCCCTTAACCATAACCATCTTAACTGTCTCAACCCTCGAAACTGCCTTATTTCACTAAGTATAAATAAAGGCCTTGGGGAGGGTATTAATCAATCATACTAGGAGAGCAAAGTTATGCTGGTGGTGTCTATTCAGAAGTCTTTGAAGCAGTGGAACTCAGAATCCTTTGGTTGCAGAGGAGTCCTTGTCTCAGGCGTTGGGTTGTAATCTGAACTTATTCACTATTGTTAATAAAGAGAATCCTTCTTCCATATGTGTTTTGAATGTCTTTCATGTATCATGGTTTGATGAATACTTATGATTAAGCACCTATATATGATTTATCTAACCTGTTTTATATACATGTATCATCTTGCACTTGGAGGATTTGCTCTTGACAGGTGAAGGAGAAGCATTCCTGAAGGCTATGGAGGAGAAGCAGAGCGGAAGAGGACAAAGCTAGGATCAACCGTCATGTATTGGGTGAGTCTTTTCTATCCTCTTATTTCCTTTTCTGTACTCTAGAGTCGATTGCTTGCAAGTTTTATGAGTATGTTGGTAACCCCAGACCTTCGGTTATAAGGTGTTTATTCCTGTAAAACAAAATTGGCGACTCCGCTAGGGAGCCCAGACTGCTGTAGGTTGTTTCTGTCACCCCTGACTAGTCTTTGCCTTGAAGTTTGTGTGTGGTATTTTATCCTGGTTCATACTTACCATAGTGTTTGAAAGCCTTGTGGTTTTTTTTTTTTTTTTTTTTTGAGAAAAATTTTGTACCTGTATGCGGGTTGCTCTCATACACAGTCGCATACAGAGGCCTGCATACGCGGGTGGCTCTATTGGACAGTTGTGTACAGTACGCGAGTTGCCCTTATGCACAGTCGCGTACAAGCCTGGAAATAGGGATTTTTAGGCTAGGGTTTGCTTGTCCCTATCTTTTTGTAATTCATGTTTGTCTGTTGGCTTTCTTTATGAATACTGTGTAGTCAGTCTGAAGACCTTGGTGACCACACTTTGTGCTTTTTCATAAAGCCCTTGAGTTTCTTTTGTTTGGATTGTCTTCTGTTTGCATTTTGAAGTAGGTTGGCCTGTTTGGGTTATAGGTTGAAGTGTCTCTGTTCGAATCAGTGATCAGGGTTTTGGGCATTGTTTTTCTAGTCTATCTTTTGATAGTGGTTGGTTTGTCACTTACCTTTGTGAGTTTACGGTGATTTCTTGTCATTGTGCACACCCAAGCTAGGGTTCCCGTCTCCCTTTGTTGGTTGATTCTTGGTTTATTGACCTCTTTACTTCAGTTTGCTTATTTTATACAGTTGAGTTGATCCAAGTATACTCAAGTTTAGTGCATTTTAGGTGCATAGTAGAGTTTGAGCATTTTTAAAAAGTGAAAATAAAAAACATTTTCAAGCTTTTGCATTTGCTTTGCATAAGTAGTTTTCATTTCAGTTTTAAAAATATAATCTCAAAAACTACAAAAACATAGTCTTAGTTTCTCTTTATCGCTTGCATTTGTTTATGAATTTATATTTACAAAAAGAAAAAGAAGTTTGCTTTAATAGTGGCAATTTGCTTTGAAAAAATACACCTTTACTTTTTTATTTCTTATCGAGTCAAAAACACCATAGTTCGTCACTCCATTTCCTTCTGAGTAAGAAAAAGCCCTTTAAAATGAACACAAAAATTAAAATTTACTAGTAATTTTTATTTTTAGGGGCCTTTCACCTACTATCTTAGTCTAGACTTGTGGGATAGGAAGTATAAACTTCCCATAAGTTTTAAAATTCAGACATAGTGGACCTTTCTTTAGGTAAATCCTTGACTTTATCAATTGTATCTGGGAAGCTCCTCTCAAAAGGGAGTCAAGCACGAGGTCGCGTGGAGGCATTGGACTGAGGAGATAACCCTCCGATTCCTTGTCAAAACGTAAATCAGGACTTTTACGCATCTGGGGATTCTGTCCTAGATAGAGTTTTGGGCTCAGCTACCCTGCCCATGCGTACGAGTCAGGCTTGCGACTGTCCCCCCAGACTGTTGGTATAGCTAAGGTAGCCTTTAGTCTCTTGACATTTAGGGTTCATACCTAGGTAAACCGGAAGGTTATTTCTGGTTCACCTTGGATGGGCTTGGAAGGTAAACCCTTGTTGTAAGTGTGGAAGGGCGGTGGGTGATTCCTCCGCTTGTGCCTAAGAACCACTTCAAGGACGCCAAGTAATCGTTCTTCAGCTTTCTTCGGGAAAGCATATCTTTCACCCTTGATTGATTGTTTGAGGCTTTAGGATTTTTTATAGTGTGTGCTCTGTGGTTTTGCCTGTGTTTAGTTGGCCTTAGGGTTTGATTTGTTAAATTTTCAATCGTGGAGGACCAACCTATAAGAAGGTCAAGAAGGTTGCGAAACCTTCCTCCTCTCGTCACATTGGAACCTCCACCTCTACCCCAAAGGCGGAGATTGGACACGGACGGTTCATTTGAACCAGTAGGAATAAGTGAAGTTCTAGGTGAACCAGAACTTATAGCTAACTGTTTTGATCTTGATACAGTTGAGATAGAAGACTTGCAGACTGACGAGTTTGCAAGGAGTTTAAACACACCCTTGACTGATTTAAACGATCCTGTGATCGTTCAGGTTAGACCTTTTGATTCACCTGTTTTAGGTGTCCCTATGGGTAGAATTATGTCTTCTGCAGAAGAAAGTTCTTTTGTGTTCACCTCAGCCGTTCTGGTTGAAGGGGTACTACCTCCCTCGGTAAGTGCCCCTAGATCTATTATACCTTCTACACCTTTGACTCTAGCGAGCCGGGTGGTCCAACCACCGGTTCACTGAAACCTAGCAGGTACTTCTGGTGATATGGTTACTGGGATTCCTAGTATACCTACTGTTCCTTCTTCCTTTCCATACACTACCTAGAGTGGTCCGGTAGGATCCTCGGCTTTCGTCCAAGGATTTCCTTGGAATGGGGAGCATATTCCCCCATCCACTCCATACGTGGGCCCATCACCTTTTTCCCTGAAGGATCTAACTTCGATCTTCTCTCCTTGAGAATGTGAATGTACACAGGACAACCAAATATCTTTAGATGACTTACCTCTGGTTTTTCTTCGGAAAACATTTCTTTTGGAGTTTTGTTCCTAATGGAACTGTGGGAAATTTTGTTCTATACATATATTGTTGTTCTTGCTGCTTCTGCCCACAGGTACATTGGGAGATCTTGATCATGTATCATAGCTTTCACAGCTTCCATGATAGATCTATTATTTCTTTTTGCCACACCATTTTCTTGTGGATTGTAGGGAATGGTGAGCTCCCTCTTAGTCACGACTTCTTTACAAAAATCATTGAATTCATTTGAAGTAAACTCTCCTCCATTATCTGACTTCAGAATCTTTATTTTCTTTTCAAAAAGGTTTTCTACTAGGGCCTTAAACTCCTTTAATCTTTCAAACACTTCATCCTTCTTTTTCAAGAAGTATATCCAATCCTTTTGGGAGTAGTCATCAATAAAAGAAGCATAGTAAGATGTAATGTCCTCTTCTAATTAAGCACAAAAATACCCACTAATCTACTTAATTCTCATAGGTTCGAGCGGGTACTGCATAAGTGGGAATTGACTGAGGACATTTGGTACTTAGAACAGATCGGGACATTCATTTAGTATTAAAGTCATCAGTCGAGTAAAAGAAGCCTTATTTCTTTAGGCTTAAAAGTCAACATCAAATTAGAATTGCATGCATGCAAAAGTGAAGCATAAACCCTAACAGTGACATGCAAACCCTAAAAGCGTATGATGATCTATTTAAGAAAGGTTATTGGAGTTTTTGAGTAGCAGCACAACGTGCAACCGCAATAGTTGGTTGAAGACGACGTCTTCAACTAATGAGGCTTCAACAGTGCAACTATCTTCCCTAGTCTCTTTCAGGATAGACCATCCAAGTTTATCAACAACATTCATCGTATTCATCCATATCCAGCAATTCAGTATCCACCGGGAGATTATTTGCAGGTTCATGTGTGCAGTTGGGGATTTAGCTGGAAAACCCCAAGGTAGTCACTAGGTCTCTAAATCTCGGTTTATCTTTCATATACTGGCATCACCTTCACTTACAGGGTCACTCCATTGCATTGGGTGATCATCAGCTTTCGGTTTGCTCATCCAGAGCAATTATCAGTAGATCCGAGAGGTTGCGGGTGTGAGCACCAGACTGGTAAACCAATTCGCTAGGGCTCGTGGAGAGGTCAGAATCTCTGCATGCTCCGATCATTCTCTCCAGTAGGGGAAGACCATCATCTCCACAAATTCTCGGCACTAATAGGTCACTCCTCCATAAAAAACGCCATCTTTAGCTGAGGAGAGGGTTTCATGCTGCTAGGCGTCAGCACCAGGAAAGGAGCAATATTACTTCACTAGCTCAGCTTTATATCCATGTGTCTTATCTCTGGAGTATCTTCAGCTTGATTATCAGTGGTAAGTGTTTACCTTCTTCCTACAAATTTCTGCCCTAGTTCAGCGATAATTTAGGGCCATTAGCACGGCACCTCGCATGCACATTTTAATCCAGTATTATTGTAAATCTTGAGGCTACAAGCAAGACCTAGAATAGTTAAACAATAGACTATCAGAATTTGGGATACTACAGTGGTATCAAAGCATGTTCCTTGCCCGCTGTGGGCTTGAACATGAGAAGTAAATGAATACAAAAGAAGACACTTTTGTAACCTATAGAAGAAAGAAGGGTAGGTACATTGAGGAGCATGAATTTGAGGATATCCGGCTAGAGGATACCAACTCAAACATGGCCCAACAGGTATACATTTTGATAGATGGAAAGGAACAGGAGAAGAGGAAGACAGGATGGAGTTTCGTAGCTTGGTAAACGCATTGCATGACCTAGCTGTTATCACAAATCTTGTAGATGCCCCGTGAGGTGATCTAATTCAGAATGGCAGAGGAAAGGAAACTAAAGTTGTGACCTATGGTATCCAGGACTTTCGAAAGAACTCGGTTGTCACACCAGTCAAGGATCCCAACACTTTGGACTCAGTGAAACACTAAGCCCAGGGGGCGTCCCAAAGACCAAGAAACCCTAAGATTATGGATACGGAATAGACAAGTGAGGGAAACTTGGTTGTATCTCTTGGTTAACTGATTAATTGCAATTTGAAGCGAAAACTGAGAGATTTGGAGCATCCGGGTAAAAGCCCTAAATTTGCCCTAGGGTTTATGCAACAAAATTGGGATCTAGGGAAAATGGGTGAAATTAAGCACGGATGGACACTCAAAATGATTGTTGGGTGCATGATTAGGCGATTGGAGAAGAAACCAACAATACCCACTTTGCAGTTTGCTGAAAAGACCACTTTCCCCCAGGGGGCGTTTTCCTTAATAGCTGGCCAGTGCTTTAGATGGGTAAATGGACTCCGATTAAGCCGAGACTTTAAAGGGGCTTAATTCACCCTATGCCCCGTTACAACTTCAAATTATAAGATATAATCATGAAATACATCATTGGCCATTTAGAGGGGGCATCCCATGGGAAGGTTTTCCTCATTGGCTGAGCCATAACTAAATAATCTGGACATCCGCTGACTGAAGGTTGCTGAAGGACTGTCCGGGATGCTGAAAAACACCGTCTGTCAAAGTTCCACACCATTTCCTTGACCCAAGAGGCCAAATCGATTTTTTTAGTGAATTTCTAGTTCATTTTCTGCTGGTACAATCCCTAAAAACTGATAAATCCATCATAACTCACTCCAGGCTAAGAATTGGGGAAAAGAGATTGCTCTGCATGATCTGGAGACATAGAAGAACGGTATATGTGACTACTCATACCCCCTAGAATGCTGATTTGCTCTTGGAGAACCAAACATACTACCATCTGAATAAAAAATAGGTCATCTAGCCAATAATTAAATGATAATAATCACTTTTCTAGAGAACCGGGGCCAAAACCTGAAAACTGAGAATACAGTATTGGTCCTGGGCATGTTTCGGAAAAATATAGACCATGTTGCATTTTTGAGTCACTGCCTTGCGAAACGTGATTGACTCGGTTAACTTAGTTGACCTGGTCAAAGTACCCAAAATCAAGGCAAGATATTGTACTAGTATGATCCTACTACATGCCAAGGTAAGCCATGCTCCAATGGTGTATATCAGAACCCAACTTAAATCAATTATTCATAATCATAGTGACCAAACATAATAATAATAATAAAGTGTACCTTTGCTTCTAAAAGATCTTACAGTCTTCTGGAATTCTGATTTCTCATGCCATATTTACAAGGTGTAACCAATTATGCTATAGATGGGTGGTGATGGAAGATCCAGGTTAAGGCAAGGGACATGACTTTGACTGACTTTGACTTAGTGATCTATCCGACTGACAACTAATAAACTCTACCAAGGTGACACATGTATGACAGATAGTAATAGGGAATGGAGGTGTCTCACAGATGGGTAAAGTATTTGGGTATGCTTCCCTTCAGGCTCTAGCAAGTTTTCCTTTGCAACTTTATTGCAAACATAGGTCAACCTTCAGAGGCAGATGCCCTGGATGCATTTTGGGCTCCAGTATTGACAAAGACCCAGTCTTTCATGAGTAGTCTCACCATAACCTTTCAATGACTCTCACAATTTCATAAGATGGTAGCCAACCTACGAGAGCAGGTGCCCTGGAATGCCTTCTGGGCTCTAGTAAATGACTAGGCTACCCACTGCCCGTGAGCAGTCCATAGCCCCGACGAGTTCGCCTTTCCTTGATGCCCCTGCAGAGGGCAAACCAAGCCTTACATTATACAAGGAATGGGTGCTCAATCTCTTGGCCACTGACTACCTTTTTCAACATTTTATATTCTTGCATCCTTTAGATATAGCTTTTATGTGTTTCGATGCTTTAGTGTTTAACAACATTGTTATGGTGGAGCACTTGTTTTGAGGACTTAAGGATGACAACCCTGTGCACCTAGCCATACTGGCCAAGACACATACTTCATAGCCCGAGACACATAACAAGATGGAGTCAATCACGTATAGTAGTTAGAATGGAGAAATGTCTTCAATCTCACAAGTCTCTATCAGTCATAGTCATGGGGTATAAGCAAATACGTATGAATTAGATGGATGGATAGAGATGTAATGGAACCAACCTAGCACTAAAGGTTACATTTGTTTGACAATGGCATGGGAAACAGTCTTCACATTGGACTCCTTGATCAATCATAACAAAGGTTAGAGCAATAAAGAACATATAGCATAGGTCACTGTGATCATCCTAACATGACAAGTACAAGCATGTGAGATACATCATAGAGCAATAACCAAACCAAGGAAATATACTTGATCTCACTGTTACCAACTATTTTGTACCATAGCTGAACCTCCTGTTGAGCCTCCATTTGATGAACATGGTCAATGTTCATATTCAGTGCAGCAGAAGTTTAGAATGTTTTTCCAAGCCAATTTTGGCTAGTCATTTTTACTTGTATGCTGAAATGACCATGCCCCATGGGGTTTTTGTAACAAAGTGTGTTAGTAGGGGTTTTGAGTGGCTCGGTCCTCTAAGACGTAGATTTCAACTAAGGTATTCCAGGGAGTTTTTTTTCTTGTTGATTATGCTTTGCTTATAACCGAGTATAATCGATGAGTTTTTCTCCCGCTTCCTCCAAAGCTGGGATGCCCGATTTTGAATTTTGGGCCTTGGGGGGTTATTAGAGTCCAACTAGTAAATATGAACCTACTAGACACTATTGGTATGCTCTATGGTCATTTCCTAAGCCCCGAGATGCTTTAAAAATTTGTCAATTTTTTTTTACCGACGACGTTGAGTTTTTTAATTTTTATTTTTTGACTATAGGGAATTAATTAAAATTTTCAATTAATTTAACCATTTTTACCATGGTTAAATTGAAAATTTTCAATTTGTAATAATTAAGTGGTCCGGGGGGTGTTTTTGGCAAATAAACACTTATTTTCTAAGCCAAAACATTCATTTAGCCCTTAGATACACTTATCCTAAGTTTCGGACTATTATTTGGCCTTATAATTAATATTTTCTCAAAAAACCCAAAAAATGAGAAATATTAATTAAAATAATAAAAAATAATAAATGGGAGAAAATCAAAATATCTCTAAAAAGGCCAAATTGAATAAAATAAAGAGCTAATTAGCTCGACACAGACCATTTATGATGATTCCAATCAATATCGGTCAGTTTCAGATCAAGTATCGGACTGTAGCAGTGGAACTATCAGTTAGAAATTCACCCTCTTTGGCTGAATTCGTTTTTGGTTGAAATGTGGGTTATCTATTGGCTGGGTGATCATTACGAGGGAGGATGAGCCACCTCACCCCCCCTCATTACTCCAGCAATCAGTTACAACTCAGTTGCAGCTCAGTTCAACTCCAAATCATCATGCCGAGCTCATTCAATCACTTTGGTGTTACTCTTAGTCCGGAGTTAGGGTTTTAAGCCCTATCTTTCTTTTTTTGTATAAATAAGAGGTTCTTCCTCCCATTCGCAGATGGAGAATTTGCAAGAGACCTCTGCCCAAATTTTAACAGTTTTATTTGTTTAATGAATGGAATAAAGTGATTTTGGAGGTCCATGCATGGGTTCTTGGTGCTTGATTTTCATCTTGTGGGAGGTGAAATCTTTCTTAAACTTATTCTTTTCTTTTTGCAAAGTACATGATCATTGCTAGCTTAGGAAGGCTATAAATCTAACACATTAAGGTAATCATTTAGCGTTATAATTTGATTATCTATGTAAGATCCATTGAATGTCTGAATTGAACAGGAAGTAGTAGGTATACCATTGTTTTTCAGATATTTTCTTGATTAAACATTCTGGCATTTGATCTTGTGTTTTGTTGATTGAGAATCGTGTTTCAGGGATCACCGAAGGTGGAGAAGGGGTTGAAGCTCAACCACCTCTTCACGAAGTAGGAGTTTTTTATCTAACACTTTCACCGTGCAGGGCATGCAAAGTGCTTATTTTTCAGTCAAGAAACACAACTAACAGGGGCTTTTTCTTATCCTTTATAAACTCAAAAATCAAATCTTTTTCTTAGTTATCAGATCCATCTATCTTTCTTCTTCTTTCTTCTTATTGCCTCTTTTTACTTTGCTTCTTGTCTTCACTCCTTACCATTTTTGCTTCTCTGGTTTTCTTGCTCTCTTTTTGCTCTTCTTTTTTGCCCCTTTTTGCTCCTCTTTTTGACCCTCTTTCCTTCAATTTTTTGCAGCCATCTTTCACTTGTTGGCTGCCCTCTTTGGCCTTTTTATTTGCAGCCATTCTTCTCTTTTTTTGGCTTTCCTATTCCTCATTATTTTGCAGGCAACTTCTCTCTTAGTTGGCTCCCTCTTTCACCTCAATTTTCAGCATTTTTGGGCATCTTTTGTGGCCACATTTTGACACTTTTTTGAGCTTTTTTTCCTTGCTTTTTGCAGCCATCTTTCACTTCTTTGTTGGCTGTCCATTACGTCATTTTTGCAGCCATCTAACTTCTTTGTTGGCTGCCTCCTTTCTTCATCTTTTCAAGTCTTTTTTCCCTCTTTTCAGCATGTATTTTTTCACAAGTTTTACTTCAAAAAAGACCGAAAAGTGCATTTAAAAAGAGTGATTTTGTACTTAGATTAATTTCAATATTTTTGCATCTAGATTAGTTTTGTTTGTTAACAATAATGTGTGCATGAGTGTTTGGCTTTCTTGTGTAGGTACTGAAGAAGTGAACCAAGAAAACAAGACTTGAGGAAATTGAAGAAAAAGCTCAAAAAACCAAGAAGACAAGCATAAACGAAAAATACATCCTTTGTAAAAGCTATTAAAGCTTGTTTCAATCTTCTAGTTTTTTTCAAGTTCTTTTCAAAAGGGTTAAATTCCCAAAATTGTAATTTATTAATAAAAAGGACTAGTGGGGTCAAGCCTCCCACGTTTTTCTTACTTCCCCTATTTGGAGGAAGTGAGTTTTCTGTGATTTTTATTTTTGCTTAACTTAGATTATTTTAGACTTGGTTTTATTTCCTATTAATTGCTAGATTCAATTTAATTACATGCATGCCCTTTACTTTATCATGTTTCTTGCTCTTTGATTAATTATCATAAAAATAACACAAAGTCTCTTGAACTTGTCATAAGGCAAGTCAAGAGCACTCTCTGTCGGAGAGCACTTACATTGCATTCGCATCATAGATTAGAAATCTCTTGAATCTCACCAATAGTGGATCGAGAGTGCTCTCTGTCGGAGAGTTGTTTCTATTTCAATTTTTACTTATCCCCATGCTCTCTCGAGTATGGTCTGTAACCTGAAAGAGATTCTTGGGTAGATTAGACTTTATTTCTAGTACAGTTATTTAATTCCGTGCATCATAAGCCTCTTGAACATTGTCATAAGACGAAGTGAAGAGCGCTCTCTATCGGAGAGTTTTTTTTCTTGTGCTTTTAATAAAAAACTTCAACCTCACATCCCTCTTTTTTTTAAATTTATTTCGTTGCTTTTCGCCACCAAGTATGCTCTGCCTTCCATAACGGGTTGGATTACTCAGAACGGTGACTGGATTTGTTAATCTTACAAGTGATAACCGTAATAAAATCTTCACCTAGCCTAGAATACTGGACGGTCCGTTGGGTCACCAAGGGGAGCCACTGAAGGTATACTTTTTCCGGTTGGACTCATACCTTGCTTTCTTAGCCTTAATAATCAAGATCACTAAAACTCATAAAATCAACCAAGGTAATTTGCACAACATTCTCACCAACATTATTCTGAGACTTGTATCTTCAGCATCCTCAAGCACTTCGTATATTTGACTCCATTTGGCACTGGTCTTTTTGAACTTTTATGCATCACCATTAATCTGAGCCATTTGTCCATTGGAATTTGTCTAAGTATTTATCTGTGGATGCTATCTTATTTCACAAGTCTTCATTGTATTGTTTATCTCTAAATCTTGTGCCTTGTGATCACAACGTGGATTGTTTTTTATCTTGTGTTTATCTCACTTTTATAAACTGTGATCTCATTATAAAACTCCTAAAAAACACCCATCGACATCTACAACACCATAAAAACACTTAAAACACAAGAGCCATAGAAAACTCTTTGTTAGGGACAACCCCCCTTGGCTTCGTTAGGAGTTAGCCTAAACGGAGGAGCTGGGATTCAGGTGACAGTACCTGGTTCATTGCTTGCCCCTAAGGCCACACCTCTCCCACTTGTAGTGAGGAGTCAGAATTCGAAAGATTTCTGTTGCTGGTGTGCATCTCGACGGACAACACTCACCATGCATACCTATCTCCAACTGATAAACCCCTGGCTATGTACTAACTCCTGACCTGCTTCTCTGCTGAAATGAACTAGATCATCACCAAAATCATCTCAATGGACTCTTGGGTTTCAGTCTTGGCAAGGAAAGCATTAAGAACAAGGCTTTGACATGAATGAAGCTGTATAGATCCATGTTGATACCCCATGTAAAAGTAGCCCGAAATAGAAAGAGATAGGTTTGCATGCTATATCATGGAAGCCTGATTGAAAAATGTATATCTGATAACATCTAGCTCCAACTGGGACAAGTGCTCTAATGAAGAGAGTTCTTGAGAACCTCAAAAATTTCTGGTCCGCAGCACCATCAACTTCTATCAATCCAGCACATCCTAGTGCATCCAACGTTTTGCTTCCTCTTCAAATTTTTAGCTATGGTCTACACACATGGAAACAAGAACAACCAGAGCAACATGTATGGGAAAAATATAGGCGTAAAACAGAATGACAGGAAATAAATGCTGAAATATAAATTCTACTCTAGTCAATTCAAATGCAGAACAAAACAAGTATAAAAAATGGAAGACTTATGCAACAATCAGACATAAGACAGACTCAAACTACTGCTCAAAAGAGCTTATTCAATCCTACCTACCCTACTCTAGCCAATTTAGACGAGTGCTAAGTAAAATTATAGGTCCAATGTAACCACTTGCTAAAATGATCGTTTGTCCTTTCTTTACAGTTAATGACCCAACAAGCTAGAGATGGTTTAGAAGCAATGTATATGAAAATTGAAACCATTTAACTTGCTGTTTAAAATTCAAAGAAAGATTTGGAATGTAATCATACCAAGGCTGAAATTGACTTTTGAGAACCTTATCCATCAAGATACCGATAGGATCATAAAACGAATGCAAGCTTGTTCTTGATGGAAGAAGACAATATGACTCATAATTCAGCCACTCCAAACAATTCCTTGTTTCCTCCTCGACCCTACTACGACATTCAATTATATTTACTCCAAGAAAAATAGAAAAATCAAATGGGGACAAGTTGTAATGTAATGAAACTGAGAACAAGATCAAGCCCATTTGTTGCTTAAAAATGGAGAAAAGATGAGATTGATTTTTATACACCTTCTCCAGCCATTCATAAGACAGATTTACAAATTGAAAAAAGTTATTCATTACGAATAACTGAGAAGAGACATGAAGTGCTTTTTCCCCAATTATGTGATAATGCTCAAACTCGACTAAATTTTTTGAAAGTAACAGCGTGATTAGAAGACAAACCCATACAAGAAGACTCAAAAAGTTGGGACGGGAGTGTGGATTGAAAATTTTCTCCCAGACTTAGAATAATTGATCTCAGAATTTGATGAGAGGGAAAAACTTTCAATTTAATTCTAGGAATGATTTCAACATTCGAAACAAGATCAATACCCAACATGTCCTGATTAAGGATCTGATGAAGAATTCTATCAATATCATTAGGACAAGGTTCCCCATTGTAATGTTCTTGATCAAGCTCACTTACAACCGTATCATCATCATGTGATTGTTCTTCTTTAAATTCTTCATTACTGTCACGCATTAGATAAGGAAAAATATTGAGAAGTTTAGATTCAGTTTCCCTATCGCCCTTACAAGTGTGCTCTTCAGCCATATAATGAAGACATGATTGCCTCTCGGAAGAAGTTGTATTGTTTTCAAAATTTTCTCCTTCTTCAGAGTTATGATCAAAATCTAAATCACGATAATTGTTAACCAGGAAATGAGGATGTTCAATGGATTCGTAGATGAGAGAATCAATTACGGATGAATCTTGATAGTTATCATTTTGCTCTCCCTCTTCATCTATTCCTTCTTGAGGTAATGATGACAAGATTCTAATAAGTTCCTCTTCTATATCAATGTCAAGGTCATAATCCTGAAGGGTTGAGATTTGATCATCATCACTCTCTTGCATCAAAGAGTCATTCAAATGCATGTCCATTGTTGGATTGGGAGAGGAGGAATCAATTTGATAAGGAAAATCGTCAGTTATCTCATTGTGGTTATCTTGATCATCTTTATCAGATTGATCCTCAACAACACAATCGTTGTTTGGATGTATGGATTTATCAATGATTTTACCCCATTCTTTTCTTAATAAATCAATGAACATGTTGTATCTGGTGATGGATCCTGGTGCTAACGTGTATAACCAGAAATCAACATTACCTCCTAAGGATTCAAATAGGGATCACATATAGACATCTTCATGCTCTGCCCCCATGGATTCCATATGACGCCAAAAAGCATCCAAGTGACTTTCAATTGATACGATTGAATTTGCAAAGAACCGAGGCAACCCGTTACTGTATTTTTTTGGCATAGGATGAGGTGCCTCATTGACTTCAGAGAAGTCAAGACGAGATAGAGTTACCTGTTAATCTTGGTTGGATTTTCCTTGATTTCATTGAAAAATTGGATGAATAAATTTGAGTTCATTGTGATTTATGGGATGGGTTCGCTTCTCAATGGAGTCACATCATGGAGTCGCCAGGTGAATGAATTGTCGTGTTCACCAACAGATAATGTCGTAGGAGAGGTAAGTGAAACACATGCAATGATTATAAGAACTAAGCAAATAAAATGTAATCACTGAAATTAAACCGGGTGTGATATGAATGAGTATAAGCAATAAAACCATTCATAGACACCGGAGGTACGTAAAATGAACCAAGGTAAGCCTCTACCTCCTCGGCAACGGTGCAAAAAATGTTATCACAAATCTTGTAGATGCTCCGTGAGGTGATCCTATTTAGGATGACAGAGGAAAGGAAACTAAAGTTGTGACCTACGGTATCTAGGACTTCTGAAAGAACTCGGTTATCACACCAGTCAAGGATACCGACACTTTGGACTTAGTGAAACACTAGGCCCAGGGGACGTCCCTAAGACCAAGAAACCCTAAGATTATGGATACAGAATAGACAAGTGAGGGAAACTTGGTTGTATCTCTTAGTTAACTGATTAATTGTAATTTGAAGCAAAGATTGAGAGATTTGGAGCATCCTGGTAAAAGCCCTAAATTTTCCCTAGGGTTTGTTGCCGCCTAATTCACACTTTAAGACGCAGGAAAGTCACAACCTGCTATGTGTGTCCTTGGGGGCAAGCGAGAGCTGGGGACCACTGTCACCACAGTCTACAGCTCCTCCGTTTAGGCAAGATCCCAACAGAGCCAAGGGGGGTAGTCCCTATGGGAAAACTAAGTTCCAGATTTATTAATTAATTTACAGATTAATTAAAGGGATCTTTTATTAAGGCTCAGGCTAAGGTTCTAGGAGATGACAGTCAAACAAATGCAATATGCAGGACTTAAATGACAGTCAGTCTTTTTATTTAAAAAACCAGTGCCTAAAGAATGGAGTCAGAAAATGCAACTTTACAATTTTACAAATGAATCTGAGATCTAAGTTAAAACTAAATTACAGCTTAGGTGTTGTACCACAAAATGATTGAGCAGATAAATAATGAATCAAGATACTTAAACAATGTACAAATGATCTAAATTTACAATATCAACCAATGAATAAGATTTACAAGTCGTGAACCAAAGAAAGTAGAAGAAAGAACTCTAAATGGAGATTATCAACCAACAGTAAATTACAAAGGAAAGACTTTAAGTTAAATTACTTGAAGCAATTATTGAAGGTTAAGCATTCACCATATGAACAATTTGCAAAGCTGAAAGTAAATGCAGCTGAAAGTAAAGTGTTGGAGTGCTTGCAGTAAAATAAACTTGAAAGTGCTTGCAGTATTGTGTTGTAGTAAAACCTTGAACAACAAGGCAAAATAGTAGTGACCAATGTTTGTAGGACGTTTTGCAGTGTCTCTTGGTAAATTTTAGGAAATTTTATTAGAGTTGTTCTTCTTGGTTTATGTTTTAGAACCGGTGGTGTGACTACCCCGATCTAGTTCTTCTCAAACCGAAGAAAGATTGCTGTTGCGCTCAACAGGTGGGAACAAAGCCCACCCCTAGCTCACAGATCAATCCCCAATGGCTCGGTGCTCACAAGGAGGACGTCGATGCGCCTAGAGACTGTCCCCATCCTGCTACCCCTTGCAGCTTCCGAGTCACCGTTTTTAATCGATTCAAAAATTACTAAATGGATGCCTATTAGACTACGACTTCCTTCTCCCCTGGTCGTATCTCGGAGTACCCCGGAGGGTGATAACCGAGTAGAGGAGCAGGAGATTAAGAAGTTTTGTTGGTTATTTCAAGGGGTTGATTTTGAACTTGGATGATTAAGATGCAAAGTAAGTTTTAAAGTATCAACAAGATCACCAAGCGATGTCCCTTATGGGAGGTGCTGGTATTTGATCTTGGACAAGA